>JADNRY010000253.1:0-89479 GCA_015501585.1 Rhodocollybia butyracea
ACTGATACCTATTTGTTGCTGCAGTGCTGTATACCTGGTGTGTATCTGGAGCCGTGGTGGGGCATATCTGGAGCTGTGGTGGGGCATATCTGGTACATATCTGGTGCCTTGGTGTAAGATAACTGGTACCTATCTGGTGCCTTGGTAGAACATATCCAGTACATGCATGTTGCCTTGTTGTCACATACCTGGTGCCTAGCTGTAGCCTTGGTGGAACATATTCAGTACATATCTGGTGCCTTGATACTACCTAGAAGTAGCCGAGTGGATCATATACAGTACCTGCATACCTTGCACCATCTGAACTGGTACCTATTGACAGCCTCCATGTTCTATGCTTGGTGCCTATCTAGAGCCTTGCAGGACAATATTGGGTACAGATGAGTAACAGGTATGTATAACTGAGGCTACTCATAAGTACCGGTCATGTTTCACCAAGGCACCAGATATGTATCAGAAATGGTACACCAAGGCTACAGATAAATATCAGTCATGTTACACCAAGCGCCAGATATGTACCAGATACACTCCGTAATGCATAACAGGAGGGTCCAAGCATGGTATTTCTCAAAATGTCACAAATTTTTGTGGCAGGCCTTTGGCCCACCTATTTATTTGTAAGGATGGACACAACTCCTGGTTAGATTCCAGTACCTGCGGGAAACACCCATGGGAATACCTGGAAACCTGTAACCCATGGGTGCCAACAATCATGTACGCACCTATCAAGGGAGTACAAGATGTACATAATTGTGGCCTCAGTGTTACATACATGGTGCCTATCTGTATCCTTAGTGAGATATATTCAGTACATATCTGGTGCCTTGGTGTAATGGAACAGGTACCTATTTGTAGCCTCCATGTTTTATACTGGGTGCATATCTTGGGTCTTGATGGAGTGTATCTGGTACATATCTGGCGCTTGGTGTAACATGACTGATATTTATCTGTAGCCTTGGTGTACCATTTCTGACAAGTCGATGGACTGAGAGGACACGGAATGCACGGGACGAGTAGAATGATCGGAATAAACGGAACGAAAGTGACAGATCACATGATCACGTCATGTCAGTTGAACTTCCCGCAGCACCACCACCACCGACCGACCCACGCGCAATCGGTTTCTGGTTCTTCCCTTATGCCCGTGAACACAACCGCTGAATGGATACCTTCTGCTTTATTTTTTCTGTCTCCTCGCACGACTTCAAGTTTGTGTCACACAGCATTTCCGATACTGAGACAAAGGTTTTGATTTAGTTGAGTCGCTTGGAGGTGCGCTTTTTTGCTCGTCTTGGAAATCATTATACTAATGATCTACATTTCCTTGAAGATTGCCTTTGCCTTTTCTCAAGCTTCTCGATAGTGTAAGCTGTGACCGAATTGACAGGATATTCGGTAGGTACTTTTAAGGCCAACTTTTAACACCAACATTCAAGACGGGGCCTTCACTAGATATTTTCAACATTAAGCCCAGCTTCCGATAGGGGGCCGCAACCGTTGAACACAATTTGACATGGTTAGGATGAGCACCTAGGGCAACATAATCTCCGATTTGAAGGCCTCGAAACCTTGTTGAATCGGGGTTGACAGCTACCGGTCCTTCTGAACATATTGAGGTATGCGCTTCACCTTAAATCCTCTTCCTTTCCTGGCTGTCGCTCCCCATTCCTTTCGTTCCACTGACATGCTCCGCTGGCGGCTGGATTGTCTTGACTTAGTGCCAGCCGCCATTGTGAAGTCGCACAAACAGGCTACCAACCGCTCTCCTCCTAAACACTGCTCCTGGTCCCTCCGCTCAATGCACTACCTCTTCATCAACAGCAACGGCTCTCGTTCATCAACATTCATCAGCTAGACACCCGCGCAGGTACCCCAACGCATGCGAGCGTATCCACTCAGTGACTTCAGTTGTAAGTCTCCTGCATCTTGCACGTATCCCTTCTTTACTGATTTGTAAGTACAAAGGCGACGCTCATGTGCACATAACGGTCTGGGTGACGGACCACAGTTTGTCCGTTACGTAGGCGATGGTCAAGGATTGTTTTTTTTTTGCATTTTTTTTGTACAATTTTTCAAAGTAATTGGTCGGGGGTTGGGTGACGGGGTCCGATTTCACCGTTGTGACGGTCGTTGGGCGGCGCGGCGGAGCCGGTGCTGCTGTTGCTGTTGCCTCTGCACGCGGAAGTACGGTACCAATGCATGCGAGAGTACCCATTCAGTGACTTTGGTCGTAAGTCCCACTCCTCGCATGCCCTTGCAGGAACCCCAACACGTGCGTGGGTATTGGTTCAGTTACTTCAATTGTAAGTCCTGCTCCTCACGCGTACCCCTTTCATTATTGATTTACTTGGCTAGGGTCTGACCATTGAAGAGATTCTTTCTGCTGCTCTTGGCGGGTCTCCACTCGATGAAGTCGCTACATGTATCCAGTAGTAAGTCATTCTATTTCTCCTATTTGTTCTTCTGTTGATTGTTGCTCCAGCAACATCAATGACAAGCGTTCACAGTGCTGGTAAGCGTTTTGGTATGTCAATATTGAACCACTTTGATTTTGCTTCTGGGCTTTGTATCCAAGTGGGATTTGGAGATAAGTAGTAGTAGTACCATAATAAATATACTTTTTTCGTGATACACAACCCTTCAGAAACACTTGAAAACCATCAAAGTGATGGTGTAAGACATTCCAAATGATTGCTACACCCTTGAAATGATTGCCCAAGGCACTTAGAAAGAGTGTTGAAGGCAGTTCAAATGATTGTTTCAGGCACTCAGAGTGATTGCTGAACAATCCAAATGATTGTCTCAAGACACTGTGACCCATTACCAAAAACAATCATTTAGACTGTCCTGAACCCTCAATACGAGTGTTTCATACCATCATTTGGAGTGTTTTTGACAATCATTTAGATAGCTCAAAACTGTTATATAGAGTGGTTCAGACAATCATATTGAAAGGTTAGGACAATCATTGAAAGTAGTTCAGACAACCTTAATGAGTGATTTAGACAATCATTAAGATTGGTTCAAACAATCAATATCAAGGTATAAGACAATCATTTTGAGTATACTGGACAATCATTAAGATTGATTCAAACAATCAATATAAAGGTATAAGACAATCTTTTTGAGTAAACTGGACAATCATTAAGAATGGTTCAGACAATCAATAGGAGTGCAAGACAATCATTTAGATCGTGTTTTGGACAATCAAATTAATTGTTTTTTCCTTCCCGTAGTGGCTAGTGTCTATGTATGAAGACCTCTGAGTATTGTACTTTGTACTTTGTAGTGTAGTCTGTATGGAGTCTGGACTTCTTTTCTAAAATTCATTCACCTATTATGAATATTCAGACAGGTACCTGTATTGACCTGTGCCACAGGTACCTGCGGTTCCCGGTCATTATTCCCACGGGTCCTGGACCGGATACAGGTCAGGCTGTGAGAGGTCCGGATACCTGTGCGGCGGGTCCAGGTCAACCGGGACCCGGACTTGTGATCATCTTTATTAGGTACCCTCTGAGCACTTCTTTATAAGGAGCAAGAATTATGAAATACATATGCTGAGCAAACATATATAAATAATGCATATATATTTTCTATTAATTGTAAGATGTATAGAAAAGCTACGCAAAATGTCTGCTATAATTTTGCTGAACTTATGAGAAGTTCATTTTTGATTTTTTATTTATAATGTGCCATAATTGTGAAATATATATGTTTAGCAATTGTAGATATCTAGCTCCTATATGTCATTCATTGCTTGTAATATATATAAGCAACATGCAAAAAAGTCATGGTATATATATGCTATAATTTTGCTCAAGTTATACTCCAGTTTTTTTTACCTATAATGAGCCATAATCATGCAAACACATCTTCATTATTAATTGCAGAACATGTAGAATATATGCTGGAATTACACTAAAGGTAAATAATGTTTAACATAATTTTATGAATCTTCAGTAATGCACTGCCGATACTACGAAATGCTAGTTTATGTAAGTTATGCTATGAATAATAAAACACATGCAGCTCAAACACAAGAAATAGTGAATGAGTTATGCTAAGCTATGATATAGGGCAGCACAAAGGCATCAAGATGATTTTGATGAATTATGACAACTGCGCTTTCAGGTATATTGATCATTATTTCATGACATTTGAATGAACAGACAGAAAACATACAAAGAGCAAATGTGGATGTTATGAGAAGTTTGAATAGCTAATGATGTCAAGATTGTTCACTTGGGGTCTAATATTGGAGAAGTAAGACTTATGGAAATAAGAGGGATATATCATGGAGAATATCTAAAGGCATATCAAAATAACAAGAAAGAGCATGTATAGAAAATGGAGAATGAATGTGAAAAGTTTGAGAAGATAAATAGAAATAGGATGGTTATAAGATTGAAGTAAAACAAGAATATTATGTTGAAGTAAAATATAGTCAAGACTACAAAGAGGGTACAGATAGTCTATGGATAGGCTACACAAAGGGCACAGATAGGCAATGCTGAGGCTACAAATAGGCTACAGATAGGCAAGACTACCAGAGGAGTGGTTAGGAGCATCTTTGAGTGATAGGGTTGGATTCTGAGCATTGAAGAGGTGATGAAAAAACATATCCATTACAATACATAGTTAATATATACTTATTGTGTTCTGATGCTTGCATTATAAATAATCAGCAGTATCACTACATTGATATACATTTGTGAGCTTTCATTACATCTAGTAATTGGGGCAATCTGCGGGCGCCAGCAGGACAATGAGCAGGGACCTTGATGAAGGGCAATCATTGGCGGAACAGGAACATGACATAACCACCGCATTCTTTTGGATGTCTGGAAAGATTGCTAGATAGTGAAAGGGATTGCCGGGGGTTGTCATGAGGCAACGGGGTTGCTGAAAAGAATTATCACTACAGATAGGTTACATCAAGGGTACAGATAGGCTATAGATAGGCTACAGATAGATTACAACCAGGCAACACCAGGGCTACAAATAGATTACATATACACAACACCAGGGGTACAAATAGGCTGTGGGTGTGCTACAGATAGGCTACAACAAGGCTACAGATGGACTATAGATAGACTACAGATAGATTACAAGTAGGCAGCACCAGGGGGGCAGATAGGGTATGGAGGGGCTACAGAGAGGGTACTGATAGGTTACATCAAGGGTTCAAAGACTACAAATAGATTACAAGCAGGAAACATAAGGAGGATGGTCTACAGATAGGCTAATCCGAGGCTACAAATAGGCTATAGATAGGCTACAGATAGATTAAAAGTAAGAAACACCAGGGGTACAGATAGGCTATGGATGTGCTACAGATATGCTACTCTGAGGCTACAAGTAGGGAATACCAGGGCTGCAAATAGGGTATGGATGGGCTGCAGAGAGGCAACTCCAAGGCTACAAATAGATAGATTACAAGCAGGCAACACCAAGGCTATAAATATGCTATAGATAGGCTACAGAAGAATTACAAGTAGGCAACACCAGAGGTAGAAATAGGCTATGGATGGTCTACAGATACACTACTCCAAGGTTACTAATAGGCAACAGATAGGTTGCACCAAGGCTAAAAATATACTACAGATAGGCTACAGATAGATTACAAGCAGGCAACACCAGGCGCACAGATAGCACTGCGGGGTTTACTCGATAATCCGGCCCGGAAAACTTTGAGAAAACGCAAGGATTAAGTGTCAATACTCTTGACTATTCTTGAACGGAATTTTCTAAATAAGTACAAATCAATTTTGTAATTATTACTCTGGGCATAGTCAAGGATTTTTCAAACTAGCTCTTGTACAATCTTGGAATTATTATATTGAATAACTCTCTTTGGAAAACTACAAGTATCCTACCCCAGAATATCTTAGGAAATTTCTTCATAAAGTGACTTAGAATATAGCAAGAATATTTAAACTAATCTCCACATAGGTCCAGATTATCACTGACAATTTTACCTAAAGATTACCCTGAGGTTACCATGAGATTATTGAAAATATTCTTATAGTAATAGGAACTGGAAAACTAAAGATTTTATTGGAATAATCCGCGCGTGGAAAACATGAGGTTTTTTTAAATGAACTGGCTCGGATTATACGTACCAGACGTCGATGATGTCTAGACATCGGGATGTCTTGCAGTCGAAACGTCTTGGACATTGGGATGCGTGACATCTGCACGTGACAGTGGTTTATCGCGGGAAAGTCGGGATGTCGGGATTGACGGGCGTTTGCGTTAGACCGTCAAACGGAAAATAGATAGATGCTTAGAGGCCACGGATGATTGGCGATGGAGAGGGGAAGGGTGAGGTTTGTGTTCGAATTTGCGGTGGAACTGGCATTTCAGATCATGACACGAAAGGACAAACGAGGCAGTAAAACGGCCAAAGCTGTAGTTATTGCTCTTCAAGAAAACTCTATAATACATCATCTAGTACATTAGTTTCCAATACATCAGTTTCCAGTTCTAAGTATAATGAGTTCTACACTGAAAACAAATCAATAAATATTTACTTTGAAGAATAAAATCAAATACCTGCACACCTAGCGAGCTCGAGCTATTACTTGTAAAATAGTAGGCCGAACTTTGTTAGAGTATGTCCACGCTGGAGGGCCAGAGAAGAAGAACTTCTCGACGTGGGTAGTACCACCTGGCCAGTCAAACTCAATGTCGGACGAAAGTAAGCAGAACAAGCTCGAAAAAAATACTTAAAGCTACAACAGTGACGCGGTCGACAATTGCAAAGTTCCTCCAACGCCATATGGATAAGTGATTCTTTTTGCACGAGTTAGTAATTATCGAAAGACGATTAAAGCATACTTGCCTACTCTTGTTGCATTCAGTGTCCAAAATGCCTCAAGCCAGATCCTGGCGGCATTGGGACATTTACAGTTCCATTCTTGTCTTCGACGACGCATATTATTTGTTTGACCGACTTTAAAAATCCCATTTCCCTCGTAAAACACATAAATCCACCCATCACGGCTCACTTTCGTGAATAGATGCTTCATCAGCTTGCGCCAAGCTTTCAGCCGCTTGAAATACGGACAACGGCCATCAAAGATGGCCCTCCGAGGACGTGTACGGACCATAGTTGTGACTGCAGAGCACAGAGTAGCACGAGTCGATTTGTTTGTGCTTGTCAATATCATTAGCCGCCCATGTTCTTCCACCCATCGTTCTTCCCTACTCCCATTACGCACCACAATGCCATTTCATCAACCAGTCATACATCAACGCGCTGGAGAGGGATATAGCAATAGGACTGGTTTTGGGCCTACGCTGCGTGTTCTATTCTTTTTCATTGACATATAGCTGAAGTGTACGTTCCAGAAGGTCCTCTAATGCGATGGTACCAAGTGGACTGATGGCTGGATCTCGCCCTCGGTAGCTCCATCTCTTTTGCCTTCAGTCACCCCCTCAAAAGCGCAGTCCACGAAACCATTCCTTCTAAAGATCCATCTGTGGCGCTTTCGGTCGCGTCGCCCACCGTCCTTCCAAAGCACAGTCCGTTGCGCCATCTACAACTCCTTCTATTACACCTTCCGTCGCCCACATCGAACGCCATCGTACCTTCCATTCCTCGTTGCGTAAAGATCGGTTTGTGCCAGTTAAAGTTGTACCATCTGCGGCTTCTTCTTTTAACCATACAATGCCTGTGCATCGCTTCATTGTCTCCCTGAAAACAACCCTCAGCCTCATCCGGACCCGAATCCATAGCCCCATCCCCAACCACGAAGGGTCCGACAACAGGGAGAACCTTCTGGCGGTCATCTTCGGATCTTCCTGGTCTGTTCGGCAACACCTCCAACGATATCGTCGAATGCTCTCGGCATTCTCTTCCTCAATCCCAATCTCCCGCCCCCACACCTGCACCCCCAGCCTCTCGTCTTCATACACCGCGTACGATCTCCACTGCCCACGATTTCTCAGATATTCCAAATGAGCCGTTGGATCGCGATGCAAGGGACAGAATCCGAATACGACAACTTTTTGGGCCAAAGCTGATACGAGGGAGAAGCAGGGGAAGAAGAACGAGGAATGATGAACAAGACTCTCAGAGCTATCAGGTGGGAACAAAGCCGCCATGATGTCCAGTTCGTTCCAGGGCGAAGCGCTGTGGAGCGCACCATGGGAGTGGAGCCTGGGTTTGGACATTGGAATAGAACGGGCTCTGACTCCCTTGTGTTGGAAGGTAAGAATGATTTGGGGGATGTAGTGAATGGCGGTGAGGAGGATGATACACCGAGGAAAGTGGCCCATTGAGACAGGGAGGCATGCCGCGAATAACCCGTCGTAAAAGATATTATCATTCTGGAAACGTGTAAACCAGCGAGCAAAAGAAGCCAAATGTAGAAGTATATGTACGAATGGACCACCGTAATAAAAGGGTGTATTTGAGATGAGGCGAATAATAAATCATGTAAAGGACCATTCTACGAGGATGGGATAAGCCAGCGTAGCTTTGCTGTCAGATTGCTCCTCGATATCCTTAATCTTGCGCTTAGGAATCCACCGTCATCAACAGCCGCACTGTGCTGATGACCAGACGAAATTTTTTGCCATTGGGCTCTTTGATGTAGCCTACCCAACTCATCGTGTTAGAAATCGGAAGAAAAAGCGACGGTTGAATTACGCACAAGGATAGTCGACAATGTCGAACGGAACCCCGTTTCCAGTATACGCTTGACTGTTGATCCACTCCCAAGCTGACCTTTTTCACCGCTGCCAAAATCAATGCCTAACAGACTTTTCATTCGAGTATCCACGCCAGGAGAAGACAGATACTAGTTACATATCTACTAATCTACTATTGGTTGTATGTAGTCAGTCGACATTGAAGCGCTATAACAACCTTGATCAATGCACAAGGTCAATAAAAATGCAAAATGTACTGGCCGGTTTCAGAGCTTTGAGGAGCTGTTATTCTTCATTCGAAACATCGGCTCTGAAAGAAGACTGGATTGGAGTCAGAACAGCACCGTGACAAAGGGTCTTGCGGTAAGACATAAGCAGACTAGAAAGGCTCGCTGAGATAAGGTCAAGAAAAAAATTGATACCACCTACTTTTATTCGTAACTCACGCAAAGGTTGAGTTGTGGGAGGTGCTCGGATTTGCGTGACAATGGGCCCGTTGAGACCACAAACCACAATCCTGTCCCCTTCATGCAGAATACCATTCGACAGGACGACATCGGTAGTAGTACCAAGACCTTCGATAACCTTGACTTCAAGTACTGTTACTCCAGCTCCGACCAGTGCATCAGCCGGTCGCTCATCCTCTGCTGTGTGAGGTTCACAAGAGCCATAACCATATCAGAATTACACCCTTTCCAGTGATAGCAGAAGTCGGGACGACAGAGACATTCCGGGCAAAGCTCTTGTTATTGTAGTAAAGAACTGTGTTAAGACCTTTGGTGAATTCTATGACGATTTTGGAAGTACGCTCTTCAAACTCAAGTTGGACGGCTCTTGTCTGTTTCACGAGAGACTCCTGGAAAGCGCCATCCGGCGTAGCCTGCCATCCGTACAAGCAATCGATCTAGCGAAATTAAATAAGTAGGCTGGCTTGAACGGAAGACAACAACCCGAACCTTGTTTAAAGCGACAATGAATGGCGTCTTGTGATCACGAAGAAGTCGTAATGATTCCTTAGTTTGAGCTTCAAGGCCATGCTTTTAGGGATATCAGTCAAAGATCCGACCCTAAGTGGAAAGGATTTACGAACCATGATATCAACCACCAAAATAGCGATATTACAGAGCGAACTACCCCGAGACCGCAGATTTGTGAAAGATTCATGACCAGGGGTATTGATAACAAGTAGACCCGGGATCTTGTATTCTTGTTTGCCATGCTAAGCGCGAAATTAACATCATGATTATCCCTTCTAGACAAATCTCTGGTCTGACCCTGTTCATAACCGCAGTCTTCGTCTTGATTGCATTGAGAGGGAAGTAAGTTGCACCAATTTTTTGAGTGATACCACCAGCTTCGCCTTCCTGGACGTTAGTTTGCCGAATCTGCACGAAGGGAATGATTCACTTAAAGGATGTAAACGTTAGATGCTCCACTTACTTTGTCAAGGAGCTTTGTCTTTCCGGTATCGACGTGTTCCGGGATACAGATAGGACTTCATAGGTCGTCTTTACTCCTAGCAGCCAAAGCAGCTTCATGAGCCTTGACACGCCGAGCGGCCACCTCTGCTTTCTTCTGAGCTGCTAGCTTTTGGGTTGCAGTAAGCTCATCTTCTGATTCTGATTCTGAATCCTCGTCAGAGTTCTTTCGGTGAACAGACTGGTTTGACCGGAGGTTTGGCAACAGGTTTTGGGATGGCCAGTTTCGAAGCAGGTTGTGTAGCTATATGTATATCAGTGAAGAAATATGACATATAATATACAAAAAGGAAGTTTTCCAGTAACCCCAGTCCTTCTTCAAGGCTTTATTCAAGAAAAGCAACAGCCACCTACTTTGCCTCCTGCCACTGGAAATGGATTTATGAGCCCCTCAGATAGTTCACCAACTTTACAACACAATCGAGAGCAGCGCTCCATAGGCTCTCCTACCCCTGGGTGTTCACAGTCTCCTACCTCTTACCATTCACAATCTCCTACCCGTGGTCATTCACAATCCCTTGCCCCACGCCATTCACGCCACTTGCGGCCCCTCAACTGTCAGCGTTCATGCTCACCGCTCCCCCAGCAGTCCAGATCTACAGGCACTTCTGAGCCTACATATATCCAACTGTCAACATATAGCAGAAAGGTACAAGGAATTAATTTCAATGAAGAATGGTGCATGGCAAGAGGACGGTGGCCTTTGAGCAATTCAACACCAGCCCCCTCCACCTCCCATCCCCCAAGGAAATCCGACAACACTTTATAACTGGCCTCCTCTTCCTCCCATTCCTCAAGTGGATTTGAGAGCAGTTCATCGCCAAGGTCCCCCCCCTTCTGCCCCGCCTCTTCCCCCTTCTCACATCCCTGAAGCCCATCCAAAGGCGGGACATTATTCTACTGAGCTTCTGCGAATGGCAAATAACCTTCAACAGGTGTATGATGAGGGGCTTACAGCTCTAGCTAAGGAGTATGGGAAGTTGGTTCATGGAATCTATCAGGCAATTAGAGAGGACCTGACAAGCTCCCGTCAAGTTAGCTCATGGAATGTCTTTGAGGTGTTTATGGCGGCTCCACAAGGTGGAGACCTTCAGAAAGCTCCAGACAAATCACCACAGGAGTTTATTCTCTACCTTTGGGAGTTGTATAACAAATATATGGAAGAGGCTATTGGTGAGGGTTGGAATACACCTAATCAAGCTGCAGCACGGCATGTAGAGTTAGCATCAGAGCTTGCCTGGTATAACAATAAGCTCAACCTTCAGCTCTCGGAAGAGCGGATGGGTCCTTTAACAAGGAAGACCATTATGAGGTTGTTGGAAGGGTTTGCACACAAGGTATGTAGCATTCTTGCATCCTTCAAGTTGGACATCAATGGTTTTAGGCACAAAGTGTGTACCAGTTATATGGGCTTGTCATTCATGGCTGGGGGACAGATCCTAATGGCGACCACTGTATCGAGTGGGGAGGTTCTCCTGTCTATGAACGGCTAATTGATACCAACAGTCACCAGATAAACCAACAATGAAGGGATCTATGTGCTATGGTCAGAACTGCATATAAAGCTATCCAAACCGGTGTTGTCGTCGATCCAGCTTGGGCAGCAATCCTAGAGCTCTACAACAACGGGACAGGCAAGAAGCGGGAAAATCACCGAAGTATCCTAGTATCCTTTCTTGTTGAAGATATCCGTACATTGTTAGCTTTGGTTCTTGACTGAATTTATCATCCACTGACCTATCTATAGGACAATGTAATGGGGAGCAGACCAAGACAATGTCTTGGAAAACATTTGCTGACCTGGCTTACACACGAAAGCTCAGGCTCATAAATTGGCCAGACAATGTTGTGGTCCCTGGAGTGCCAAATGGTCTAGTCAAAATGACGCAGCTATCTGGGGACATCCTTACAGATATAATTATGCCATGCATTAATTTTATTAAACAGGAAATCACAAAAGCATCGGGGAAAGGCAGCAGCAAGGGGGAAGATGACCCAGATGCACTCTATGAGGATGATCTAGTCTGTATCATCTCATGGGACAATGGTGTGCTCAATTTTTAGCTTTAAATTTTGTTTTGATGCATGGTATCATCCATGGTGGATGTTACAGCTGGGATGGTACCACATGGAGCATCTGGCTGTGGATGGTACCACAGCTTGAGGATGCATCCACAAGGTACAACTCCATGATTTTGGCCTTCTTAGGTCAATTCTTGACATAGGGTATTTACCCTAATATGGGTTGTAGGGGGGCTGCCTGAAGTGAGATACTCTACAAAGCTACTCAGTCTCTGGCAAAGGGCACTGGGAAGGAAGATGAAGTTGGATTATGGATATATTTATGTCTTTTACGAGGGAGGAGGTATCTTCAAAGTTGGCCGGACAAATCATCTACTCAGACACATTTGGGAGTGGGATAGGGTTTGTCCTGTACCAAAGATCTGGCTGAGGGTATGGCCAGTACCAATGGCCACCAGGATAGGTGAGTTTTCTGGTTCTGGCCTCAGTACTGTACTGTAAGGATGGACACAAGTCCGGATCCCAGTAAACCCGGATCCGCCACACACGTACCTGCACCCAAAAATATGTGACCTGTGACCTGACCCGGACCCGTGGAAATGGGTACCTGGATCCGGCGGATCCGGGTCATACAGGTCTACCTGCAGGTACCTGGCAATATTTGTACTTACAATGTACATATATAGTACATTACAAGGTCTGGAAGGTGACCTGTGACCTGACCCGGACCCGTGGGAGTAGGTAGTATCTGGATCCAGTGAATCCGGGTCAGATGGGTATTTCCACAGGTCAAACCTGCGAGTCACCTGTAAAGATCTGGACTCATGTCCACCCTTACTGTACTGAAACTTCAAGTCTTAGAATGCTTTATTTACTTGGCTTTAGAGGACCTGGGCAATGCTTGGCCTGGACATACATGTGTCTGTATGTTACCTGCTTTCTAGAGTCGTGACCAATAACAAATTTGCGTCCAGGTGGAACTAATCATCGTGAAAAGTTCTGCTTCTTCAGCCCAGCTTTTACAACTTTTGAGCGTCTCATTGTACCAATGGTTTGCTCTATTGTTGCGTTGTTCTGATTTGAGCTGACAGCCTCTCATTTTTTATCTTGCCACACCCAGCAAGCGCATTGGGAGTGCATCGGAATCATGCATCTCGGCACTATTGTGCCACAGCCCTCTCCATCATTATCCTCAACAAAACATATTCTCGTTTCTCAAATGTCATGCCATATCCTTCTTGCTTAACAACCGTCTATTGACTTGACCCAACAGACTATTCCTGACTCCCAAACAACATGACCTCTCCCAACTCTGCCTCACGATTGTTGACACTGCATTACCGATGTTTTATAGCTATGATTCCAACAGTTGGCAAGCAGAATGTACCTCACTGTCTCGAAGCCTCCATGATTACCACTGGTACGGTACCATCACGCCTATTGGAATCAGTTTGTGTTGGGTTATTATGATTTCCAAATATTGTCTATCCAATCCCTAGATTTTGGAATGTCCTTTGTGGATATCTTCTGGTGTTTTACCAATTGGTCTTCAAATGACATTCACCTTATTGGACTGGACCACTGTAGTGATTCTTGGAGGAGTCAACTCCACTGTGTACACCTTGTCGGCATTTAGCACATGAACATGTTGATATGGGGTACTGCCAGGCTTATGGTGCATCATTCCGTCTCTGTATTCTGTCTATGGTGATCCTGAATGAGGTCCATTTTTGCTTCTAGCTGGAATTTGGCTAGTCATGTCCACCTCTGGAATCATCAACCTCTGTTCATTATCTCTTCTACATTATGCCTGCAATCATGAAATTGACCGCGCTGCTGGCCACGGGAACTAATAGCGGTGATTCTCTGTTTGGAGGTGTATAATCATACTCTCTTCTTTGACCCCATTTTCTCTCAACACTGTAGCAAAACGCAACAAGTTTATACTGTATCTATTGATGCATTTGCATTTGGGTTCTGACGCAGCTGCATCCTGTCGGCTGCGCTGATAGCTGCTATTTTATAATAGTTTTCTTCACTCTCAAAGTTGTAGCGGATATGTGATATATTGGGTTTAATATCAACTGTAAAGATACTCTATGAATACACTTGTGTTTATCATAGGCCGAAAGACATGCCATACTCTCTTCTGAACATCCTTTGGATACAAACCACTTTGACAGAACAATCAGGAGCCGTGAAAGGCTATAAATCTTGATGTATTCCAATAAGGGTTCTGGTACTCAAAGTTTCTGCTTTGCTATCAAAATTGGTATCATCAGCACTTTCATTGGGTATTTCTACATAGCATATATATCTCCTTATACAAGTACTATCTGCTCTTGAATCCAACCCGCAGATTTTTCTGCAAACTCGGAGTGTGTTGTGCGCATTTCAGCCATCATGTGACTCGGCTTTATTTTCCGGTGATCCGGCCCAAACAGAGTTTAATGTTTTCGGCATGTAGACAAAGGATTACGGCATGTGATGTAATTTTACTTGGCATTTCTTTTAAGTTTTGTTGGGTTTGAAAGTTTACAGAGGAACTTTTTAAAGTTTTCCCAAAAATTCAAAGTTTTATGGGGGGAACCTTTTCCACAAAATTGAAAGTTTATGGGGAAACTTTTTAAAGTTTTCCAGGCAATTCAATGTTTTACAGGGGGGGGGGACATTTTGAACATTTCCGGGAAGACCAAAGTTCACAGGGGGAGGCATTTTAAAGTTTTCCGGGCAGCTGAAAGTTTATGGGGGCCTAATTTTTGTGCAACTTGAACAGCATACTTCAAAACATCTTCCAGTTAAATTGTCTCTCCGAGAGTATGCTGCAAGAAAACAGCAACATGCTGAGTGCAGTAGTATCCACTGCTTCTTCTCCTGTTCTCAAGAATCCTGTTGTTGTTTCTCCCCCAAGTGGTTCAATTGTAATCTCAGACACTAGTGAGTTTCCTTGTCTGCTATGTTGTAGTATTTCTCCTTATGTGCTTGTAAGTTCCTCCTACACTTACAGATGTTCAAGATCCTTCAAGTTCAAAGGTAGGAAAGGTCAAACTTGGTGAGTTCTGTCATATTTTGCCGCATATATTCATCTAAAACAAGCATCATTTAGATTTAGGTCCTTACAATGCATGCTATGTTTCCCTTCTCTCTTCCTATGGGCTTCTTGTAACAACTCCTAACATGATGTTCATCCCCGCTCCAATCACCTGCTGCGGAACATGTTTGCATCGTCTAAGCAACTTTGGCAAAGACGACCCATGCTGCTGGCCTCAGCCCTTCCACAGAACCATTGGGCACCTTGCAATTATCCCAGCTCCAAATGACTCTAGCACTCATCCTCTTCGTTTTGCCTGGTACCACCTAGCTCCTCGGGATTATCTTCCTGTTGAGGTGCCTGGTTTGGTGGGGGTTATCCATATATCTGATGCTCTTGTGCACAATGTTCATTCCATGTGTATGGACCTTTGCAATACAGTATAACGCCCTTAGGCGAGAGTCTTACGTTCACACGAAAGAGCACGACAAAGGCTATGCGATTGTGTACTCGTAGTGTAGAAGAACTACAGTAATTTATGTAATTCGACTAGTTATAGTAATCGAAATGAATAGAATAGAAATGATATCTAATCGTAAGATAAGATAAGATAAGAGTCGCGATGCGACAAAAGTTAAGGCCGCGCCATAAGGCGCGGCCGGAAGGGAATCAGGCAAGATCGGGAGGAGGCGTTACACCCTCCCCCACTAGATTAGTACCTAGGGTACTAATCGAACGATATGATGGGATAAATCCCCAATAAGATGTATTACTGGGGGGATTATCCATCAGATTCATCCATCTGGGGAGACGTATCTCCAGATGATGAAGACGGTCCTGCGGGAGCAGGTCCAGATGAAGAATGAGCTGGAGCAGTGGCTCCAGCAGCGGTGTTGTTTGTCATCGACAAAGTTGATGCAATAGATGAAGCCTGTGGCACAGGCACAGGCGGCGGGTTGAATACTTGCGGTGCCGTAGGCACCACCGTTGGAGTAAGCTGGACATCAGTGATGGCCAGCGGACGATTGTCTATTGTACCCGTAAGGGTACGATAGTGATCGTTGATCCCAGCAGGGAGACGAAGATGAGGGGGCATACGTCCCCTGAGTATTGAAGCAGCTAATGCTGCTTCCGCATTACGCGGATTGAATGTTTGCAGCCAGGTGGCTGCATACAAAGCGGAATCTTTGAGATCCGCAACAGAGATTCCTTGCTCAGCAAAGAATCGGGCAACATCCTCAATGGTGCCATTGAGGTAATTAGCGAACAATGTTCGCGGCGGAGGAGGCGAGGCGATTGTAATTCGCCCCGTAGCCACTAAATGGTGATAATAATGGTGACGGAGGATAACCTCCGACGCCAACAGCAAATATCTGGACGATACGTCCAGAGGGGTTCCAGAAGGCGGATCAGGCCGCCTGGGATTGATCAGCTGGCGTCCACGAATGGAGCGCTCGCTTACTGCACCGTCTTCACGGTACACGATGCCCGAAGGGCGCACGGTCAACCCTTGTGGGGTGACAAGATATGCCGCCCAGGCATCAGCCGTACCATGTCGGGACGGCGGTGAGAGTTCAGCTCGCGGTGCAGTGCCCGCAGGAGCCATTCAAATGGATGAGGGTCCGGCAGCAGTACTGCTGGACCAGCCTACAGGGGCGGGATTCATACAGCCTTTCCCTTTTTTCTTCTTTTGGACGGAGTTTTCTCCATCCAGAGTGCCAGCAGTGATGCCAGCAGCCTTGTTCTGCTTAGCAGTTCGGGCAATTGATACGAAAACTGGTTCAAACCAGTTGACGAGCAGCGTTCGTTGTAACTCACTTATGTGAGTTAGATCTCCTCTTTGGAGGGATCGGACTTCCTGGTCTAAGACCCGGTATAGGGTCCAACGCCATGAGGTGTTGTAGCCATGTCTACTCGCGAAGTATCCTAAGATACCAGATGACTTCTCGGCTGTTAGCCGGGAATATAAGAATTTCTGCTCTAGCGAGGGTAGCCTCGCGAGCGGTGTGAATCCCATAAGAAATGGGAAGTCGTCAATTGTCATTGACTTCGACGAGATTGGCATCTTTGCCGTAGCAAATCCAGCCATCGGTGGCAATGTAGCCACCATCACTCCTTCGATGAGGGAGTTCTGGCAGTACTGCTGGAGCGTCCTCCTGAGTTTCAGGAGGAATGGTAGAAGACAAAGCAGGATTGGTACTAAGTACCGCTCCTGCGTAGGAAGACGACGGAGCAGGTGCTCCTGTCGTTGATGGATCCAGGTCCATTGGACCTGCGCTACTATCAATGTCGAATGACACTGAGTCGTCGTTAGACGAGAATACGGTTGAAGCCGGAGCTTCTACCCTTCGTCGTTTCCCAGACTGGCTTTCCTCCTCATAACGAGGAGAGCCATGACCATGTCTGGTGGATGAATACCGTCGGTATCCTTCCAACTCATCTGAGTATCTGTCGCACCTCTCTTGGAGGCTGTGAATTTCGCGCGCGCTGCGTCATCGTAGTCGCGCTGTAGATCAGTATACCGTCTCGTAAGAGACAATAAGTCACGGCTAGCGGTGCCAAGCTGGATAGCCAGCTGCACCGCTGATTCGTTTTCGTTGTTTGACACGTTGTGTCGATGGTGTTGCCGGTAGTACTCCTCTTGAGCGTTACCAGCGGCAGTCCAACTAGGGTCCGCCATAACGAATGCCTCCGTCGAATGCTGGAGGAAGTTTTGGCAATGAGGACAAATCCCCATGTTCGAAATCTCGTGAAGACGACACCCTATATTAGGGTGGAATGTCCACGATAACTGGTGTCCAACGTTGTTGGATACCTGGTTGAAGGCCATCGATGATGACCCCGTACCTGCCATGTTACTGGCTTGTTGTAATCCCGCTGGTTCAGCAGGATATGCGTTCGCTGTGCCGAACACAAGTTGTGCTGGCGGGTTCGTCAACGCGCCAACCGTTCGTTGATTAGGTATCAACTGATTGCTCAGTTGAGCCGGTATAGAGGATGGAGATAGCACTGGTTGCCCAGCGCCATCGTTTTGTTGTTGTTGCTGCCGAGGCAGCGACGGTGTTTCGTTGTCTTTCGACGGCGTGTCTTTCTCCATGATGGTGAAAGAGTAAGTTGGGAAAGATAAATTTTTCTTTCCCTTTTTATAGGCATGACATGAGGTGTTGCCCGATCGTGGTTGTACATAAGGTACAGCCACCAAATGTGATTGTCGGGGCAATCTTTTACTAAAAGAAGCAGATGCCGTTGCTTCTGTGTGATTCTATTATATAGAATATTTTGATTGGAATGGAGACCTAACCGGTCGTCCGTGGAAGTCGTCGCCAGTCGTCGACGCCTTGAAGTTCTAGATATCTATCTAGAGCGACTAGTTCCTTACACGTTATGTACGGTTCTGTGGTGGTATCACCAAGATTCCATTTAATATGGAATAGTATTTTTCGGCCATCCCAATGATGTCCGATTATTTCATCGACTAACCATTCCACTGTGGATGGTTCACCGAAATCGTATGGCTCTGCTACAGAGCGCATAGGGAATAATGCATCATCATTAGGATGATGCTTGCGTATTAGCGACACGTGGAAGTTATTGTGTATTCCACGCTTTGCCAACTCTGTTGGCAATCCGATTCGGTAGTTAGACGAATCTGGGTGTACCTCGACGACGGGGTATGGTCCTAAGAATTTTGGTAAGAGCTTGGTAGCCCTCCCCCTCGGCAAATTTAAGTTTTTTGTCGATAGGTAAACTAAATCATTTAGTTTAATTTCGGGTTCATCCCTTCTGTGCTTATTAGCATGGAAGGTTTGTTTTACCCTTGCCTTGATAAGACTATTGTGGGCATCAGAGAGGTGCTGCAGGGCACGATCTGCGAATTCGCGTACACCCGGCACGACTTTTGCATCGCTCGGGTATTTGCGAACCATGGATGGCATGTACCCTCCATCTACCTCGAAGGGAGCATACCCTGTGCTCTCGTTTACGCTGGAATTCAATGCGAATTCCATCATTGGGCATTTTTCTACCCAGTCTTTTTGGTCTGCTTCGACCATTGACCGTAAGATTTGGCCAATTGAACGATTTACTCGTTCAGTTATTCCATCTGTTTGGGGGTGGAATGATGTAGACATTAGGAGCTTTGCTCCTAGTAAGTGGTGTACTTCATGCCACCATCGTGACGTGAATTTCGAGTCTCTGTCTGAGACGATGGACTTAGGTAGTCCATGTAATTTTACGATCTCCTTTACGAAGATCCATGATAATTGCGATGCAGTTATCGTTGTTTTCACGGGTATAAGATGTACTCGTGAAGTCATCCTGCAAATGACTACCCACAGGTAATCATATCCTTGCGATTCTGGGAATGGACCTATGAAATCCATTCCAATTGATTCCCATGGTTTCGTGGGGATCGGAAGCGAATGTAGCAAACCTATTGGTTTGCGATCGCTTGTTTTAATTTGCTGGCAAGTCTCACAAGACTTGCAGAATTCTTCAATGTTGCCATTGACCCGTGGCCACCAATACCATTGTCGTACATAGTCGGCGGTTCGTTGTCCTCCGAAGTGACCAATTACTTCGTGAGCTTGTTCGGCTATTATGCCTTGCAAGCTCTTTCCATTGGCCGCTCGGCCAGATGGAATGCAGATAACTATTTCTCCGCCACAATTTTTCGTGTAGATTAAACCATTTTCTACTGAGAATGGTTTATGGTGCTCAGGTTTACTGAGTACCTTGCAGAACAATGGGTCATCGGTATATAACCGCTTGACTTCTTCGATGAATTCATCCCTTTCGGGTAGAATTGTTAGAGGTTCTACACCTCTAGGCCTTGATTGGAAGACATTAATGTCTTCCTCGTTTGGGAGGATTACTGGTACCTTTGGTACCTGTATTTCCGCATTGGCTTGCATTTCTGCAGCCTCTTCGTCTCGTCGTTTGACGGGTTCGACTATTGGATGTTGCGCCGTTTGTTTACCGCGCAGGCGTGATGAGCGCCTTAACTCTATATTGGCTAAGTGTTCCTTAGCCAATTCTTCGACTCTTCCTTGTGGAAGATCGTCCAGATTTTTGTCAATGCGTATATCCGCATTTACATATTCATGCGGTTCATGATATTCATGAATCGCGTCAGATTCGTAGTAGCGCGATAATGCGTCGGCTACTTTGTTGTTTATTCCTTTGATATAACGTATATCAAAATCAAATCTGGATAGGTATTCCATCCATCGAGCTTGTCTACTGGACAATTTTCGTTGCGTTAGAAAGAATTCTAACGCTTTGTGGTCAGTGACCACATGAATTCGATATCCAAGAAGTTTATCTTCCCATTTGAGAAGAGCTTCGAGGATAGCTAGAGTTTCTATTTCGAAAACTCTATAGTTATGCTGCGCTGCAGTAAACTTTCTGGACATGAAGCCGGCAGGCCTACACTGTTGCCATGTAGGTCCTTGACCGTACATGCATCCGACGCCAGATACCGACGCATCGCAGATGACCCATATAGGTTCGTCTTTATTAGTATTTATAGGCTTCAGTATTGGAGCCTTGGTTGCCAGTCTTTTGATGTGCTGAAAGCACGTTTCATGGACTGGCATCCATACGAAAGGAACATTGTTCCTTGTCATTATAGACAGTGGTCCAGTATACTGGGCTACATCTGGCATGTACGGGGCTATGTATTGTACTAACCCCAAGAATCGTTGTACGTCGTTGAACGTACGCGGAGTTCGCCATTCGCGAATCCTGTCCATCTTGTCGGTATCCGCGTGGATACCTTTATCGTCTATGGAATGTCCAAGACAGTCCACTGTAGCAGAGAAGAGCTCGCATTTAGCAGCTCGAAGGAAGAAATGATGCTTCCTAAGGCGATCAAGTACATCTCTGATGTGCTTAACATGTTCTTCTAGTGTATCACTGAAGACAAAGATATCGTCGAGATATGCGTGTACATATCTTCCGATAGCGTCGCGAAAGATGAATGTCATCATTTGCTGGAAAGTGGCTGGGGCATTACAATCCCCCATCATCATGACATTACTGACGAATGTCCCGAAGATGCAGGCGAATGCTGTTTTCCACACATCGCCTGCTTCAGTACGAATTTGTTCGTACGCATCACTAAGATCGATCTTGGATTGATACTTATGTTTGGCTACATCCGTTCGGATGTTATCCTGGTCAGGGAAAGGAGTGACATCCTTTACCGTGTTATCGTTCTGTTGACGATAGTCAATAATGGTACGTAGTGTACCATTTTTCTTTGGAATACAAAGCATAGGTGCAGCCTGCGGAGCAGGTTGCTGTATCCACCAGTTTGATCTGGTGTATTTACCGATTTTATCAGTAAGTTGCGTTTTTAGGTGATCTGGGCACCTAGGCATATAATAATTATATCGCCGTTGTTCATCGATTAGTTTAATTCGATGATTGATTTCTCGTAGTGGTGGGAGTACCTCTGGTACTCCCCCGAGTATATCTTTATACTCATCATTATCATTGCGTGGATCATCGGTATTTGATCATCCGTAAATGGTCCTTGCTTTTGTAGCGAGGAAAAGTCTATTGGGCTGTCCTCTTGAACTGCCTTGAATTCCTCGTCCCCTGATTCGGGTTCGGATTCAGGAGAATTGTCCTTCTCCTTTTCTCGTTGAGCTCTAAGCTTAACTTGTTTGCGCACACTCTCGGGAAACATTTCACGAGATATTTCTTGTAAGACTTCGACATAATTGTCGAGGTCTTCTGCCGATAACATAGTTGTTTTCGGTGTTTGTGATGAATCATTTTCATCATATTTCTCCAGTATTACTGGGAAATGGTGCGGAAAGCTCCTTGCGGAGCGTTGTAATTCTGAACGAAGATGTTCTTCGTCCACTATCGTCTCAATTTCCACTATTGGAATTTCGTTATTTTTCGACTTCTTTGAAGTTGAAACTGCAGCTAGTCACTCTTTACTAGCTTGCGTTTCCGTTCTTCGGAATTTCCCGTTAAGGGTTTCCTTTTTCATTGCGGTTCGGCGCGCAAATTCCATTGCGTCCTCCCCCACGGAAAGATATGGTGCTACCTTTCCTTTGATAAGGATTACATCCTTATCGAAGTTGAGTTGTATTCCATGCTTACGCATGAATTGCGTTCCTAGGATCGCATCGTATCTATCGACATTTATAATGTCGAAGTATACTTTTTCATCAATACCTCCATAGGAGGTATTTACACTCGTGCCAAAATTGAATTTGGCTTTACTTCCTACGTTCCTAGTTGTAGTGAATGCTGATCAGCTAGCTGATGAGCTTTTATGTTCGCTATGCGAACAAACGAGGGGCTTAATGCCTCTATTGTGCATCCGGAGTCGAATAGCGTAAACGCTTCGACTCCCCCGATATTTACTATCACTGTCATTGGACGACGATCTTTCGCTGGACCTCTATTTGGTCGCGGCATTTGTTTACTTGAAGTTTGAAAACCTTTACCTTTTTCAGGTTTTGGTTCTTCGTCTTCATGGTGACTGATAGCAGTCAACCGATCTTCATTCATTATGAATGAATGATAGTGAGGATCTATGGATAAGAATAAATCATCATCCATATCCTCTTCTATGCAGACGGTGGTCCGCAATCATCTAATGGATTTTCAAAATCCTCAGAATCGGTCTGAACCGGTTCCATTATGCGACCATAGTAGTCGCTAAAGTCATCGTTGTCGTCATATAGTCGACCGACATATTCATCCTCGTATGGTTCGAGGGTGTATTCTCCTTCGGACGATTCCTCATCATTAGGATCAGTTATGTTCGGAGATTCATCATTTTGAATCTCTTCTTCGACTATCGGAGGAGATTCTATCTCCTCTTGTTCATCCTCTTCTTGGATGACATACATGCGGGGTTGCCCGTATCGTTCACAAGTAGGGTCATTTGCAAAATGTCCCGGTTTGCCACATCCGTAGCAGAGTTTTCTAGTGCTTGTGTCACTAGACGGTTTAGGTCTTGAACTCTTAGAGTTTGTTACCTGTCCCGTGCTTCTGAGTGTATTCTCAGTGCGTACGGGCTTCGATTTATTATTGGAGAAGCGATGCTTCACCAGTTGAAATGGTCGTCCTTTGACGAGCACTGGACCATATTTATATGGTCCTGTACTACCACTTGGTTGTACTTTTGCTTCACGGCGTATTCGCTTAGTGATATATTTCGAGTCTTCAGAGCTCGGTTTCTTACGTGAAGTCACGTAGTAATCTTCGAGATGACGATTGTCCTCGAGTCTAGTAACCGCTTTGACCATCGTTCTGAGTTTAGCATACTCTGGAACGATGCCTTGGTTCGCTAGATGTTTCAGTATCGTAATGGGTAACCCATTAATGAATCGATTGCGCATCGCAGCCGAATTAGGCGGCTGCTGCATCCTTGCCGCCCATCTTAATAGGGTGGCATGATAATCTCGTACGCCTTTAGCGGGCGAGTATATTACTTGTTCAAACTGCTGAGCAGCTTGATGTATTGTAGATGCTTGTACGCATCTATCGAAGATTCCTATTATGGCGTCTTCGAATTTCCAGGATATTGTGATCCTATGAGGTCCATCGACTTCGTCGTTGTACCAATCAAGGGCTTTGTCCTTGAGGAATAACCCCAATACCTGGAGGCGTGTTTTATCGTGGTCTTTACCACAATAGCGATTTACAGCCATCCATCTGAGAAGGATGGCTAACCATCTCTCGAAAATTTCTACGTCTGGCGTACCATCGTATGCCTCAGGCGTTGGGAGCTTGATATTCTTAGCTCCGTCTGTATTTGTGACGGGTTTCCCCACTGCATGACGTACCATACGTCGATACACTCTGTGTACCTGGTGTTTCCATCGGGCACGACGTTCGTCATCCCTGTTTTCTCTCGCAGTTTAGCTGCAAGTTTTCGTCGCAGCTTACGCTGTTGCGATTTACTAAGATTTGCCTGTGGTTGAATTATATAATTCACCCAGGAATCGTTAGATGAGGAGTCAGAATCGGACTCCTTGTCGTTATCGTCTGATGATTCATCAGACCAAGGCGTACCTTTACGCTTCTTGTCTCTATCGCTAGAGTCAGAGCTGTCGGAGTTATCATCAGGATCTCCAGGTGTGCCAGAGGCATACCTAACTCTGCCACCCTTGTAGGGTTGCGACGATTGAGCTTGCTTTGAGGAGGTATTATTATACTCCCGATCCCAAACTTCTCGTGGAGTAGTTAGTTTGTTGACGGGGATGCCGTCGTCATTGAATCCTACCATCTGGTCAGGGAATGCATCCGGTATCATACCGGATGTTCTGAGACTATAGTTGTGTTGTCTCTGAATCGCTACGCGACTTTCCCAATCGCTCGCTATCCCGTTCGGGAGCGGCATACTAGGGATCTTATCGCCGTCAGTGCAGTATTATTCTGTACTTCATTTATCAGTGGTACCGGTGTTGGTACTACTATTGGCGATGCCTGTACTATTGTAGCTGGCAGTGTTGGTAGTACTACTGTTTGTGGTACTGCTTGTTGTATTGTTACTGGTGGGATCACCGTAGTAATTGGCTCTTTCTTTACAGAAGCCTTCATTTTAGCAGGTACTGTTTGTACTTGCTGTGTAAGGGTTACCGGAGGTAACTGTTGTTGTGCAGGTGGTACTACTGTATGTAGTACCATTGTGCTCGGACCAGGTCCTTGCGTGTTTTGTTGACGGACGGCTTGTGTCGTTGTCTGTGTTTGCGCCATACGTACCGTTATCGGTGCTGACGGTGCTATCGTTTTTGTTTGTATTCCTTGTGTAGGAATACTAACATCAACCAATGGTTGGTTTTTACAATAATGTTCATTCAATTCTTGAATGAATGCTTCTTGAGCTTTGATAAGGGACTCATTTCTCAATGGTCCCACTATTGTTGACTCTGTCCGTTGGATGGGGTCATTCTTCTGTATACTAATTGTAGGCGGAGTAGGTAACGATCTTGGTCCTCTTGGGGCCGGAGACATTCTTCCTGTGAAGATGTTTTGCCTTATTACTGGAGAGTAACGAAGCGTCTGGGGTTCATTTGATTTACCCATTGTCGAGTTTGATAAGTCGATGACTGGGCTTTCATTTGCATGAACTCCTTTATTTAGCATTTTGTTCATTTGGGAAGTTTGATTCTTCCTTATCGTTACAAAGTCGCCAAAGTTATTATAGGGATCGCTTTGGCGATCACCTTCTTCTACAACCTCGGTTTCGAGGTTGTCAGATAGACCTTCACCTTCAGGTGGGTCTATTGGATCGAATGAATCCGTATGCCATACGTTATGTATTGGCTTGAAAGATTCTTTAGGTCTCCGATCTCAGGCACCTGGTGGTTCATATATTCCCATCGTTTGACGGAACGGATGTGTGGTAGGCTTTATGCCTTCCCAACGACTTGTTTGTTCGTTGTCAGGCGGTAATGCCGCCTGTAATACCGCTGGCGTTACTGCTGGCGGTCGGGCTACGGGCATTGCTATGCTCGTAAGGTTACCAGTATCTGGTAACGGTCTGGACTTACTCATTCCGGATGGTCCGGACCAATGTTCTACCGCGGTAGCTATATGGTTTAGTGCTTGCGCACCTTGTCCATAGAACTGCGATAGTTCTTGCATGGCCTCCTTGAGGTCATTCATGTCTGCGAAGCCTTTATTGCTAAAGGCTCCCTGAGACTCATTAGACTCAGATAGTTTATTGTGTGTCGTATTCGACGCACGCTCACGGATGTCTTTGACATCACTTACATTCTGCCTGTCGTTAGACGGCTCAATTTCAGGACTTTGTCCTGCATACGGTGGTAGTCGTGAACTATGACTACCGTCGTGTGAATTTATTGGTGACGTGGCATCACCATGTTGTGAGTGGCGATTGCTCGCATCTCGTTGGGACTTCTCTGAGTTCCTGTTTTGGTCCATGTGATCGAACTTTTGTTGATTTTGCTTGGCGCTTTTGATGCGGAGTAAGAGTGGTGATAATTGTTTAGATTACTTTATAATTCTAGTTGAGTAGTTATTACTTCTCGTAGTTTTGTGCACACAATCTTTTAATAAAGATTTTTGATGCTCAAAAAAGTATAACGCCCTTAGGCGAGAGTCTTACGTTCACACGAAAGAGCACGACAAAGGCTATGCGATTGTGTACTCGTAGTGTAGAAGAACTACAGTAATTTATGTAATTCGACTAGTTATAGTAATCGAAATGAATAGAATAGAAATGATATCTAATCGTAAGATAAGATAAGATAAGAGTCGCGATGCGACAAAAGTTAAGGCCGCGCCATAAGGCGCGGCCGGAAGGGAATCAGGCAAGATGGGGAGGAGGCGTTACAATCAGAGATCTTACTAACTCAGTATTTATTTACATTTTTCTTGAACATATGAGATACTGATATCCATTTCCTAGCCTGAACGCAACTCGAATGCTCATCCAAGTGGCGTGAAAGTATGTAACGGTCTTCCCCTTTTCTTTCTGTGATACTCACATCCCTGTAGTCTTAATGTCCGAAACCATCTGCATCTTCTGTAGGTTTGCTTCATTATCTTTTCTTATCACTCCCTTACATCCATTTGATAGCCTGAACACAACTCGGCTGCTCATCTGACTGTAACAAAAGTGTTCTGTGGTCATTTCTTTTTATTTTTCTGATTTTCACATCCCCATAGGCTCGACTCCCGAAAGCACCTGTGGCTCTTGTACGTTTCCTTCCCCTTTGTTTCCTTCAAGTCACCTGTTTTTGTTAGGCTAGTGCAAGTCGTCAATCTCAAATCACCGGCAAACCGGTTTCATCTGCCTTGTCAGCCAGCAAACCTGTTTCATCTGCTTCTTTGCAGCCCACCATATGTTTCCTCTATGTACAACATAACTTGATTAATGTTTGTTCTAGATGATTACTTCTAAACCTTGTCCCAAATCTCAGGTTTGTAGGTTGTTCCTTTGAGCCATCTTATTGCAATTGACTTGTGATTCTACCCCAAGCCTGTTAGTTTCAGCTGTTCTTTCCTGGTGCTAATCTCATGTTTTATTTTCATTCAAGACGTCTGCTGCTACATCAAACATATGTGCTAATCCTTCTCTTGAGCCTTCATATGTTGATTTTTGCCTTACAGCCTAGTTCATTATATGAAGCACGTCGATAGGTAAGTCTATCTTCTTATCACTTTCCTAATCTGACTTATTAGAACCAATGAGAATAAACAACCTTCTTTATTGGTAAATGTGAGTTTTTTTGTGTCATCAGTCGAGTTGCTACTGACTGGCATGAAAAGTATATGTTTTTTGTATCCTTGCTGTATTGCTCAAGTTGTCGTTGTACTATTGCTACTGTACTGGGCTCTTATATTTGTAAACACTGTGTTGATGTCTGTAATTCATTGGAATTTTTGGAGTGCATGTAGAAACTTGTAAACCTTTAGTAGCATGTGAACACTGGTCAATGTTGGGAGTGTGTGTAAATACTTTTAAATCCTGAGAGCATGTGTAGATACACTTATATCTTGGGCTTATATGTAAATATTCTCAAACCTTTGATGGTATGTAAATAGCCTTGAATGTTTGATAGCATGTAAATGTTTGAGAATATGTAGATAATCTTGAACATGGGGGGATGTGTATATACTGTGGCATGTTTTAATAATTGTACATACTGGTAACTTTGTTCCAGATTTGGAACGATTTTATAATTTCTCCCAAGTTTCATGACATGGGAAGGGATGTGAGGTCGTTGGCAGGCGGGGCCATGAGCTGGGACTTTTGCTGATGGTGATACAATGGTAAAGAAAAACAGCCTTATGCTCTTTGACACCATCTTGAGTGGGCACATCATTCCCTACATAACTTCTTTATACTTTCTGCAACAGTTCACTATCCATTCCTGGGTTAGGTATTGTTCTGTGGGAAGACGTTGATGAATCCGGGCACAAATCTGGCCTGAAACTTACCAGAGTCTGCGAATCAGTCAGTATGTTCACATTCCCACTAGACCCTCCTCCAGGGTTCACAATTTTCTGCATGTTCTGTGGTTTGAAAAGCTGTGAGTTCGTTTGAGTAAAAAGCGATAAACTACTTGACACATGCCTGGGGAGGTCTATCCCAACCGTCACTACTGGGGGACTCGTACCCGACACTCAAACTTGAAGATTGTTCTTCTACTCACCATTTGAGGACCTTTCCTCTGCTTGGGTCTGGGATTCCTGGTCTGTGCTGCGCCATGATTTTTAGCCTTGTCAGTGTTACCATTTAAACTTTCTTCATCCCAGTCCATCTCATTGAGCTCAGCAAGGGCTTGTGCACGGTATGTCTTGGACATGGTAACATCTGGTATGTCAGTATCTGGCATGATACTTGCTTTTACTCTATGATAACAGAGTTGTTGAGTTATTGTGAAACAGTTATATGTAGACCTACAGTGCTTTCATTGCCCATTGGTGCACAGCGCAGTAGTCTTTGCTTTATCTAGATTAGCCCTTTCTGTAATCCGGGCAAAGCACTTGATATAGATAAATTGTTATTTTAATTGAGACCATGTGCAGCAAATTTTTCGGTAGACCATGCAATCTCAATCTACCAATTGTTAGTGATGATACTCAAAAGAACAGGTGATGTACAATAGTTAGCGCTGCTGCAAGTGAAGCCAAACAAATGGGGCGGAATGCCAATGGGAAAGTTGAGCCACTATAGGATGATGCAACAGTCCTGTCCTTGCTGCTACAGGATCCTAAGTTGACAGCTCAAGTACTCACCCCGGCATAGTAGAAACCAAAGTCAGTTATTAGTGTTAAATAGAGAGTTATGGTGTATTTTGTTGCCATGGAGGTTGAACTGGTCTTGAGCCCAAATATCAGTTGCAAGGGCTCGATATGGCCAAATTATGGTAACCTATTATCTTTGGATGAGCCCCATGTTTTACTTGCAAGTGTGGGCCACCGCGCCAAGCGTGTGGCAGGTATGAGTCCTGCAAGACGCTAGTTATGGATTGTGCACTGCAACAACCGCTGACGAAATGTAAAAAACCGAGGGCTACAAAAATGGAAGTATTATTAAGATGGATAAATGCCATGTGGTGAAAAGAATGTACAGCACCAATAATCCACGCATTAGAGGTGCAACCAAGAGGTGGGTGATCTCTGAATCGGTAACACTGATGTGCTTGCGTGGCCTTGACAGTTTTTTTGACAGCAAACTGATGGCCGCCCAAAGCCATTACAGCGGTTATGGAAACTGTTGTTCGGCACAAATTTTTTTTTACATAAATAAATAATTCTGAAAAGGGAAGCGCCTGTGATATCTCGCCGATTATCAACGATTATCCACTCAATATCACCCATCGAGGACTGGTATCTTCACAACATAGCTCATAATCCATTTCTGCTTTGGATCTTGCAATTGCTAATGCTGCGCCGCCCTTGAACAATGTCTGACTATGCTCCCTGCCCAAATAACAGATCTCTTATCTACAAAGCTTGAAACTTGGAGGATAATCCAAATAAAAGCAATTTCATTGTTGATATACCCATTCTCAAGTAGCAAAAGGCATAATCCTTGAGATCCTTGCCAATATGGTGTAAAACCATGCACGCGCAGACCCAGCGATAGAGATCGCCGCGCGTGCTTCCCTTTTCGGAATTATTTATTTATGTAAAAAAAAATTTGTGCTGGACAACAGTTTCCATAACCGCTGTAAGCACTTACCTTTGTTTTTTTCGTCGATTTGTTCTGCTCTGTAGTACATGCACTTACACTAAATGTTTCAACAAGCTCAAAATATTATTAAATTACTCAGTTCAAACTGCTCAGGAATTGATGGTTCTACGAGATTGTCTTTCCTAACCTCTCCCGCTGTTGCTTCTCCTCCCGAGCTTTTGATTTGAGAAAACACCAAGTCACTGTTGTCTCCCCTAGGCAATAAGTACTCGACTCCGGCTTACACCTTTGTTAGAAAGTCTGCTACTGCGACAGCTTGGTGACGGCTTATAGGCGGCCATCAGTCTGCTGTCAAAAGACTGTCAAGGCCACGCGAGCACATCAGTGTCGCCGATTCAGAGATCACCCACCTCTTGGGTGCAACCACAACGGTGTTTGATGCAAGAAGGTTCAAGAGTAAAAAGGTATCAGATGTGGCAAAGTTTTGGGTAACATGGCATATACAGTGGGTAGATCAAAAAGTCACATGTCAAGCGCTTTGACATTTCTAAATATGGGGAAACAATTCTTCCAAATTTGGGCAAGATCAACCCTAATCGGGAAGAAAAACCCACGCGAAACCGGCCATAAGGACAAGCCTTCATTACATTCAGGACTCGTAACCTGTGCAATGTGCATAGTAGAATTTTCCCACTAAGTATCAATAGCGTTGACATCCTTGTCCTCTTCAGTCAGATCACGCACTAACTTGCTCACAGCTCCCTTCTATACTGAGCTGCGGTCCTGAGCCTTAAGTATTCATTGTTTGTAAAAGTGCTAGAACAGGAAAGGTTCGGCCCTTCGCCGCTTGCGGCCAGTCCCCCCAGTCATATTATTATATCAATTGGGTTCGCGTTGCTCACCCAATAAGTATTAATCTCGGCAGTGTATTTGAAAGCCATGAAAGGTTGCCGGTTACCCGTATACCTAAGTTAACCGATATCATGGAATCGGCATGGAATGGTGCAGCTTTCAAATGTAGCTGGGAGATGCATGATATGGAGCTCCAGCATCGGGTTACTTTTTCTCTATTTTTAGAGAAAGCAGAGATGATAATAGACTCGACAGTCAGCGAGAGGTGATTACATGGTTTTGCCAGGTCACCTAAGGTACCTAGTTATCCGTGGCGCAACTCAGTTTTCGTTGGATCGTAAGTGCTATATATATGCTGTTAATCTTGTGAATCGGGTCGTTCGTGTTCATGGGACAACACACCACGACTAAGCCCGAATTCCAAAAAGGCCCTATCATACCCGTCGGTTTAGACTTGCTATTATCATCGGAAGTCTGAATCTTCTATGGTTTTCAAGTTCGACACTATATCTTCAACTGATCTTGTGCTTTCTCGCGTAGTTGTGTTGGATTTGATAACCTATACCCGCTAGGATCTCCCTAATATTGAACCGAATTCAAACAAGTGTTATCAGTAAGAGAATGAACATTGAACGGACTATATTCGCATGATTGACTAGTACAAGAAAGAGCATGAGATACATACTAATACTGCAGTAAAGATGCAAGCAAAAGTATATATTCACTGAATGTGGAGAATTGAACCTGGTCATCTATATCTTCCTTACAGCCTCTCAATACCTAGTTTCGCAAACCAGGATCCTTGGAAGCAAAGAAGATTCCCCCCTCAAGGGTCGTCGGTACCCTCAACCCGGGAACAATCGACACATCGCCTTCAGGCTGGAGTCGGATCCAAGGACAAACGATGGGACCGGAAGGGGCCCATTCGGTTATGGCACTCCCAATTGCGTCGGTTAGATTACCAAAATTGTCATCGTCGATACGTACGTCGGAGCGGTGCCATCCTTCCTCTAGAGGAAGTCGCTCTTGCGAGAAGAATATCCGTATGAAACTGCGGGTGGTGGGAAGGCATGATGAGCCATAAGCCACGCATACAAGATAAACACTTACTCCTTGGGCGCGACACCAGTAGTAACATTTCCGATGACACTAAGATAAAAGCCGGATTCGATAATTCGAATCGTAAATTCCTTGATTGTGTTAGTGAGGTTTGGGTTGATGAGGCTGTCCTCCGTCAGACGTTGTTGCAACACCTGTGCGGCAGAGGTGGCATTGTAGTAATCCACGCCTGGGTTCGAATTGTTCAGAGTGGAAAACACGGTCGCGTTGAAGTGGATATTGTCCCCAATGGCAAGATCATTTCTCGACAACGAGGCATCGTGTTCGAGAGTGCCGTGACTAGAAGAACACCATACTTAATTGGAAATGCTTCTAGTAACCGGTACCAGAATACATACAGTGCAAGTTCTTTCAACGCGAAATTATCTGTGTTATCGGTGGTAAGAAGCCCAAGTTTGGCTACTAGAGGCATGATACTAAGGTGAAGGTTGAATCCCTCTAAGAACAATGGTTTTGTTGAGTATATATACTAGTCCCTAGACACGAGAACCAACTACTCACCCTGGATCGCACCAAGCGCGATGGGAATGGTGATATTGCTCCCATTCCTGGGCAAGAATCCATGGTTGGCTAAGCTGTTGAGAATAATCGTCTATGTTTGATGCGTCGAAGGGAGATGGTTGCACATACGTGTTCAAACCGGGACATGGGCCTCGAGAGTCGGTGGGCCCAGGAGCCTGCCACTGGTGCGCACTCCAATCAATTGAGTCAGAAGAACCTCTGACTCCGATGGAGAAAGTGAGCGCGATGAGAAATATAAGCGAATTTTTCATGAAGTGAAAAGAGATGAAGAACAATGTCTGACTGGTAGAACTCTAGGACGAGAACCATTTTATACCACCACGTCAGGTCCGATCTTTTGGCCTTCGGTGTTTCTCGCCCAGCGAGGCTGACAGTGCACTACCGTGACTTCCCGACAGCAGTGACCTGACTCGCTGCGGTGGTGTAATGACATTTGCATTGTTAGTAACAAGTGGCGAGCGAGATGAAGTTCCAAGTATGACAGTGTTTTGCTGATCGCAGTGAATCTGCCAGTTTCGGCAAGGATTTTCTCGATGTGCAGTTAGTCTGAAGGCTGTACACAAACGTCCATCTCCGCAGGGTTCATTCGTGATTTCTTAAGCCCAAAACTGTTGAAAAGCTGTCGAGCAACGCTCAAGCGGTATCTACGCACGTTTAGTGGAAGTCAGAGGTGATTATGAACCCAGTAACAAGTGAAGAATTTCCTGATTCCGCCGTCATATCTGAGTTCCTTTGAAATGCTCTTTTTCTCTGTATATACCCAATCCTTCATACTATGCGATCCCTGAGCGTTCGGAATAGACTGGATCCAATCAGAGGGCGTGCAGGATCTAGATGGTGGTTTTGCAAGAATAAGAGAAACTAAACAATTGAGGGCAGCTGAATGACGCGGTGGCGTCTCCCAATCAGTTATCCGATCCATGTGGCTTCTCGCTTGCTTGGCATAGAGGTAAGTGATGAGTCACTATCTTCATTCCCATGTTCATCTTTGCTTTCAAGTTCGTTTACTTCGCCCCTTTGTTAAAATCCAACGTACCAAGTGGGGGGAGCAGTCCTGTCGGAGAGACCGTTAACAGATTAGCGTGAAATGACCTCGTGTTCGAGCAATAGATTTGCCACCTCTTTCTGGACACAAGTTCGTACCTTATCGATTATCCTTCATTTACTTCAATAGTGCAGGCGACCAAACACCGTATAGGCCTCAAAACGGTTTTAAGATGTAGCTGCGGCATGAAGAAGTTTCTCGTCAGACCAGGACATCTCGCTTTGGAAGCTCAGAGGCCTCTGCAACCAGATGATTATTCACCACGTCCCGAGTTATTTCGCCGTTCTCTAGAAGCATGTACCTGGCCAGCAGGGTATAATTGGATATCGCAAGTCACAGATCCTAGAAGACACACCTGGTCTGATGATAGAAGTAGATTTCCGTGAGTGTCGCCTCGGTATATCATGAATTCATGACACAGAAGTGTTCGACGGATTAAACTTGAGCGCGAGGGTTCACGTGAGAGCCTAAAGACGATTCTATCAACATCTTCCACCGGGTTCCAACTCTTGCACCGTGCCCATGAGCTGGCTCGCTGACCTTCTATGCTTCGAGCTGTCTGTTCGGAATTTTCATGGTGGACAGCTATCCAACCATTCACCATTTAACGCCACCGTGATCAGTACGGCCCGCCAATTATTTGGGCGTCTAATTCATGTCTCCTCTCACGTCTGAACGCGAGCCATTGCTGCTCAGAAGTCCTGTTTCCCCAAAAACACGTCCTGGGCCTCATGAAATCTCCAAATCTATGCGATATGGTATCCTTGCTGGTGTCTGGATCGCTACCTTTCTTTCAGTACGTCACTGCTCTTTCTGAAAGAGATTTCAGCTAAATCTTCATTTCTAGTCTGTTAATAGTGAGTAAGCTGTGGCGTTTAGAGTGACGAGAAATTGAACCTGGATTATAGTGACATTGGTTCCAACTAGTGCGTATAAACCTATACTGTCGTTATGATTGAATGATTGAACATTTCCTTAGTGCTGCCGTCAATATCCTCTGAATTCGAGAAATCGCATCAAGCGAGTTGGCTAGGCACAGCGTACGTGTGCCTCATTCATGTATGACGTCCTTAAACCCATAAATCACGCTAGTTACCTCCTCGCCACCGCTACATTCACTCCGTTATACGGGCGCTTGGCAAATGTAATGGGAAGACGAGGAGCCGCACAACTTGCAGTCCTGTTTACAGGGCTTGGAACCGTTGCCTGTGGGCTCTCCACTAGCATGGAGATGCTCATTGTTTCGCGTTTTGTATGCCCGCTGTTTTGCTATCGCCGGCTGGCGTTTCGCTCACTGCTTTTATTCAGATTGCCGGCATCGGAGGCGGCGGAATTAACACCATATCAACGCAAGTTCATACGTCATCACGAATATCACGAATTCGACTGAACCCCTATTTGTTAGAATTGTCGTCAGTGATATGTATTCTTTGAGAGTTGGTTATTCTTGTATTACTTTGTTGCCGATATACTCATTGATTGCTCACAGGACAGAGGATTGGCACAGGGTGTAGCAAGTGTCTTTAATGGAGTAAGTTTCAGTAGGTTTTTGATGTCGTTTGCAATGCCAATATTCTTTCCAGTTTGGACTAGGTTTCGGAGGACCTCTTGGTGGATTGATTACTGATTGGTGAAACCCTTCACTTCGGGGCCGTCTCATACGCTTATCTGCCCTAGGTTTGGTTGGCGTTGGGCCTTCCTTTGTCAGATTCCTATATTTCTAATTTCGCTGTTGTTTACTACTATCAACCTGCGATATGTAACGAAGGGTAAAGGGAAGAGTACAATTGAAGTCCTCAAACGAATCGATTACTTTGGCAGCTTCACCTTGCTGGTTTCGGTATGTTTTCTAGTTGCTTTCATTGGTTGCTTCGGTTTGATGTGATCTACTATAAACTAGGTTGGCTCGATGCTGTTGTTCCTGAGTACCCGCTTCAACGAAAACCTCCCAGTAAGACTATGAAACCTCCCTCTTACCAAAACAACTAACTCCATAAAAGTGGTCTGACGCTCGAGTCATCGCTCCATTGGTCTTGTCGATCGTCTTCTTTATCCTTTTCGTTTTGGTGGAACTGTATGTGGCCCCCGAGCCTGTGTTAGCCCCCTTCCTTCTGAAACAGAGAATACCTGTTCTCGTTGGGATGTCCAACTTCCTCGTGTCGATAACCAACTTCACCATCACCTACTTCTTCCCGATGTGGTTCCAGACAGTCATGCTCACGAATGCATCGATCGCGGGTTCGTCTATTTGGTTTCTTTGTGGACCTCTGGTGAACATGTCAATTCTCAGGTTTACACATCCTCCCGAATAGTCTTTCCATGTCCGTTGGTTCACTGTTTGCTGGTTATATGATGCATCGTACCGGAAAATATAAAATGATCAATCTGATCTTTGGGATTTTCCCTTTCATCGGCACCATTTTGATCAGTCAGATACACGAAAATTCTGGATGGGTTCAGTCATGGTTTAGTATCGTGCGTACATTGCTATACTTACGGGGTTCACGATATCTTCAACTCAAATACATTAGATTCCTATGGGATTTGGGAATGCTGTAGTCCTGCAGACCATGCTAAGTCTGTCCTTCATTCCTTTACCTATTAATGATGTATTGACCTCGCTCTATTCCCAAAAGTCGCTCTCTTAGCGCATATTCCTGGTGAGTCATCTTCTCGACAATTATGTTTCTTTCTTAAAGTTAACGATCAATAGAATCTCACATGGCGGTTGGGACTGGTTTCGGGCAACTTTTCAGAGGAATAGGTAAGCTGAACTATCACCATTATGTCGTACCTGACCATCTGCTTTCTTTCAAGGCCAAGTGGGAGGTGTTGCTATTTCCTCTGCGATATTCCAATCAAAGCTGGAGAGTGCACTGAGGGAACGCATTCACGATCCTAATGCAGAAGAGGTAGATCCCCTTTATATGAATGGCTCACAGGCTAACAACCTGTTGGTTTCTAGATTATTGCTCATATCCGACAAAATGCCCGGGCTATTGTGACCCTGGAACCCGAGCTACAGCGCATCGCACGAGACTCATATGCCGTGAGCTTGAAGATGGTATTCGCCTTCGCTTCCGCGTCAGCTTTGCTGGCGTACATCGTCCGTTTGCCAGTACGTACTTTCATGTGGTCGCTATACCTCACACTCATCCCTTTTTTCCCCGCCATGATAGATCCCCGAAAAGGATCTAGATAGCCGTCCTCGTTCGAATTCTGTTGCTCCACCGCCAAGTTCAACGCTTTCTCCAGCGCCTGTACCAAACAACCGCAGCGAAGAGCGTGAAATCAGTCCCGATGACAGTATTGTAACCACCCCGGACTCTGAGATTGGTGAAACCGATGCTTTCCCCGTCTCAAGCTCGCCGAGATCGGCGATGAGGCACAAGCGCCGCCTTTCGACTTTCGAATCCCCGGATGGTGTGATGGACTTGGAGAGTAGGCGAATTGGAGGTTCTGCGAGAACTGGGTCGATAGACGACTCTTAGGCAATCACAGATACATGGTTAAATAGCACGCCAGTTTTCTTTTACGAGCTTGATACCTAGGAACTTCGTGCACGTCTTAGCAGCCATCCCTTGTGCATCTCGATACCATGCATTCGTCCCTCTGCAACCCCTCTTCCATTGTTTTAATGTATACATACTTACAGCTGGCTGATAAATGACGTGATTCTTCCGTTCGGGCATTTAGCAAAAACAAATTTCATTTACAAAAAAAACCAGCATGGAAACCAGGGAAATTGAACAGAGAAAAAGGAGGAGGGGAATCATGATAATAGTAGCTTTTTCACATCGCCAAATTTAACAGCCGGCCAGTTCTGCCGGAGGTGGATTGCTCATTCAGTACCCACAACTATAGGGACAATTGACACCTCGCCCTCTGGCTGGAGTCGAATCCAAGGACAAACGATGGGGCCGGAAGGAGCCCATCTATGCACCGCCTCTCCGATCCCTTGTATTAGAAGATTAAAGTTGTCGTCCTCAATAGGCACCTCCGAACGGTGCCATCCTTCCTCCATGGGTAGTCGCTCTTGCTCGAAGAACATCTGTATGAAACTGCGATAGCATTGGAAGGCGTAATTAGCCATACCCCTCGCATACAGGAAATGGTCACTTACTTCTTGGGTGCAACGCCAGTAGTAACATTCCCAATGACACTAGATAAGAAAGCTGATTCGATAAGGCGAACAGTAAATTCCTTGATTGTATTAGTGAGATCTGGGTTGATGAGGCTGTCCTCTACGTCGAACGAGCACCAGTCCAGCCGAGGTGGTATTGTAATAATGCACACCGGGATTCGAGTTGTTAAGAGTGGCGAACACGGTCGCGTTGAAATGGATATTATCACCAACGGCAAGATCGTTTCTCGATAACGAGACATCGTGTTCGAGAGTGCCGTGACTGTGCACGGGGTGGTTGAGATGAACCCAGTAACATAGTTCAAGGATTACGCACAGTGCAAGTTCTTCCAAGGAGAAATTGTCAACGTTGTCGGTAGTGAGAAGCGCGACTTTGGCCGCCGTAACCAAGGTACCGATAGGTTGAAAGTTGAATCCAACTAAACACGTTACGGTGAGCTCGTTACTTTTACAGTCCGCAAAGGCGATGGTGAGGTATGTACCTTGGATCGCGTCAAGCACAGTGGTGATAGTGATATTACTCCCATTCCTGGGCAGGAAGCCATGGTTGGCCAAGCCGTTAAGAAAAGGTTAAGAAATGTTACCAACGTCGAAAAGAATCAGATATTGTACATACGTATTCAACCCGGGGCATGAGCCTTGAAGCTTGAAAAGCGGAATTTCTCGAACAGTGTTGTAGAGGTGTCTTAATTACAGTAGAACTAGGAACTAAGTTATGCTTTGCCGATCATAGTGGGACAACAGATATTATAGTTTCGACCAAATATTGGCGTGACGCGTAGCCCCCCCCCCTCTCAAACTAAGCTGTTCTGAAAACCTTAGCGGATGACAAGGAACTTCTACTTCTAAATATGGTAATTACCGCTGTGTCGGAATTACTATATCTGGTATGTTGTTCGCACCGTCTCCGTCGAATCGATGATATTCTATCCAGGCACTATGCTGATTCGTTCTGAAGTTGTTCCAAAGCTGTCAAGTAATCATTTCTAGTGGTGACGTACGTTCCTTGTATGAGTTCAGCACTAGAATGCCTCGTACAAAATTACCATTCAACTCTTCTGCCCCCCCCCTTCCTCCTCGTATATTAAATCCATGAGAGCACTCATTCAGAATGCCAACGATACAGCGTAGTGCGTGCAAACTCAGGGGTAGACTTTCACAGAATCCGCAGCAAATCCTGACATATGCGGCCTGATCGTTCCACTGGATTCCCGTAATACGGTACAGTACGGTCAGCTCACTATCCCGATACAGGCAGAAAAAGCTGTATTAGCCTTCATTGACATGTCATCAGCATTCACCATCTGTGACTGGCGGTAGGACCTTCCGGCATGGGCGCTCAGCTTACAGGACTAGTGAGAAAGACAGATGACCCGGGCCTGTTTGAGGTATTTCCAAGCTCCAAGTGTTGCGATTTCTCAACTGTCTGTTGAATGGCAGAGATCCATGGTGGCCGCTGTATGTATGACTATCCGAATTATGATTAGTTGTCATATATGGTTATCGTAGCACTAATGAGTGCTTTGTTCGTTGGAAGAGGAAGTGAATACTCGGCACGGCCCAAGATCTGTTGACAAGATGAGCCTGTGGTTGTGTCGGCTCCGCTTCATATGCCGATAGTTAAAGCCCTGTAGGCATCACTGAGATGACCAGACAACAATATCCAATGTAGAGAAGTGCTCCATAAACAAATCATCTAATAGTACAATCTCTTGACCCCCAGTGCCTCAGTCATTTATTTTTGGAGAACCTGCCAATTTATTAATATGACGATGGCCCGTCAAACTAGAAGGTGTATTTAGATTGCTTGCCATTGATAATGGGGATGGGGAACTTCCGTACCTTTCTCATGACATAAAACCTAAATTCTTGTAACTTGCTTGGTAACTTGTTTAATGAGAATACAACTTGAAGCACCCGGGTGTTACGAATATTGGGTATCCAAGCTTTGTCAGTACCCCAGTCACGAAGTCAGTACTTGAGGCACACTGAATCTTAATTTCCGTGGTGAAGTAACAACCAATCACCTGAAGCGCTGAGACCTTGTTTCCCGTAGCAGACTCAAGCTCAGCAACGATCGCGCCAAATTTATATGCCGAGTAATCTACTTCCTTCCTGAATCCAAGCCGACAGGCGTTCTCGGAGCAAAACACGCAGAAAATAAAGAAAGGAGAGAGCATGTTTTCACTGAGAATCGGTGAAGATACTAGTAGCTGTCCCAGAGCTGGAGTCCTTCAACTAGTGACAAATGGGAATGGAATATCAAACTACCTGTAATTCGCACTCATCAGGATGGAATAAGCGGATTCCTTGCTCCACCGCTCAGTCCTCATAATAGTATTGAATCGTACCGAAACCATCTGAGGAGAATGAAGGTGAGGTCAGAGAGCTGGAAGAAGGTACTCGCAGGAGATACCATAATCGGTAAAGTACTGGTCTTTATGAGATTTTTTCGTGTTTGGCTCAATAATCGAAGCTGGATGATAGTCTTAATGTGTATATATACTGAATTAAACAAAATTCACTATCCAAACAGTGTCCGAGCATGTACGAGCTTGCCCCCACGATCAGTTCTCGGGAACGACAAAGGTTATTCATTTACGAATTGTCAGCGCCCGGATGGTCAGTGCCCACAACTAAGGGGACAAGTGTCACCGGTCCTTCGGGCTGGAGTCGGACCCAAGGACAAACGATGGGGCCGGAAGGCGCCCATTCAGTTACCGCCTGCGTGATTGCGTTGGTTAGCTTATTGAAATTGTCATCGTCGATGGGGACGTCAGAGCGATGCCATCCTTCCTCTAAGGGTAGACGCTCTTGTTCGAAGAATATCTGTACAAACCTGCGACGGTGAGGAGGCGTAATCAGCCGTAAGCTACGTCTACAGCATGATCACTTACTTCTTGGGTGCAACACCAGTAGTGATATTCCCGATGACACCAAGGTAGAGCCCTGACTCGCCAACGCGAGCACTAAATTCCTTGATTGTATTAGTGAGGTTCGGATTGATGAGGCTGTCCTCCGCGAGACGTTGAACCATCACCTGTGCTGCCGAGGTGATGTTATAATAATCCACGCCAGGGTTCGAGTTTTTAAGAGTGGCGAACACGGTCGCGTTGAAGTGGATATTGTCCCCAATGGCAAGATCACTCCTCGAGAAAGAGGCGTCGTGCTCGATAGTGCCATGACTGGAACACCATGTGTGCAAGGTGAGTCTATAGGTTTCTCATTCAATAAAAATCACGCACAGTGCAAGTTCTTCCAATGCAAAGTGATCTGGGTTATCAGTAGTAAGAAGCCCTAGCTTGCCCGCCGTACGCATGAGAGACGTAGGCTCGTGGTTGAATCCCGCTAAAAAGTTGTAATTATTATGCAGTTTAATCCCTGGACAAGAGAACCAACTACACACCTTTGATTGCGGCCAGTACAATAGGAATCGTGATATTGCTTCCATTCCTAGGCAAGAATCCATGGTTGGCCAAGCTGTTGGGGATAACGGTCAATCTCGCTGCATCGGATGGTGAAAAAAAAAAGAGTAGCAACATACGTGTTCAGCCCAGGACATGGACCTCGAGAGTCGGTGGGCAGAGGCGCCTGCCACTGATGCGCACTCCAGTCAATCGAGTCAGAAGTGGCTCCTCTGACTCCAATGGAGGCAGTAAGCGCGATAAGGGAAACGAGGAAACTTTTCATGAAGTGAGAAATCGGGGAGAAGGATAATGTCTACAAACACCTTGGACGATGGGCATTTATATCAATCGAGACGGCCCCCGTTATTACCTATTACCATAGTCGTTATTACCATACCAGACGGGAGTTTCGCTCTGAGCGTCGCTGACAGTATATGCCAAGATGGAAAATTAGGAATCAAAAACAGCATTGACTATGCTGTTTGCTCCACTGGGGGCGAGATTCCCGAAAGCGGTGCAGCAACAATGGCAAGCATGAATCATCAATTAGAAAGGTAAAGATCTTCCATGTTTCCTCACGTGTCATCACTTCGGCAATACAAGTAGTGCTGCCGCGAGTCAAGTTCAAGTCGAGTCGAGTTGCAAATAAAAAATAACTCGACTTGATTGGATCAAGTCAAGTTGGAGCCGCTCGTCAAGTCAACTTGATTGGATTACCTAAACTGGAAAGCTCTCCCGGCTCCGCCAGCGACTTTAGTTTGAGAATCGTTGCCTTTGAAGTTTGAACGTTAATTATGTATATTAGTAGACATTAAACTGTAACTAATTAAAGCAATTACACATTTTAAACATACACTACAATGATGCAGAGCTTGACTCGATCATTCCTTCCAGCTCATGCGCATGCCCATTAGCCATAAGAAGATCTACCGTATCTGGAGAGATATCAGCTATCGAAAGCTCTGCCTCGGTACATATCAAACCCTCAGTAAAATTAAGTCTATCGTTACGGAAAATATACTTTAATATTTGCAGCTCCTCCATCTTCATCGGGGAGAGAGAATTCCGGCGAAGTGTGTCAGTTTCCTTGCTGGAAGAAAATACCCTTTCGCAGGGAACAGCAGATGCTTGTGCAGGAAGGACATCGAGTGCAATCTGCCATAGTGTCGGGAAATCATGTTGTCGTTCCTTTGGAGAAATCATTAGATATTGCTTCGTAGGATGAGTTAAGATGCATACCTGCCAATAACGGATAAGGTCAAGGTCATTCAGACGTGCATCACCTTCACCAATAGTACCAAGATCGATATACTTCTTGAGCTCTTCATGCACAGAAGCTCTATCTTCATTAAGCTCTCTTTGCTGACAATCGGTATCACTCTCACCGCCCTCTGATGTAGGGCTTGGGCTAGAAAGATCAGGCGCAGAGCTGTGTGAGGACAGAGGTGGGAGTGATGTGCCGGATTGGATTTGGGAACGACGAAGAGCGTTTCTTTGACGAACATCTGTGAATTCTTGCAAACCAGATCTTTGAGCATGTGCCGCACTTGAAACAGATGATAACGAGACAGTGCGGCGAAGGAGAGCGGATCCAGTGGAGGCTATAGGAAGAGTTATGGATGCTTTTCGATTTGCCTGTCGATATTCAAGCATCTAAAGCACAGAGTAAGTATCGTTGCAAGAGAAGTTGCTCACATACATACCACATCACGAACAATGGACTCTGCTTTAACAAAGTCTGCTGTGGACCAATGTTGCCTAAGCCAGTCAAGCTTAATTCCAGGATGTAACACTGGGCACAGCATAAGTAATTTCACAAACATTAGAAACATTAGAATAAATATCACATACCCATTGCAAGGACATACACTCGATTCTTCCGAGCATAGCGGAGATATTGCTCAAGCTTTGCTACAGATGCACCAATGACATGGCTGATTTTTGGTAGATCTTCCTTGGCGGCGTTGAGCTCGTGAATAAGTTTCTCGTACAGCGGAAGCACTACCGAAAGGGTCGGAGTTTTCTGTGCCGAAAGCAGCTCTTGAACCATATGCGCGTACGATAAATATTCTTGAATGTCAAGGAGAATTTCGATTTGCTTCGTGCTCAAGCGGTGTTTCTCCAACTCCGAATGTCGATTCAGAAACTCTTCGACGGCCTGTAAGCAAATTAGGCAGGCAAGAATAACAAAAACATGACACAAATACACACTGGCCAGAGCTCAAGGAGTCGATCAATCATAAGGAATGTTGAGGACCACCGAGTATCAACATCTTTGAGCAACTCAACTACGCGCAGCTGTTGAGCACTCCCAATTCCCCATTTTCCTTCATTTCCGTCCTTGATTATCTGCTCGAACTCTTCTCGGCGCTGACCAGACCCTCGAACAGCTGTGACAAGACTTCTTGCAGCAGAGACAACATCATCTCGAAGTGCCGTAGCATACTCGTTGTCATCAATTAAGGCATCTGGTGGATAAAGATAGTCAAATGTCTCCTCGAGATCCTTGTCCGTGTCAGCACTGAACAGTTTTGTCAAGTGCTTAAGGCCAGTCTTTACTGCTATATTGACAACGTGAGGAAAGCACCTTAGATAGACGCGTCAACACCATTCACTAGTTGATATTAATGGGGGTCATACCGAACTCTGTTACCAACAACGTCAAACGGGATACCAAGCGCTTCAAGTTCTTGGCCGACACTGGTCATTAGCGTGTTGTTGTTGCTAGCATTGTCAAGCGTAATCATTCCTATCTGAGAAGGAATGAATATCTTGAATAGCCCACAAAAAGAAAACAAACCTTGTTCATCACACCAAGATCCTTCAAGATGTCCATAACAACTTTAGCAATGTTGACTCCAGTGTGGCTCTCTGTTATGTGACGAAACGCGACAAGTTGAGTTCGCATTTCGATGGCTCCAGAAGTTGTTCGATGTAGGTAAGTGATAGTAACGGCTAAATAACCTTCTAGATTGACGCGCGACCAGATATCTGAGGTAATTGCCAAATGACCCAGGGAATTCTAAGAAGTAAAGTCAGTCAGTAATGAATAGCAAGTACAAGTGTTGTACATACCCTAATTTCTTCAATAATCTTACTGTATTCTACTTTGAAGCGCTCATCAATCAGCTCCGATAGCTTTGTCCGATGGGGAATATCGGACTCGTTAAGCTCGGCACCAATGTACCACAAGAGGTCTCGAAATTCTGAGCAATCGACGACAGCAATGGACTAGAGAACTTTCAGTACAATGTTAATTGTGTGAATAGATACAAACTACAAGATACCTGATCATCAACGGCTACCCATCGTTCCAGGCGTTCCCGAAAACCTGTAACTGTAAAGGGCGGCCGCTCCTTTGGAAGCTGACCTCTTATATTGTCACCGGCGTTTCGAATGACATCCTCATAGCCTTTGAGTTTCTGGTTAGCCACCGATTCACTCCATGCCTTTTGGTGAAGCTTTTTGAGATGCTTGAGGATTGTCTGAGTTTGGCCCTCTGTGTTTTGCCAAATCTGTGTTTTCCCGTTGTCTCTGTACCCAAACTCAGTTAATAACGGTAGCTACGGTCCCCAAAGGAAGCACTTACGAACAAAATTTACAACAAAAGTGAGTGTAAAGCTTTGGAGGAGGGCGAGTTTTCCAGTTGGGTTGCGGATCTATTTCCCCCGAGTCACTCGCACCCTTGAGAGCGCGAACAAAATACCAGACGTGCGATGCGGAGTTCGCATTTGGTCGATCACCTCTCGATATGTTAGCCAAAGACCCAAAACGTGTACCTTGTGCAAAAGCCTGAGGAGCAGCTGACGTTGCCTGATTGATTGGGCCTACACCTGGTACGGAATGTCCCGCTGTGGAGGAAGCCGGTTCACCGTTTGCGCAATCGTCATCGCTGTCGCTGAATGGGTCGGGCAGAGCAGCAGCAGCATCTAACGAAATCTCGTTACTGAAAAAAAGTACATATCCCACCGAGCGATAACAAACCTGTATTCTTCTGATTAGATTGAACGGTTCTTGGCCGTTTGGCTCTGTTACGTCCACGACCACGAGTACCTAAAGCTTAATCAGACGTGAAAAAATCAACAAATCAAAGAAGACATACCAGGTGCCGCACTCCCTCGCTTTGTACCCTTTGGTGCCGTACTTGTATTAGATACTGTGTTCAATGTATTATAAGTTGAATCATAAAATTGCTGAGATTGCATAGATGGTGGCATATGGTATTGATTGGGAGTTATAGGCACGTATTGTTGAGATGGATAATGATAATAATAAGAACCGTAAGCCTGTTGAGATGGCATGTGCTGAGGCGTAGATGGAGGCCATGGGTGAATCGGGAGTTGAAAAGATGATTGACCGGCGGTTTGTGAGCATTGACAACTCTCTAAATCTCCGCTGCCACAATTCTCACAAACCGCCATGGTTATGGGTTGAAGTACATACGGAACAACCTTTTATACCCGCGAGGATTCGTGACCGACGCGTCGTTCTTGTCGCGTCCATCGTTGACTCGGCGTGACCTTTCCCTGCGCCACTAGCAATTTCCAATCCTCCGATGATGTTGTCGATGGTATCTTGATGTCTCGCAAGAGTAAAACTAGAAAAATACATGTTATTTAGAGGTACATGGTGGTTGGAAGTCAAGTAAGCTATATTCAAGCGCTCAAGGCGCGTGCGATTAGAGTTGACAGCAGGTTATCTAAAAGAGGTATCAAGTTGAAGGCAAGTTTACGAGCCCATCAAAACTCGGCAGCTTGCCTGCCTATTTCAGAAACGAGTCAAGGCAGTCAAGCTCAGGGTCCAAGCTAACTCGAACTCGCGGCAGCACTAAATACAAGCCATCAATCATTCAAATTCTATCCTGAGGGCGCGCAGGACTGTGCAGGATCTACAAGGCAGAATTAAGCATACCTGAGGGCGAAATGGGTGGTGTGTGCCCGGTGTCGCTGCTTCAATTATCAACACTAAGCAGTGGATTTTCTCTATGTCATAGCCATTTACGGAGCTACGAATTACTTACCAATGAGCTGTAGGATACCAACACCATTGGCATCCGGTCCTTCCAACGTTGATGTTCAGGGTGAACTCGCACCGAACAGTGCTGGGTACTGGTCAGCCTCACGGGATTCTCCGGTCAGAACGCCACATCCGACTACCAATCAGGTTTAGCAAGAGGTTTAGAGCAATCGGAAGTGGATTCTGAAAATAACACCCTCCGCCCCATGAGCTTCGTGACTAGTCCTTCGAAGTTCAAAGGTTTTCATTTTTATTTACCATTGATATAACCAAACCCACCACTCAAGTAGCGGGTACATACTACATGCTCAATCACATACTTTACAGGATCCACTAATCATTGATTTACATAATCTGTCTCAACGCCACACCATATGTACTTATGGCGATGAACAAAGACTCTTTCTTGACTCTTTCGCTATCAGTGACGAGATGACTGCCCAGTACACAGGCTTCCAGTCGCAACTAGGACTCGGACTAACTAGGATCGTAATGAGTATTTTTATTTTCAAGTAAGTTTGGTCGGAGATGACCAAGGGCGTTGAAGAAGCTTGTCTGTTATAGTGAAAAGCATTTCCTCAGCAGTTGTTTGACTATTCATGTTGCCTAAAAAAAGTAGCTCGCCCTCATACATTGCAAATCCAAATGGCTGAAGGGAAGCAGCTTCGTTGCCAGAGGTGTTCAGATGTTACTGTAACTTATACCGATTCAGCCGAGTATTGCCGACAGAAAGAGTGATGCCGAGGTTGTACAAACTTGAACAAAAGTGCAGTCGTTGCCACACCAGTCCTTAGTTAGAAAGGCAGAGTTCGTAGGATTATAACCTATTGACGCGTTTACTTCCCATGTCACAAGGCTAGTAGTGAAAGGGCGAAAGGTCGGTTCACACGACATTGAATATAACAAAGCAGGCATTGAAGTTGACTCGAGTACAAGAGCCTGGTACTTATCTTCTACATCGGGCAAAGCACCACAATTCATGGTTCAAATCCATCAAAGTACTAAGTCGCTCACGCACAAAGGAGCTTATTGTCAATAGATAACCACACCGCCTCTTTCAAGGCTCGTTTGTCCCACCAAGGCCACAATTCCCTTGTGATTCTTTGAAGAAAGCAAGTCAAACTGTCGGATCCCCGTAAAGAAACCGGGGAACGCCGCGCTCCCTGTGCTCAAGTTGCCACTCCGAGTCATCACCGAAATCATATAAAAGGAGGGGGTATTTCTCGTCAATTGTATCATCTTCAATCTGCGTGCACCCAAGTCGTATAAAGCTGCATAATCACCTACCCCTCATCTGTTGCGATATTTGCGTAAACAATGGAAGAATTGGATTGGCTTGAGATAAGGGAAAGGTCGGTGAAGGTGAAGTGATATGTGCAGTTTATCCAGTATCCCATTTTTAACCGTATAAACATCTGGTAATAGTTTTTCCAGTTGACCGAAGAGGGTAGAAGGCACGTCATGGAGAACGACAAAACAACACCATCACGCCTTTGGAATCTCGACTTCCAGGTCAGGAAAATTGTACGTGAATCTTTCGATTCGATTTTTGAGTCTCGGCTTGATAAAAAGTCCCTTACCGTAGTCCGATACTTTCTTCCAGATTATCGGCGCCAGTGAAAGAAGTAAGGAGCCTGTGGTTGACAGGAAGTACCTAAAACCAACGGAGATTGAGATTGACGAAGAGATTAGAGAGCTGGAAGAGGAAGTGTTTCGTGAGAGGTACGGCGATCCATAAAGCACTGCTTTTTGCGAGACCCTTCGCGTTCGGCGCGATACTCAAAGTCAGACGGTGGTCTTAATGTCTACTATGCGTCAGCGTATGATTGAAACGGTTGTAAAATGTTTTAATGATGTTATTTGTATATCTTGGGATGTAAACAAAGTTCGTGATTACTACTCAGACAGCGTCTGAGTGTGGAGCCTCCTACGTGCAGCTCGCGAGTACACCTTCCAGCTAGTTCTCCTCGCAAGGAACACTATTTGTTCACGGCTATTAATACCTCAACTACGGGCACAATCAACACTTTTGTTTCGGGCTGAAGTCGGATCCAAGGACAAACGATGGGAGGGGGGCCTGTTCAATTACCTCCCAATTTCGTAGGTTAGATTATTAAAGTTGTCATCCTCAATAGGGATATCGGGGCGGTGCCATCCGTTCTCCAAGGGTGTTCGCCCTTGCTCGTTGAAGAATGTCTGCATGAAACTGCGACAGTGGGAAGGCGTAACCAGCCATAAGCTGTGTATAGTATTTACCGGATCACTTACTTATTGAACACCAATAGCCACATTCCCTCTGACATGACACTAAGGTAAGAACCCTGATTCGATAATCCGCCCAGTTAAAACTCCTTGATTGTATGAATGAGATTCGGACTGATGAGGCTGTCCTCCGCGAGACGCTGCACCAACACCCGTGTTGCTGAGGTCACGCTGTAATATTCCACTCCAGGATTCGAGTTTTTTGAAGTCAACTCGAGTACAAGAGCCTGGTACTTATCATCTATATCGGGTAAAGCGCCACAATGCTTGTTTTAAATCTATCAAAATGTTGGGCGGCAGCACCTAAGTCCCTCACGCACGCACAAAGGAGCTTATTGTACTTATTGTCAATAGCTAGACAGCCCACACCGCCTCTTTCAAAGCTCGTTTATTGCCTCGAGGCCACAAGCTCCCTTGTGACGAATTCACTCTTCAAAGAAAGCAAGTCATCTCTAATCAAACTACGGTCGGATCTCCACAAAGAAATCGGGGACGCCACAGTCCTTGTAACCCAAGTTGCCACTCATCAACAACGAAGTCGAAATCATATAAAAGGAGGGGGTATTTCTCGTCAAACGGCTGCCTATAACGCTGCGTAACTACCTACACCTCATCGATTACCTGTTTGCGATATCTGCATAAACAATGGATGAACTCGATTGGCTTGTGATCGGGCAACAGTCGGTCAAGGTGAAGTGATACTTATATGCAATTTATCCAGTATCCTCCTCTTAACCGTATAAATACCTGGCAATAGTATTTCCAGCTGACCGAAGAGGGTAAAACACACGTCATGGAAGACGACAACGAAACACCAACACACATTTGGGATACCGACTTTCAAGTCAGGAAAATTGTACGTGGAATCTTTTTCGATTCGATTTTTTGAATAATTGCTTGACTTGATAAAAAAAAATCCCCTACTGTAGTCCGAAGATTTATTCAAGCTTCTGGATGGCGGCGAAGGAAATTTGGAGCCTATCGTTGAAAGGAAGTACCTGAAACCGACGGAGATTGTGATTGAAGAAGCCGACATTAGAAAGCTGGAAGTGAAGAAGTTTCGTAAGAGGTATGGCATTTAATAAAGCACACTGCTTTTTTTTCGTGCGACTCTTCGCGTTTGGCGCGATAACTCGACAAGTCGGACGAGAGTTCTTGATGTGGTTACTATCGCGTATGCCGAAAAACGGTGGAAAAACGGTAGAAAAAAAAAGGTGGAAAAAAGTTCTGATAATAAGTGTTGTTTTGTATGTATATCTTTTGAGTTAAAACAGAGTTCGTGATTACCCAGACAGAGTCCCACTAATCAGTGTGGACCCCTCCTGCTAGTTCTCGATTACAAGGAACACTACTTGTCCGTTCACTGCGGGTCATCAGTGCCCTCAACCACGGGCACAATCGTCACCTCTCCTTCGGGCTGCAGCCGAATCCAAGGACAAACGATGGGGCCGGAAGGTTCCCATTCCGTTACCGCCTCCCCAATTGCGTCAGTGAGGTTATTGAAGTTGTCATCCTCGATAGGGACATCGGAGCGGTGCCAGCCCTCTTCTAAGGGTAGTCGCTCTTGCTCGAAAAATATCTGGATGAAGCTGCGATGATGGGAAGGCATAAGCTGCGTTTCGTACTAGTTATTAGTATGGACGGGATCACGTACTTCTTAGGCGCGACACCCGTAGTCACGTTCCCTATAACACTAAGGTAGAACCCTGATTCGATAATGCGAACAGTGAACTCCTTGATTGTATTAGTGAGGTTTGGGTTGATGAGGCTGTCCTCCGCGAGACGCTGAACCAACACCTGTGCTGCCGAGGTGACGTTGTAATAATCTACTCCAGGGTTCGAGTTGTTCAGAGTGGCAAACACGGTCGCGTTGAAGTGGATGTTGTCCCCAATGGCGAGGTCGTTTCTGGATAGGGAGGCGTCGTGTTCGAGAGTGCCGTGACTGGAACAAGCTATCAGTTTATAAGTAGATGGTTCTACAACTGGGTACGCACAGTGCGAGGCCTTTCAAGTCGAAGTTATCGGCGTTATCGGTAGTGAGAAGCCCGAGTTTGGCTACGGTACGCATGAGAGTAGTAGGCTGGAAGTTGAATCCATCTAAATACAAAACGGTGTAAGATTTAATATTAACGTCCTCCCCCCAAGTAGTACGCACCTTGAATTGCGCCCAGCACGATAGGAATGGTGATATTGCTGCCATTCCTAGGCAAGAACCCATGGTTGGCCAGGCTGTTATAGAAGAAATAATGGTCAACCTTTTGGTGTATCGGAGAGCGATAAAAAAAAGTAGCAACATACGTGTTCAACCCAGGACATGGGCCTCGAGAGTCAGTGGGCAGCGGCGCCTCCCACTGATGCTGACTCCAATCAATCGAGCCAGAAGAAGAAGAAGAAGCGCCGCTGACTCCAATGGAGACAGTAAGCGCGATAAGCGAGATGAGCAAACTCTTCATGAAGTGAAAAAATCGAGAAGAAAGAAGAAGGATGTACAATGTACAATGTAGGATGTACTACAAACCACCTGACGCCGAGGGAGCATTTTATATCAATCTCTCCAGAACGTCCCTTTACTGACAGTATACCTTACGAGATGGAGCGTTTCGTGTTTCGCACTGACAGTATATGCCAGGGATAGAGATCTAAACAGCATTGACTGCGCGACTGCGGTTACAAGTGTGGGCTAACATATTAGCAGAAACCAACGAATGAACAAACTCAATTGGGTACTTGGAAGAATTCCTTGATCGCAGCGAGCCCGGGAATTAGTATTCGGGTGGATGTGGTTGGTTGGAGGATACACGGATATGGATGTAACTCGACGATCAGCTCTATTGGGGTCGAGATTCTCGCAAAAGCTGTGAAGCAGCAATGTGCGTTTTTGACTGCGAGGAAGTGTATGTAGGTGTATGTAAGTGTATGAATGGATTAGTAAAGAGATAAAGATCACCGTTCCCCGAAATTACCCAATGTTGAACTCCTTTCCTTTTGTCACTTCTTACGCACTACGAGTTCATCGACATCATTCAGGTCCCCATCCAGAAGGCGTGCGAGATCTGCAAAGCGGAAGGAAGGAAGGAAGGGTTTACTACACGGATTCAAGCATGGTGAAACGATATCTACCAGGCTCTCTTGAATCAGCAACACCAGTGGACTTCGTTTCTTCGAGCCACAGCCATTATGGAGCTATACAAGCCATTATGGAGCTATACAGACGACTTTACCTTGGTCAAGCAGCGCAAACCTTCTGGGCGGTAGGATACTTATCACAGCGAATACCGACCCTCTCTTGAGTTTGCAACACCAGTGAACTTGGCTTCTTCGAGCCACAGCCATTATGGAGCTATACAAATGACTTTACCTTGGCCAAGTAGCACACAACTCCTGGGCGGTAGGATCCTTAGCACAGCGTATACTGACGTATTATGCGGTGTAATCGTGTATGTGGATTCTGTGGTGAGCTTGGACAGCAAAAGGGAAAGCGGTATGTACTTGTTGAGCTTCGTTGACATTTCAGCCCATGGTGACCGGTACTTGCAAACATTATGCGTTATGCGCCGGAGCTGGGTACTAGGCTGGGCACTGGCCTTACGGGGCTCGCCGGCGAGAAGGAGCATGCGACGACCACGTACGGGGGGCTATCGACTATCTGGACTCGGGGAGGTATATTCCGAAATGAACATCTTCGAACCCATGGGCTTCGTGATGAGCCCTCCGAAGATTGAACGTCATATACATACCAAGTGGCAGGTAAAAATCTGTAGAAATCCGAGGGGCCCTGAGCGCTGAAAAGAGTTAATTTTGTGTGCCGACGCCGACTCCACACACCATATGGCAAGAGATCTTCGTCAACAGCCTGCCAATATTGTCAATGATAATGATATGTTCTATATGATGATGATGGGATGATAATGCCACGTCGAGGTACATAGAAGAATCAGATTAAGTAGAGTTAAGTAGCTGCGCGTTTACAGCAGCTGTCGATAGAAGGAGTTTTCCATGCTTTTTTCATGCTTTTTTCATGATGGATCCTGATAGTTATGGAATGTAGTTCCTGAGTGGAGCGAGACTTTGCACTACTTTTGCGGAGTTCAGGAGGAAGGCTGCAGAGAGGTGTGCAGTGTGCACTCTAGTGTTTCAGTAGGGTATACAATAGTTTCATTCCGAGCAAGCTCCGAGAAGACGAGGGAGTTCCGCTCTGAGTCTTTCCTGTTCAAGTATCTATCAAGTTCGTTGGACTTGTGGCTCGACGCGAGGACTTTTGAGATAGAGTTGCATTTGCATTTGTGTGGAATCCCATAGTCGTTGTGCCGGTGGAGATGACTTTCGGCCCGATTAGACCAGTGGAAACTAAACACGATTAGCTATAGAGGGGCAAAGGAGCTGTTTCTTTCCTTACTGAGTCTTCACCGAGCCTAGGCGAGCCGCAATACGATTTTGAGATGTCGAGAGCAAAAGATTGAGTAGTGGTAGCGAAGTCTAGGGATTCGGATAAACCGGGCCAGTAGCGCCCCGGGCGGCTATATAACATTTTCCGTTTGGTAATGTTCCGCCATGTGCGCTGCGTCACATCCACCCCAACCGTACGCGCAAAACGCTCTGAACCGCCGTGACAGTAGGCGTTTCCACGACCTTGATATGTTTCACAAGCTTAGCTGTGGCTGGAAGGAACTTGAACAACAACACTATTCGCTGCGACTCTGGATTGGACGACGACGAGTTTACTGCTCGGGACACGAAATCAAGAAAAAACGGGTTGATAGAGCAGTTTAGGAGACCGAGATGGTCGGATGAGGAATACCAGTCTGCGGATACGACGTTTGCGTCGGGGCCTACTTGGTTTCCGAATAAAAAATCTGGGATCGTAAGATGCGATGCGCTTATTGTGCCTGCGTACGTTCTTCCTGCTCTTATACTAACCATTTCTTATTGAGAGCTTTAGGAATATGCCGTCCGAAGACTCCATCACGGTGTATTTCCCAGACAACCCCGACCACAAAGACGACCGCTGTTCGTACATCGCGCTGCTCGACGGCCACAACGGGCCCGCCATGAGCGACTTCCTCTGCGACCACATCGTCCAATACATTGTATACACCCTCTCCCAACTCCCTCAGCAATACGAACCCACCGGATTCTTCTTCGACCACGATGATGCCCATACCCCCGCTACAAGATTCTCTTCCTTGCCCTCAGCGCCGATCCCGGACCAGACCTTCGTCAACGACACCATTAAACAGGCGTTCCGACGTCCCCAACGTCCTCTCCTCCCCTTCCATTTCCAAAACAATACAGTCCCTTTTTATTGTCGTGTTGTGCTTGTTTTCCAATGCGAATGTACTCTTCTGGACCAAATAATTTTTCTATCCCGCCCAGCGGTAGGCGGTAGCAAATTTAGTTTTACAGACTTGATGGTATGGTATGTGGTGGTAGTCTAGCTACTTCCACCATAAAAGGATGCCGCGGCACCTCAGAATCGTAGCGCCTCAGGCCTGTTTCTAAATGTCGACCGTAATCAACCAAGCTCCCCGGTTGGGACTCCGTCCCAGCTGCTGCTGTATTCGCCGTTCTTGATTCGCCTCTCGCCGCCTTATCCTTGTCCAAAATTATACAAGAGCGAAGTATTATTGTTGGTAATGACCTCGTTCTGCCTCAGTAAGTGTTTACACTTATTTTACTTTCAAAAGCCTCACGCGTATCTCATAGAGCCCATACTTATGATGCTTACGCTGTGCCATTTCGTAAGCGTTGGAAAGAACGAGGGTGTCTTTATCGGCGGAATGCTCTTTTCGGTTGGTTTCTTTGATCTGCTTCATGGGTCACACGTTGCGCAAAGCTGTTGGTTTTCTTTTCATAACTTCACTGATGGCTACTTATGACACGCACTAATAACAGAGACTTTAAGAATTCCTTTCCTGAGTTAGCCCCCCTGTGCCAGGGTTAATGGTACTACGCTACTGATACGCGCTGTATTTCTGGATTTTTTGGTCAATTTTTTTATTGGTATCTATGTCATCGGGCGAGGGCAACAAGCAACACAAACATCGGAGCAGAGACTGAAGCTTGAAACGTCTTAGGGAGGGATGGTGTGTTCTGGACGGATTCGGCAGCGCGTACGTGCGAAGAAGTAGTTGGGAATCAAGTTGGAGTGGAGGAAGCGATTGGATTGAGACTCCAAGATTGTAATGTCGTGCCGAACTCGGACAGGAATAGCCGGTAGTAGTGTTAGGAGGACAAGTATAGAAAACTACTAGTACTAGTTGGATGAAGGAAAAGGGACGACGAGCATGCCCAATTTTAGTGACGATTCCTCACCGGTATTGTCTGATCGCAATGATCAGTGTTTGTGGAGTTATGACTGGGAAGACCGAGAACTGAGTACTGAAGTACTGAAGTAGAATCAGATTGATCAGATTCCACAAGAGCGTACACGCAGCTGTATGATATCACGTACCGTGGCCAAAAAATTATACTATCGCCTAGTCCCCGGGCCCGCTCTTGTCGCACAGGTTACAATTATTCCATCATAACCTGTAATTATTCTGTCTAGACACAATGCACTGTGTGTGAGAAAGTGGCAAAACTTGAGCTTGAACATCGAATGCTCCCCATGATACTGCTGGGAATCACTGATTGGAGATACTTACTTCATTCAGGAATGGAGGCAGGTCTTCGAGGTCGGTAAGAACAGAATAAAGAGAGGAAACTGACGGAATTGAGCAATTGCAACTACCAAGAAACATTCGAGGCCATTCGAGGTCGGAGGTCAGACTCCAGAGTGATCGGCGTTTAAATTTGGGTAACTTCGTGCCGGTACGTAACTTTGTTGTACACGGCCTTGCATGTGACCTCCGCGTGTTTCACTGCTATCGAATCTGTTCTCTTTTGACTTCCTACCACCATGACTGAACGTATTGAACCTTCACTCGGCAGAGATTTCAGGTAGGATTTAGAGATCAGCTCACACTCATCAGTCGAGTGCTAATCGTTGTAATCAGAGAGCAGCAAAGCAACCCTCAGGCTGGCGCAGATAGGCCAGGGTAAGACTTATCACATTTCATAGATCTCGCTTGCAACTTCCAATAGCATGTTTGCTGGTGCCTCCCACTTTTCTATGGTAAACCCGCAATTTCAAGCAGCAACCAACATCCAGAACATCCAGAATAGCTATCATACATGGAGTGAGTGCATCTTGACTACTTTTATTGATATTTTCTAATTAACACTTGCGTTTAAGATGCCAATGATGTGTTTGCTATCCGGAAATGGCTAAAAGCACCTGATCCCTCTACCAATTTTGTAGCAGCATGTGATAAGAGAACACCTGGGACTGGAGAGTGGATATTCTCTCATCCCCAGTTTGTTGAATGGAGAGAGGCTACATCTGGAATCTTATGGATTCAGGGCAAAGGTAAGACTCTTTTGTAGAATGATTTCAAATCTAATCATAGTGTATCTAGTGGGCTCAGGCAAAACATTCCTTTCGTATGCATACAACATTGGTATGATCTCATTTTTCATATTTCTCATGTGATTGTTTAGGACAGCTATCATTCAAGAACTCAAGGCTGATTCTGCATCACTGTGCTGCTACTACTATTTTGACAACCGTGATAACTCACAGACTAAGACCAATGCTCGGGGCCTCCTTCAGTCCCTTTTGCTTCAAATGGCTACAAGGAGCGGAGGAGTTCATCCTGCCCTTCATGGGCTCTATACAAAGTGCACAGAGGGCCTTATGGAGCCTACTACAGCAGAACTAAGTGCCACTTTAGAAGTTGTTTCTAAAGACTTGAGGCCAGTATACCTTGTGCTGGATGCCATGGATGAATGCAGTGAGGCATTTGATGTTCTCAAACATCTGGCTCATCTTAAGAAGAACCTCTGCATAGCTGTAACCAGTCGATATATGGCTACAGATTATGATGTCTCCTGGTATATCCATCTTGATCATACAGAATATTTTCATCAGGATGTTGCCCAATACCTGGAGGAAAAATTCAGGCATCGAAAATTGAAGCCCGAACTCTTGACTGAAATAGTTGATCAATTACGTGAAGGTGCCCAGGGACAGTAAGTACTCTAAAACAATGAACTGCCTCATAACTAACTTGGTATTTCAAAGGTTCCGTTGGGTTGACTGCCAAGTAACTGTTCTTGAACGGTGCAAGACACCCAAGTCCATGCGGGAGGCACTGAAGAAGCTACCTAATACCCTCGAGGAAACATACACACTAGCCATTGAAAGAATGAGTAAAGGAGAACATGTGAAAGATGCAGGCCAACTCCTTATGTGGTTGGTCTATGCATTTGAACCACTCTCAATTGCACAGGTCACAGAAATTCTTGCGGTAGACCTAGAAGATCAAACATTTGATCCTGATATGCGGTCATTGGAGCTTGTGAATGGAACTTATGACATATTGGATTCCACCTTGATTACTGTGAATGGGGGAAAAGTTGTGAAACTTGCACACAATTCAGTGAAAGAGTTTCTCACTCAAACCCATGCTGAGATGCATACAAGCAAAGTGTTTAAAATTAATGAGCACTTAGCCCATGCTACTATATGTCAAACATGTGTGATTTATCTACTCCAGTTTAACAAAGAGGGGATATTGCCTGAGGAGGAAGAAACCTTTGGGAGGTTATATCCGTTGGGAATATATGCTGCACAGCATTGGCCATCACATATGCAAAGGTTAGATGATAAAGTCCCGGATCACAAAACTGCCAAAGATCTGATCATTTCACTGTTGAAAGACAGTAGTCAACTCACTTATGTGAATTGGATTAGGATCCATGCCCCAGGTGATGCAACGTGGGAAGAAAGCTATGATCCAACTTTAGACCAAACTGAAATACAAAGCCAACTTTATTACATGGCTAGTTTGAATGTCCTTAGCATTTTGGAACATGTAATACTGGAAAAACTTGCAGATGTAAATTCCCAAGGGGGACAGTATGGGAATGCACTCCAGGTAGCTTGCTTGAGTGGAAACAAGGATATTGTCCAGCTTCTTCTGGAGCATAAAGCAGATGTCAATACCCAAGGGGGAGAGTATGGGAATGCACTCCAGGCAGCTTCCTTTGAAGGAAACAAGGATATTGTCCAGCTTCTTCTGGAGCATAAAGCAGATGTCAATACCCAAGGGGGAGAGTATGGGAATGCACTCCAGGCAGCTTCCTTTGAAGGAAACAAGGATATTGGCCAGCTTCTTCTGGAGCACAAAGCAGATGTAAATGCCCAAGGGGGAAAGTATGGGAATGCACTTCAGGCAGCTTGCTCGAGTGGAAACAAGGATATTGTCCAGCTTCTTCTGGAGCACAACGCTGATGTAAATGCCCAAGGGGGAGCGTTTGGGAATGCACTCCAGGCAGCTTCCTTTGGGGGACATAAGGATATTGTCCAGCTTCTTCTGGAGCACAAAGCAGATGTAAATGCCCAAGGGGGAGAGTATGGGAATGCACTCCAAGCAGCTTCTCGGACAGGAAACAAGGCAATTGTCCAGCTTCTTCTGGAGCACAAAGCAGATATCAATGCCCAAGGGGGAGAGTATGGGAATGCACTCCAGGCAGCTGCAGGTTCCTTGAGGAGAAACACCTTGGATATTGTCCAGCTTCTTCTGGAGCACAAAGCAGATGTAAATGCCCAAGGGGGAGTGTTTGGGAATGCACTTCAGGCAGCTTGCTTGAGTGAAAACAAGGATATTGTCCAGCTTCTTCTGGAGCATAAAGCAGATGTAAATGCCCAAGGGGGAGCGTATGGGAATGCACTTCAGGCAGCTTGCTTGAGTGAAAACAAGGATATTGTCCAGCTTCTTCTGGAGCATAAACCAGATGTAAATGCCCATGGGGGACTGTATGGGAATGCACTTCAGGCAGCTTGCATGAGTGGAAACAAGGATATTGTCCAGCTTCTTTTGGAGCACAAACCAGATGTAAATGCCCAAGGGGGAGCATTTAGGAATGCACTCCAAGCAGCTTCTTGGATTGAAAACAAGGCAATTGTCCAGCTTCTTCTGGAGCACAAAGCAGATATCAATGCCCAAGGGGAAAGTATGGGAATGCACTCCAAGCAGCTTCTTGGAAGGGAAACAACGCAATTGTCCAGCTTCTTCTGGAGCACAAAGCAGATATCAATGCCCAAGGGGGATACTATGGCAATGCACTCCAGGCAGCTGCAATTTCCTGGCGCCAAAACAACTTGGATATTGTCCAACTTCTTCTGGAGCATAAAGCTGATGTAAATGCCCAAGGGGGACAGTATGGGAATGCACTCCATGCAGCTTCCTTTGGGGAACACAAGGATATTGTCCAGCTTCTTCTGGAGCATAAAGCAGATGTAAATGCCCAAGGGGGAAAGTATGGGAATGCACTCCAGGCAGCTGCAGCTTCCGAGAGCAGAAGCAACTTGGATATTGTCCAACTTCTTCTGGAGCATAAAGCTGATGTAAATGCCCAAGGGGGAGAGTATGAGAATGCACTCCAGGCAGCTTCCATTCAAGGAAATGAGGCCATTGTCCAGCTTCTTCTGGAGCACAAAGCAATGTAAATCCCAAGCAGAGTTTCACAATGCCCTGATTGCAGTTATCAATGGCATATACTAGCTTTAACTTTGTAAAACCCTCAGTTCACTCCCATCAGCTACCAAATAACCTGTACCTTTTCACACATTATTATTTTTTGCCCCAACTTCAGAAAATTGGTCCTTGAATAACATTCAATGTATTAGTTGAAATGTCACAAATAAATGGATAACGGAGATAGTTCGTACAGCTCAAATATTCCTGAATAGTATCTAAAATTATCTAAAATTCCTCAAAAATTTTATCTTTGGTTTATCTCTGACGGCCAGCACGGTTGCACTTGGGCTGAGTACTGTCTCGATTAATAAACCTGGCGCCACCGTGACGTTAAGTACTCTTCAAGTTCCGCGTTTCAATTGATTCAGTCGATTCAGTCGTTCCAATGAGATCCACCAGACAAACTTCATGACATGACATGAAATGTGTTGTGTTATACCAATGCCCAACCAAAAAAAATGCTTCCACCCGGCAGATGATAGAACATGATAGGTAACCAAAAAGAAATTCCCACGAAAATACCAAGGAATACACCGCGCTATCGGTAGGGCTATTGGTAGGGCAGTTAGTAGGGCAGTTAGTAGGCCAGTTAGTAGGCCAGTTAGTACGTGTTGGAATATGTAGCCCCATAAATAAAGTTATGAAAAGAAACCCTACTGTCTTTAAAGTTTATACAGTAAATACTGTTTATGTATCACTATATCAGTATATGGGCCTACAGCTTTAGCGCGATAGTGTAACCCATAAAGGCAGACCAAAACTGCAACTTCTGCCCCAATAGAAGCCAATAGAAACACCCTCGTAGCACAATTATGAACAACATTTTATGAAAGCCGCCGATCGAAGGTTTTGGACTGGATACAGTAGGCGTGCCGCGTAAGGAACTGGATACGCGTAAGGGGTGCTCTTGAAGTGTTAGCAAAAAAGTGTAAAAATACTTACTGATTACTGATTGCTTACTGAAGCAGAACTTGAAGGCCGTTAGCAATTAATAAGGATACGTTGTTAGCTTTGCTCTTGGTATGATTTTGGATGGACAGGGAATTGACAGGGAAGAAGGCAGCAAGAAGTGAAAGAAGAAGTGAGAGAAGAGCAGTTGGATAGACCTTTGAGCAGCCTTGAGCTTGATACGTTCAAATCAAACGTACAAGTTTGTCGGACTTGTACTCGACGCGAAGGCTTTGAAACCAGCCTTGTTTTTTCCGTTTGCGTTGGAATCCTGTTATGGTCCTATAGTTTTAGACTAAACACGATTCACAAGCTTAGCGCTTAGCTATAATAATAGAAGGGCAAAAGATCCTCACGCGGCGGCAATACAATACAATTTCGAGATGTGTGTCACGCTGTCTATAAAAGGGCGTAAACGCCGTGCGCGGATAAACCGGGCCACTAGCGCGCCGGGCGGCTATATAACTTTTTCCGTTTGGTAATGTTCTGCCATGTCCTGCGTCACATCCACCCCAGCCGTACGCGCAAAACGGTCAGAACCGCCGTGACAGTAGGCGTTTCTACGACGTTGATATGCGTGACAAGCTTCGCCGTGGCTGGAAGGAACAACACTATTCGCTGCGACTCTGGATTGGACGACGACGAGTTTACGGCTAGGGACACAAAATCACGAAAAAACGGGTTGATAGAGCAGTTTAGGAGACCGAGATGGGAGGATGAGGAATACCAGTCTGCGGATACAACTTTTGCGTCGGGACCTACTTGGTTTCCGAATAAAAAATCTGGGATCGTAAGATGCGATGCGCTTATTGTGCCTGCGTACGTTCTCTGTATCTCTTATACTAACCATTCTTTCTTATCAAATTTTTACTTATAGAAATATGCCATCCGAAGACTCCATCACGGTGTATTTCCCGGATAATCCCGACCACGAAGATGACCGCCGGTCGTACATCGCGCTGCTCGACGGCCACAACGGGCCCGCGATGAGCGACTTCCTCTGCGACCACCTCGTCGAATACGTCGCCTACGCCCTCTCCCAGCTTCCCCAGCAATACGAACCCACCGGATTCTTCGACCACGATGATGCCCATACTCCCGCTGCAAGTTCTTCCTCGCCCTCACCTCGCCCTCAGCGCCGATCCCGGACCAGACCTTCGTTAACGACACTATTAAACAGGCATTCAAGGACATCGACGACGCCATGATCGACGTCTCCGACGTCCTCTCCTCCCCTTCCAATTCCAAAACAAACGCCGTCCGTTCTTTACGGTACGCACACACCAGCTCCTGCGCGCTCCTCTCCATCTACGAATCCGACACCAAGCTCCTGCACCTCGCGCTCACTGGCGACTCCCGTGCCGTCCTGGGCCGCAAAGTGCGCTCTGACCCCAGGGACTCCAACAACAGCAACAGCTATGGTAACATATCGGCCCTTCTCCAATTCAAACCCGCCCCCGCTGTACATCCACAATGAGATCGACACAGCCTTGTACACAGCGCATTGATCATCATTCGCCTACGGTCCCTTTTTATTGTCGTGTTGTGCTTGTTTTCCAATGCAAATGTACTCTTCTGGACCAAATGATTTTTCTATCCCGCCCAGTGGTAAGTGGTAGCAAATTTAGTTTTGCCGACTTCTTGATGGTATGGTATGTGGTTGTAGTCTAGCTACTTCCACCATAAAAGGATGCTGCCGCATCTCAGAATCGTAGCGCCTCAGGCCTGTTTCTAAATGTCGACCGTAATCAACCGAGCTCTCCGGTTGGGACTCCATCCCAGCTGCTGCTGTATTCGCCGTTCTTGATTCGCCTCTCGCCGCCTTATCCTTGTCCAAAATTATACAAGAGCGAAGATATGTATTATTGTTGGTAATGACCTCGTTCTGCCTCAGTAAGTGTTTACACTTATTTTACTTTCAAAAGCCTTACGCGTATTTCATAGTGCCCATACTTATGATGCTTACGCTGTGCCATTTCGTAGTCGCAAGCGTTGGAAAGAACTTATGGGCGGAATGCTCTTTTCGGTTGGTTTCTTTGGTCTGCTTCATGGGTCACACGTCGCGCAAAGCTGTTGGTTTTCTTTTCATAACTTCACTGATGGCTACTTATGACACGCACTAATAACAGAGACTTTAATAATTCCTTTCCCGAGTTAGCCCCCCTGTGCCAGAGTTAATGGTACTACGCTACCTGATACGCGCTGTATTTCTGGATTTTTTGGTCAATTTTTTAATTTGGTATCTATGTTATCGGGCGAGGGCAGCAAGCAACGCTAACATCGGAGCAGAGACTGAAGCTTGAAGCGTCTTAGGGAGGGATGGTGTGTTCGGGACGGATTCGGCAGCGCGTACGTGCGATGAGCTTAGAAGAGCAGAAGCAGAAGCAGTTGGGAATCAAGTTGGGAATCAAGCTGGAGTGGAGGAAGCGATTGGATTGGGGTTGTTTGAGACTCCAAGATTGTATTGTGGTGCCGAACTCGGACAGGAATAGCCGGTAGTAGAGTTAGGAGGACGAGTATAGAAACTACTAGTACTAGTTGGATGAAGGAAAAGGGACGACGAGCATGCCCAATTTTAGTGACGATCCCTCACCAATATTATCTGATCACAATGATTCATGTTTGTGGAGTTATGACTGGGAAGACCGAGAACTGAGTACTGAAGTACTGAAGTAGAATCAGATTGATCAGACTCCACAAGAGCGTACACGCAGCTGTATGATATCACGTACCGCCGTGTCCAAAAAATTATACTATCGCCTTGTCCCCAGGCCCGCTCTTGTCGCACAGGTTACAAATATTCCATCACAACCTGTAATCATTCTGTCTAGACACAATGCACCATGTGTGAAAAAGTGGCAAAACTTGAGCTTGAACATCGAATGCTCTCCAGTTGCTCTCCAGGATACTGCTGGGAATGACTGATTGGAGATACTTCATTCAGGAATGGAGGCAGGTCTTCGAGGTCGGTAACAAATAATAAAGAGAGAAAACTGACGGAATTGAGCAATTGCAACTACCAAGAAACATTCGAGGCCATTCGAGGTCGGAGGTCGGAGGTCAGACTCCAGAGTGATCGGCGTTTAAATTTGGGTAACTTCGTGCCGGTACGTAACTTTGTTGTACACGGCCTTGCATGTGACCTCCGCGTGTTTCACTGCTATCGAATCTGTTCTCTTTTGACTTCCTACCACCATGACTGAACGTATTGAACCTTCACTCGGCAGAGATTTCAGGTAGGATTTAGAGATCAGCTCACACTCATCAGTCGAGTGCTAATCGTTGTAATCAGAGAGCAGCAAAGCAACCCTCAGGCTGGCGCAGATAGGCCAGGGTAAGACTTATCACATTTCATAGATCTCGCTTGCAACTTCCGATAGCATGTTTGCTGGTGCCTCCCACTTTTCTATGGTAAACCCGCAATTTCAAGCAGCAACCAACATCCAGAACATCCAGAATAACTATCATACATGGAGTGAGTGCATCTTGACTACTTTTTATTGATATTTTCTAATTAACACTTGCGTTTAAGATACCAATGATGTGTTTGCTATCCGGAAATGGCTAAAAGCACCTGATCCCTCTACTAATTTTGTAGCAGCATGTGATAAGAGAACACCTGGGACTGGAGAGTGGATATTCTCTCATCCCCAGTTTGTTGAATGGAGAGAGGCTACATCTGGAACCTTATGGATTCAGGGCAAAGGTAAGACTCTTTTGTAGAATGATTTCAAATCTAATCATAGTGTATCTAGTGGGATCAGGCAAAACATTCCTTTCGTATGCATACAACATTGGTATGATCTCATTTTTCATATTTCTCATGTGATTGTTTAGGACAGCTATCATTCAAGAACTCAAGGCTGATTCTGCATCACTGTGCTGCTACTACTATTTTGACAACCGTGATAACTCACAGACTAAGACCAATGCTCGGGGCCTCCTTCAGTCCCTTTTGCTTCAAATGGCTACAAGGAGCGGAGGAGTTCATCCTGCCCTTCATGGGCTCTATACAAAGTGCACAGAGGGCCTTATGGAGCCTACTACAGCAGAACTAAGTGCCACTTTAGAAGTTGTTTCTAAAGACTTGAGGCCAGTATACCTTGTGCTGGATGCCATGGATGAATGCAGTGAGGCATTTGATGTTCTCAAACATCTGGCTCATCTTAAGAAGAACCTCTGCATAGCTGTAACCAGTCGATATATGGCTACAGATTATGATGTCTCCTGGTATATCCATCTTGATCATACAGAATATTTTCATCAGGATGTTGCCCAATACCTGGAGGAAAAATTCAGGCATCGAAAATTGAAGCCCGAACTCTTGACTGAAATAGTTGATCAATTACGTGAAGGTGCCCAGGGACAGTAAGTACTCTAAAACAATGAACTGCCTCATAACTAACTTGGTATTTCAAAGTTCCGTTGGGTTGACTGCCAAGTAACTGTTCTTGAACGGTGCAAGACACCCAAGTCCATGCGGGAGGCACTGAAAGAAGCTACCTAATACCCTCGAGGAAACATACACACTAGCCATTGAAAGAATGAGTAAAGGAGAACATGTGAAAGATGCAGGCCAACTCCTTATGTGGTTGGTCTATGCATTTGAACCACTCTCAATTGCACAGGTCACAGAAATTCTTGCGGTAGACCTAGAAGATCAAACATTTGATCCTGATATGCGGTCATTGGAGCTTGTGAATGGAACTTATGACATATTGGATTCCACCTTGATTACTGTGAATGGGGGAAAAGTTGTGAAACTTGCACACAATTCAGTGAAAGAGTTTCTCACTCAAACCCATGCTGAGATGCATACAAGCAAAGTGTTTAAAATTAATGAGCACTTAGCCCATGCTACTATATGTCAAACATGTGTGATTTATCTACTCCAGTTTAACAAAGAGGGGATATTGCCTGAGGAGGAAGAAACCTTTGGGAGGTTATATCCGTTGGGAATATATGCTGCACAGCATTGGCCATCACATATGCAAAGGTTAGATGATAAAGTCCCGGATCACAAAACTGCCAAAGATCTGATCATTTCACTGTTGAAAGACAGTAGTCAACTCACTTATGTGAATTGGATAGGATCCATGCCCCAGGTGATGCAACGTGGGAAGAAAGCTATGATCCAACTTTAGACCAAACTGAAATACAAAGCCAACTTTATTACATGGCTAGTTTGAATGTCCTTAGCATTTTGGAACATGTAATACTGGAAAAACTTGCAGATGTAAATTCCCAAGGGGGAAAGTATGGGAATGCACTCCAGGTAGCTTGCTTGAGTGGAAACAAGGATATTGTCCAGCTTCTTCTGGAGCATAAAGCAGATGTAAATGCCCAAGGGGGGACACTATGGGAATGCACTCCAGGCAGCAGCCCACATGGGAGACAAGGATATTGTCCAGCTTCTTCTGGAGCACAAAGCAGATGTAAATGCCCAAGGGGGAGAGTATGGGAATGCACTCCAGGCAGCTGCAGCTTTCTGGCTCAGAAACAACTTGGATATTGTCCAACTTCTTCTGGAGCAAAAAGCTGATGTAAATGCCAAAGGGGGAAAGTATGGGAATGCACTCCAGGCAGCTTCCTCTGAAGGACACAAGGATATTGTCCAGCTTCTTCTGGAGCATACAGCAGATGCAAATGCCCAAGGGGGAAAGTATGGGAATGCACTCCAGGCAGCTTCCTCTGAAGGACACAAGGATATTGTCCAGCTTCTTCTGGAGCATACAGCAGATGCAAATGCCCAAGGGGGAAAGTATGGGAATGCACTCCAGGCAGCTTCCTCTGAAGGACACAAGGATATTGTCCAGCTTCTTCTGGAGCATAAAGCAGATGTAAATACCCAAGGGGGCGAGTATGGGAATGCACTCCAGGCAGTTTCCTCTGAAGGACACAAGGATATTGTCCAGCTTCTTCTGGAGCACAACGCAGATGTAAATGCCCAAGGGGGAGAGTATGGGAATGCACTCCAGGCAGCTTCTTGGATGGGAAACAAGGATATTGTCCAGCTTCTTCTGGAGCATAAAGCAGATGTAAATGCCCAAGGGGGAGAGTATGGGAATGCACTCCAGGCAGCTTCTTGGATGGGAAACAAGGATATTGTCCAGCTTCCTCTGGAGCATAAAGCAAATGTAAATGCCCAAGGGGGAAAGTATGGAAATCCACTCCAGGCAGCTGCAGCTTCCGAGAGCAGAAACAGCTTGGATATTGTCCAGCTTCTTCTGGAGCACAAAGCAGATGTAAATGCCCAAGGGGGACAGTATGGGAATGCACTCCAGGCAGGTACAGTTTCCTGGAGCAGAAACAACTTGGATATTGTCCAACTTCTTCTGGAGCACAAAGCAGATGTAAATGCCCAAGGGGGACAGTATGGGAATGCACTCCAGGCAGCTACAGTTTCCTGGAGCAGAAACAACTTGGATATTGTCCAACTTCTTCTGGAGCATTACACTGATGTAAATGCCCAAGGGGGAGAGTATGGGAATGCACTCCAGGCAGCTTCCTTAAGGGGACACAAGGATATTGTCCAGCTTCTTCTGGAGCACAAAGCAGATGTAAATGCCCAAGGGGGACAGTATGGGAATGCACTCCAGGCAGCTTGCTTGAGTGGAAACAAGGATATTGTCCAGCTTCTTCTGGAGCATAAAGCAGATATCAATGCCCAAGGGGGATACTATGGCAATGCACTCCAGGCAGCTGCAATTTCCTGGCGCCAAAACAACTTGGATATTGTCCAACTTCTTCTGGAGCATAAAGCTGATGTAAATGCCCAAGGGGGACAGTATGGGAATGCACTCCAGGTAGCTTCCTTTGGGGAACACAAGGATATTGTCCAGCTTCTTCTGGAGCATAAAGCAGATGTAAATGCCCAAGGGGGAAAGTATGGGAATGCACTCCAGGCAGCTGCAGCTTCCGAGAGCAGAAGCAACTTGGATATTGTCCAACTTCTTCTGGAGCATAAAGCTGATGTAAATGCCCAAGGGGGAGAGTATGAGAATGCACTCCAGGCAGCTTCCATTCAAGGAAATGAGGCCATTGTCCAGCTTCTTCTGGAGCACAAAGCAATGTAAATACAAAGAAGAGTTTCAAAATCCCCTGATTGCAGTTATCAATGACAGATACTAGCTTTAACTTTGTAAAACCCTCAGTACGCTCCCATCAGCTACCAAATAATCTGTACCTTTTCACACTTTATTATTTTTTGCCCCAAAATCAGAAAATCGGTCCTTGAATAACATTCAATGTATTAGTTGAAATGTCACAAATAAATGGATAACGGAGATAGTATTCCGCCAATATGTCAAAAATTATGGCAGCTATTTCGTACAGCTCAAATATTCCTGAATAGTATCTAAAATTATCTAAAATTCCTCAAATATTTTATCTTTGGTTTATCTCTGACGGCCAGCACGGTTGCACTTGGGCTGAGTACTGTCTCGATAAATAAACCTGGCGCCACCGTGACGTTAAGTACTCTTCAAGTTCCGCGTTTCAATTGATTCAGTCGTTCGAATGAGTCATTCCAATGAGATCCACCAGACAAACTTCATGAGAAGAAATGAAATGTGTTGTGTTATAGCAATGTAGCAATCCCAACCGAAAATAATGCTCCCACCCGGCGGATGATAGAACAATGATAGAACATGATAGATAACCAAAAAGAAATTACCACAAAAATACCAAGGAATACACCGCGCTATCGGTAGGGCTATCGGTAGGGCAGTTAGTAGGTAGGGCAGTTAGTAGGGCAGTTAGTAGGCCAGTTAGTACGTGTTGGAATATGTAGCCCCATAAATAAAGTTATGAAAAGAAACCCTACTGTCTTTAAAGTTTATACAGTAAATACTGTTTATGTATCACTATATCAGTATATGGGCCTACAGCTTTAGCGCGATAGTGTAACCCCATAAAGGCAGACCAAAACTGCAACTTCTGCCCCAATAGAAGCCAATAGAAACACCCTCGTAGCACAATTATGAACAACATTTTATGAAAGCCGCCGATCGAAGGTTTTGGACTGGATACAGTAGGCGTGCCGCGTAAGGAACTGGATACGCGTAAGGGGTGCTCTTGAAAGTTGAAAAGAAAAAGTGTTAGCAAAAAAGTGTAAAAATACTTACTGATTACTGATTGCTTACTGAAGCAGAACTTGAAGGCCGTTAGCAATTAATAAGGATACGTTGTTAGCTTTGCTCTTGGTATGATTTTGGATGGACAGGGAATTGACAGGGAAGAAGGCAGCAAGAAGTGAAAGAAGAAGTGAGAGAAGAGCAGTTGGATAGACCTTTGAGCAGCCTTGAGCTTGATACGTTCAAATCAAACGTACAAGTTCGTCGGACTTGTACTCGACGCGAAGGCTTTGAAACCAGCCTTGTTTTTCCGTTTGCGTTGGAATCCTGTTATGGTCCTATAGTTTTAGACTAAACACGATTCACAAGCTTAGCGCTTAGCTATAATAATAGAAGGGCAAAAGATCCTCACGCGGCGGCAATACAATACAATTTCGAGATGTGTGTCACGCTGTCTATAAAAGGGCGTAAACGCCGTGCGCGGATAAACCGGGCCAGTAGCGCCGCGAGCGGCTATATAACATTTTCCGTTTGGTAATGTTCCGCCATGTCCTGCGTCACATCCACCCCAGCCGTACGCGCAAAACGCTCAGAACCACCGTGACAGTAGGGGTTTCCACGACCTTGATATGTTTCACAAGCTTCGCCGTGGCTGGAAGGAACAACACTATTCGCTGCGACTCTGGGCTGGACGACGACGAATTCACTACTAGAGACACAAAATCACGAAAAAACGGGTTGATAGAGCAGTTTAGGAGACCGAGATGGGAGGAGGAGGAATATCAGTCTGCGGATACAACTTTTGCGTCTGGGCCTACATGGTTTCCGAATAAAAAATCTGGGATTGTAAGATGCGATGCGCTTATTGTGCCTGCGTACGTTCTCTGTATCTCTTATGGTGCAATTCTTTCTTATCAGATTTTACTTATAGGAACATGCCATCTGAAGACTCAATCACGGTGTATTTCCCGGATAATCCCGACCACGAAGACGACCGCCGCTCGTACATCGCGCTGCTCGACGGCCACAACGGGCCCGCGATGAGCGACTTCCTCTGCGACCACCTCGTCGAATACGTCGCCTACGCCCTCTCCCAGCTTCCCCAGCAATACGAACCCACCGGATTCTTCGACCACGATGATGCCCATACTCCCGCTGCAAGTTCTTCCTCGCCTTCAGCGCCGATCCCGGACCAGACCTTCGTGAACGACACCATCAAACAGGCATTCAAAGACATCGACGACGCCATGATCGACGTCTCCGACGTCCTCTCCTCCCCTTCCAATTCCAATTCCAAAACAAACGCCGTCCGCTCGTTGCGGTACGCACACACCGGCTCCTGTGCGCTCCTCTCCATCTACGAATCCGACACCAAGCTCCTGCGCGTCGCTCTCACCGGCGACTCCCGTGCCGTTCTGGGCCGCAAAGTGCGTTCTGACCCCAAGGACTCCAACAACAGCAACAACTATGGTAATAGTGATAGTAATGGCTATACCTACCAAGTGCACGTGCTGTCCGCGGACCAAAATGGGTACAACGCGAAGGAGGTGGAGAGGCTGGCGAGGGAGCATCCGGGGGAGAAGGTCGTGGAGAAGGGCCGCGTGATGGGGTGGGGGATGGCGCGTGCGTTTGGGGACGCGGCGTACAAGTGGAGCGTGGATGTGCAGAGGCAGTTGCATGAGAGGTATTTGGGCGATAGGGTGAGGGAGAATATGAAGACGCCGCCGTATCTTACTGGTGTGTGTCTTTTCTTTTCTTGTTCTTTTCAGTCTTCGGTCTTCAGTCTTTTTTCATTCTTTCGAGTCGATAACTCATACTCGTATACCTCGTAGCGGAACCCGAGATAACCACCACCCGCATCCGCAAAGGCGACTTCCTCATCATGGCCTCCGACGGCCTCTGGGACTGCCTCACCAGCGACGAGGCAGTCGGTCTCGTCGGCCTCTGGCTTCAGACAAACGCGTCCGCTGTGTATACTAACACACCCATGCGCGACTTTCCCCCTGGTGGCCTCAGGCCCATCGGTGTCCTTAGTCCTAGTCCCGTTAGTCCCTATCCCTCTGCGTCTCAGTCTCCGTCTCAATCTCCGTCTCAATCTGAATCTCAGTCCGATTCTCAAACCACCTTAACCGCCACCATCACCATCCCCAAAGACACCACCACCTCTCAACCCACCTCCACCCCCCAATCGCACCACCAATCCCAAGAACCCAAAACCTACTCCCGTTCCCAACTCCCCCTCTCCAAAAAACTCCAAAACAACGGGACAGACGACACCACCCCCATGTACCCCTGGTGGCACACCCCGAAGCAGTTCGTCCTCACCCCCAAGGATTTCAGCGCCGCGGCGCATTTGGCTAGCAATGCCCTTGGAGGAGCGGATAAGGATTTGACGGAGGCGTTGATTAGTCTGGTGCCGCCGAGGGCGAGGCGGTATAGGTGGGTTTCTCCCTTCGCGTGTGTTTGCTTTGAGCTGATTATCAGGGATGATATTGTGATTGCTGTTATGTTTTTTTAAGAGGTTTTTAGGAGGGTTTCTTAGGGGGTTTCTAGAGTTCGAGAGTTCGAGTAATGGTTTATCATACACTCAGATTTGCATGAATATAGGATATACAAGATATAGAAGGATATCTATAGGATAGGATAAGTAGGATACGCTGATTTGAAGGAAGATGCCTAATTAACGCTCGGGCTGTGAGAGCTTCAACCAAGCTTCAATCGAGCCTCGACTCCCTTTGAGGTGTAGACCACGTACTATCGTGAAGAGGGTTTTACTGACACTGGTTTCCGATGGTAGATCAACTTGAAGAAAGATGGCCTGATTAACATTTGGGCTGCGAACTTCAACCAAGCCTCGAGGTGTACTAGTGTACTATTCTCGCCAAGGGTTTTATTCACTAGAGCTCAGCGCTCAGGCTCATCGCATTGCTGAATACGTGTTGAATCAAACTCAAACACCATCCACCAACATAACCAACTTGAACTGATAACAAAATCGTCGTAGTCTCTCGGATTATAGAGATTTCTGCAATTTCAAAGGTACTCCGAGTCCCATCAGTTTAGTCTTCGAAGAAACAAGAGTCCGGCCAGTTAACAGTCTATATATCCATGTTAATTGCAAATCCACTGCTGCAGCGAGTAGGTAGTAAATTCTTCAGTCCATGCTAAACCTTTGGAATCTCTGTGGTTGGATTGAGGTTAGGAAGAATATCAAATCTAGAGTTTGAGTAATTATTTATCATATGCTGAGATTTGCATGAATATGGGATGTGCATGATATACGAGATATACAAGAGAGATATGAGATGTAGAGTGTCATATAATATATACTGATAAGGTAGCTAGGATACATAGGATTGGTAGGATTGGTAGGATATGCTGATTTCTCAAGGAAGGATACCTAATTAATGCTTGGGCTGCAAGCTTCAACCGAGCCTTGAGGTGTGCTGTTCTCGCGAAGGGTTTTTATTGGCTGGAGCTCATGCTCATTGCTATAATCTATTACATCGAGTATCGATCTTCAATCCATGCTAAACCTTCGGAATCTGTGTGGGTAGGTTGAGGGGTTAGGAAGGAAGGAAGTCAATTCCTCAGCAAGGTCCACAATCTGATATCAAATAGCGCGCTCCTCCCCCCACTGGCACAGACAACACCACCGTGATGTATCCTTGGTGGAGCACTCCGAAGCAATTCGTGCTTTCGACCCTTGTTTCTACCGAGGACTTCAGCGTTTGGCGTGGATAAGGATTTTGACGGAGGCGTTGATTAGTTTTGGTGTCGCTGAGGGAGGAGGTATAGGGTGGGTGGGCGTTTATTCTTCTTCTCCGCCCCGGATCTTTTTTCTAAGCTAATTTGTTGTTCTTTTCTTTTTTCTTAGGGATGATAGTGTGATTGCTGTTATGTATTTTTGGGGTTTTTTTTTTGGGTTTTTCAGAGTCGAGTTGTTTAGGATACACTTAATCTGCACAGGGTATGTGCAAGGCTATACGGGGTGTTGCAGGATATACGAGGATATACGAGGGATATAGAAGGCTATATATAGGTAGGATATAGGATATGCTGATTTCCAATGGTAAGATGCCTAATTAACGCTTGGGCTGCGAACTTCTACCGACCCTCGAGGTGTACTACTTTTGCGAAGGGTTTTATTTACTGGAGCTTACTATGAGCATCGCTGCGGCGGCGAGTATCGATCTTCAGTCCAAGCATTCGGAATCTCTGCCGGTCGAGTCGAGATTAGGAATTATCAAACGGCTCGCTCTCGACAGCTTTGTATGCCGTGAAGTCACCATGCAGATGGGGTTCCCATGATGGGACTGTAATGCTGGTATTTAGCCTTCAGAAATAGCATCAGCTCCGAGATCCCTGCTCGCTGTGCCAGTACCGATAGATGCAAGGCTCAAGAGCTAAATACTTTGCTAGGATGGGGGCATGCAGAACCGCACAGTGAATCAAGGAACAGCACATGATATACTTGGAACTTGGGACCAAGCTTTTTTTTTTGAATTTCAGCATTAAGCATTAACCCTCATTAATCCCCTTGGAGGGGGCTGCTCTAATCCTAGTGAACTGAATGCCTGAAAAAATCTCCTATAGGGTTTCTGGGAACCACCCTCAGTTGGGCTTTATTTCTCACGTTTCGTGTTTTGTGAATGGTTGGCAAATGGTTGGAGCTGATTGTTTTTTGTAGGGATGATATGTTGGAGGAAACTGCACTTGTTGAAGTTAAACACACTGGAGCGCCCTTCAGCTAACCCAAGCAGTGTGATACCCGTCTTAGTACAGCGTTGTTATGCTCAGTATAACGACTATAGTGTTGTACTAATAGCCTTATAGTTCCTCAGTACTCCAATAGACAGCAAACAATGAAATGAATCAAAGATATGTGAATATTGATTTGGACTCTTTCTAACTGTGTAAGGAATAGGTATTTGTTTGGTTCTATTTGTACTGAAACGCATGAGGCGTGAAAATGGGTGTCCACAATTGTGCGCTCATACATATTTTCAACAGTCACCACTCAAACTGAAGAAATAACTCTAAAACTAAGTAAACTAAGCAAAATAGTGAACTAGAAGGAATATGAAGAATGTAATCAAACTTTACTATAAAAGTATATACTTTAGAGATGGAATATGGTTGTGGGAAGGTGATTAGGTAAGCAGATGTGTGACAGCACTATGTACACTCAACACAACCCCCTGATGGAACACTTCTGCAAGTCCATCACACACACAACCCCCCAACATAGTGTTTCCTTCAAATTAAGGAAGGGATGGTTTCACAAGTCCAATCAAAGATCGGAACTTTTCCACCTTTGGTTTGGCAAGGGCCTTTGTGAGCAGGTCAGCTGGATTATCCTCAGTGGGCAGATAAGAAGGTAACAATTTCCCATGTACAACTTGTTCTCTGAGCCAGTAGAAAGTCCTGTCAAGATGCTTCATTCTGCCATGATGTTCTGGATTCTTGGCAACTTGGATGGAGGATTGATTGTCGACATGGATAATGGTAGGACAGCCAACTTTATACCCAAGCTCAGTAAGGAGAGAACGAATTGCCAACACTTCTTTGCCCACTGCATTTGATGCCACAAACTCGGCTTCAGTAGAGGATAGAGTAACCACAGGTTGTAGTTTACTACTCCAGCTAACAGCACCTGATCCAACCTTTATGATGTATCCAGTAGTTGACTTCCCATTGTCTTTGTTACCACCCAAGTCTGAGTCACTAATAGCAGTGATCAGGTCGGGGGCATCAGGATCCGGGCCAAGTTCCAACTCGTAATCAATAGATCCCTTCAGATACCGCCACAAGTGCTTTACAGCAATTCAGTGAGCATGCCCAGGATTAGAGTTGAAACGGGTTAAGACACCACATGCATAAGCAGTGTCAGCTCGAAGGATCATGGCTAAGAACAATAGGGAGCCAACTGCCGACATGTAGGGGATGTTGATCATCTCTTCTTTCTCATCTGGTGTTTGTGGGCAGTCATCTTTGGATAGTGTAACATTGGGATTTATGGGAGTGTGAACAGGTTTAGAGTCCTGCATGCCAAATTCGTCGAGTTTACGAAGGATGTATTGCCGGGCATTAAGGTAGAGTTTACGATTTTGGCGGTCACGTCTGATTCCCAATCCAAGTAAGAAGTTGGTACTGCCCAAGTCACGGAGTTTAAGTTCTTTCTGTAGATCATGCACAAATTGATCTATAACACCAGAGTCTTTACAAGCAAGAGTGATATCATCTACCCAAACTGGAACAATCACTTTAAGGTTTCCGCGTTGAAACATGTAAACGCATGGATCAGACTCTAGGCGTTTAAAGCCAAGCTTGGCAAACACACCACAGAGTTTCTCACTCCAAAGACGGGGCGACTGCTTTAACCCATATAGGGACTTGTTTAGCCTGCAAACTTTCTCTGGTCCACCTTGCTTGAAACCCTCAGGCTGTCTCATGTAGATAGTAGTGTCAATATCAGAATTGATAAATGCATGTGAGATATCAACAGAGCGAAGCTCCATATCATCAATGGCGGCAAGAGCAAGTACAATGCGTAATGAGGACCAGCGGAGAGTAGAAGCATAGGTTTCAAGATAGTCGAATCCAGGTCTTTGGCTGAAGCCTTGAGCACACAAGCGTGCTTTAAACCGCTCAATAGAGCCATCAGCATTGTGTTTAATGCGAAATACCCAAGTCGACCCAATAGCTTTCTCTCCTGGTGGTAAGTCAATGATATCCCAAGTACCATTAGCAAGATGAGCAGAGATCTCATCGTTCATAGCTTCTTCCCATTTAAAGGCTTCAGGACTGCGCATTGCATCTCGATAATTACGAGGTTCTACACAAGCTGCTGCAGCATGTCCTTGTTCCTCTACATCACCATCGTAGTTGTCAGAGTGATCATGAGGGTCGTTGTTGTGGGCATTGCCCTGAGAAGAAGGTTTAACTTCCCACCATCTACCAGGAGGTTTGCGAGCACGAGCAGGTCATCTCAAAGCTAAGGGTTGCCCATCAGATTTGTCATCCTCAGTTACTGGTATTTCTGGTTCTGGTTCAGGATCAAGAGCAGGGGCGGGTGGGTGGTTAAGGGGAGGCATATCCTCTTCATCCACAGAGTCAGGTTCAGATTCAGAATCATCATATTGAGAAAGAGGTGTGAATATCTCACCTGTACTCAAGAAGAAACCCCAACCTGAGGCAATCTGGAAGTCAATACGAGACACAGACATCTCAAGGCGAGCCCGAAACTTCATGTGGACAGCACTTCATGGTGCCCACAAAGTTGGAAAATACTGGAAACACATTCCAGGATATGAGGAGCGGGCCACCTGCTCTGATTGTGGTGCAACAGAAGACCTGGAGCACATACTGCTCCACTGTAAGAGACCATGGTGCCGTCTCATATGGGACATAGCAAAAGATCTATGGCCCAAAGACCATGACTATGGCGATTGGCCAGAACCCTCTATGGGGATCATATTAGGATGTAATACCCTTGAATTCAGAAGCCAGGATGGCAAACCTATGCCAGGAGTCAAGCGCCTTTTTACAATCCTGGTTACTGAAAGTGCCCACCTTATCTGGAAGATCCGCTGTGAATGTGTCATAGACCGAGATAATGAAGACGTTTCTGAAAAAGAAGTGCATGGACGCTTGTGTCAAGTTCTGAATCAACGAATTCGAAGGGATCAGATACTGACCTATGCCCCTCGCTGGCAAAAAAGAGCTTTAACAAAAAAGCTCGTACTTCAGACATGGAGTAAGGTTATTGAGGAGTCACATGACTCGCAAATTGATTGGACTGGAGAACCCGAGGTTTTAGTGGGTATCGGGCCTCTGAATCAGTACCGGCCGCAGAGTCTACACACAGACACAGATGCGGAATAGCCAAGGATCACCATGAACCTGGCAGCGCTCGAAGCCCCACACTGTAGTGAAAGCTGCGTGCAGAGTCTCTACTCATCATGCATTTCCTCGGTGGAGGTTTCCATTTTCTCCCTACCTCCATGAAGGTTTTTCTTCGGAAGTTCCCCTTCACAAATTACGTAGTACAGTGGGCCAGTCTAGTATACGGTTGCCTGTGCTAATGTTTCCTTGTAAACACGTACCTCAAAAAAAAAAAAAAAAAAAAAAAAAAAAGAAAGAGGTGTGAACAAGTCATTAGTGGTACTGGCTGGTGGTTTGGGAGTAGCAGATGGTTCAGAACTAGTCACAGGAGTATGGTCTCGACGAAGGGCAGGCTGATTAGGTGACTTGGATCCATACATGAACCTTTCGTCAAATTCGGCACGTTCACTGATGATGACCTTTTTAGTGACAGGATTCCAGAACTTCCAGCCTTTAACTCCCTCAGGGTAACCAATAAACACACACTTCTCCATATGTGAACCAAAGTGAGGCCTCTTGTCCTTTTGAATATGCACATAAGCAATGCATCCCCAGACACGCAGATTGTCGACTTTAGGCTTAATTTTATACCAGGCTTCAAAAGGAGTGACATCTGGAACAGCAGACATTGGGCATCAATTTAACACATAAACAAGCGCAGCCAGGCATTCAGCCCAAAATGTCTTTGGTAAACCCGATTCAAGTAGCATAGCAGTCAGTAATTCAGCCAATGTCCGGTTAAGCCGTTCAGCAACTCCATTCTGCTGAGGTCGATTCCTAGTTGTCCATTGTACTTCAATTCCCTCGTGCTGTAAGAACTGTTCAAATTCCTTGGATATAAACTCGCCACCTTTGTCATGTCTGATCTTCTTGATCTTTTTACCAGTAGAGTTTTCTGCCCAGGCCTTAAACCGCTTGAATGAACCAAAAGCTTCACTCTTCTTTTTGAGTAGTACAACTGCTCTGAAGCGTGATTTGTCGCATATAAAGGGGATCCAGTAGCAGTAGCCAGAAGGCGAGATTACACCAGTATCATGTACATCCATATGAACAAGTTCTAAAATTTCAAAAGCACGAGTTTCACTGCTAGGAAAAGGATTGGCATGCATCTTTCCACCAAGACATGGTTCACATACTGGGTCTGGCTTTGCACTAGAATCGAGTTTAAAGCCCTCAACCAACCGATTTTTAGACAGCTTGCTAACATCACTCAGATTGTAGTGAAAGAAGCGCCTATGCCACAGCTCAAGATCAAGAGGTAGAGTCGACCCAACATGTGCACATTCAGCTTCTGTACTAACAGTATGTCCATTAAGATAACCAACCGATTTATTATTAACTGAAGCAGTGAACAGGACAGAACCATTAAGTGAGAACTCCATAGTATCTCTAAGAGTTTGTACAGTAAAGCCTTTGTGTTTAGTCAAGTAAAGAACTGAGAGGAGATTATTATTAAGTGCAGGGACATGTAATACTCTAGAAAACAAAACATCTCTAACTTCTTTGCCATTAACAACAGGGGTAAATAAAACTTCGCCAATGCCTTCTGAATACACTACAGTATGATCTGCAAGACGAATAGGGACTCTGTGAGGAGTGTAATTTCGAATCCAGTGTTTATGAGGTGTCATATGAGAAGTGGCGCCTGTGTCTGTATTCCATTCCATAATATCAGCAAAATGTGAAGAAGAGAGTCCATTAAGAGTACTTGCACTAGCACAACCAGCATTTTCCGAAACTCCTTCAGTATCCACCTCTGTAACCTTAGCTTTATTGGCTTTAATGCCTTTCTTTTTGTTAGGATGACTGGGACAGTCTTCCGGCCAATGTACACCTTTGATTCCACAATGGGCACAAAAGTTTCTAGGTTCACCAACCCTAGGTGGAAACTTGTTGTTTCCATATCCACCTTTCTTCTTCTGTTGAGCAACTTGTGCTCTATTGACAGATTGCTCAGCATGAGCTTGATTCTGCTGTTCAGCAAGGAAAGCAGCAAGAATCATGTCTTTGTCAAGATTGTCCTGCATAAGCAGGTTGGATGATAGATGTTTATACTCCTCAGGGAGTGCACGAATGAGAGCCATTGATTGAAGCTCAGAGTCAAGTGAGTCCAATGTAAAGCCAGTGGATCCAGAGACAATAGGAGCAACAGTGGGTCGAAGATTTTGAATGTCAGCCATAGCAGCTTCCACTCTAGAGGCCATGTCCATGAGAGATTCATCAGCCAGCTTTGTGATAGTGAAAAGTGCATTGTAGGCATTAAACCTAGCACCAGGCTTCTTTGACACATGCTGTTTCTCTAGAATCCTCCACATAGCAATGGGATCCTCTTGGTATGCCTTAATAGGCACCTGCTGAGGCGAGCTGACAGCAAGGAAAATCAATCCAGCAGCCTTTTCAGCTTTAATTTCCCACTTGTCCAACAGAGCTGGATCTGAGGGCTTAGCCTCTTTGCCAGATACTAGTCTCCATAAACCTTGAGACATCAGAGATGCCTTCATATTACCAACCCAATCATTGTAGTTGTCCTTGGTAAGAACTTTGAAAGATGGGTTGGAAGTGGTAGAAGTGAAAGACATAGTGATAATAGCCAACTGAGCCAACAAGCCAACTGAGCCAATTGATAGTATAGAAAGACAACAATAGTATAGAACTATTGAGGAGTGCACAAGTAAAGTGGTAACAAGAACACAACAACGAAATGCACAGTTAGAACACGGGGCCCATAACCTGTTGGAGGAAACTGCACTTGTTGAAGTTAAACACACTGGAGCGCCCTTCAGCTAACCCAAGCAGTGTGATACCCGTCTTAGTACAGCGTTGTTATGCTCAGTATAACGACTATAGTGTTGTACTAATAGCCTTATAGTTCCTCAGTACTCCAATAGACAGCAAACAATGAAATGAATCAAAGATATGTGAATATTGATTTGGACTCTTTCTAACTGTGTAAGGAATAGGTATTTGTTTGGTTCTATTTGTACTGAAACGCATGAGGCGTGAAAATGGGTGTCCACAATTGTGCGCTCATACATATTTTCAACAGTCACCACTCAAACTGAAGAAATAACTCTAAAACTAAGTAAACTAAGCAAAATAGTGAACTAGAAGGAATATGAAGAATGTAATCAAACTTTACTATAAAAGTATATACTTTAGAGATGGAATATGGTTGTGGGAAGGTGATTAGGTAAGCAGATGTGTGACAGCACTATGTACACTCAACATGATATTGCGATCCGCTGTTGCATTTTTTTTTTTCAAGGAGTTTTTAAGGGGAATTTTAGATGTCGAGAGTTTGAGAGAGTTGGAGAGTTTGAGTAATTACTTATCATACACGCAAATCTGTATGATATATGGGATATACGGGATATACGAGAGAGACATAGAGTGTTATAGAGTGTTATATATAGATAAAATACACTGGTTTCCAATGGTAAGATGGCCTAATTAACGCTCGGGCTGCAAACTTCTACCGAGCCCCGAGGGGTCCTATTCTCGCGACTTGATGGGGACTGCATTAATCCTTGTGAACTGAATGCCTGACAACTCGGCAGAAATCTCTTGCAAGGTCTCTGAGAACCATCCTTTGGGCTTCAACACTCACCCCAGCATTGCCTCCTGGATGGCTGCTCCACTGTCCGGGGCCAAGCCACTGGTGTAGCACTGGTGGCTTGTGACCATCTATGGTCATCTAAATTGAGAGATCTAAACAGAAGTATCACCACTCTCTTCACCTCAATCATAAATCACCAGCAAACCACTCGGAGTTTTTCTAACTTGCCTGTTGGGGTTGACTACTCACTAGCAATGTTTATGTCTGTTGGTGAGCTCTTGGGTGAGATAGCATTACTCTGATCCAGAGACTTTTGATGCTGACTCCAATCAATCGAGCCAGAAGAAGAAGAAGAAGCGCCGCTGACTCCGATGGAGACAGTAAGTGTGATAAGCGAGATGAGCAAATTCTTCATGAAGTAAGAAATTGAGAAGAAAGAAGAAGGATGTACTGGGATGTACTACAAACCACCTTACGCTGAGGGAGCATTTTATATCAATCTCTCCAGAATGTCCCTTTACTAACAGCACCCTTATGAGATGGAGCATTTCGTGTTTCGCACTGACAGTATATGCCAGGGATAGAAATCTAAACAGCATTTGACTGCGCGACTGCGGTAAAGTGTGGACTAACATATTAGAATACACTTTTTTCCTTGATCGCAGCGAGTCTGGTAATTATTATTCAGGCGTATCTGGTTGGTTGGAGGATACACGGATAACGGATATACCTCAACGATCAATGCTTGTATTGCTCTATTGGGGGTCGAGGTTCTGAAATGCTGTAAAGCAGCAGTGTGTATTTTTGACTGCAAGGAAAGTGTATGTAAGTGTATGAATGATTACATAGTAAAGAGATAAAGATCTGAGGAATAAACGAGTAATAAATGGTGAAACCCCACCATCAAAGCGAGAAATTGAGAACCGGTGGCAATGGACACTGGAGAGCCGGTACCAGCTGGACACCCTCCTCACATCAAGTAAATTCGGCTGAAGGAAACTATCCAAAGGCGTAGTGAGATCGACTTGGATGCACATAGTCCGAGAAGATCTTAGTCCTGACCAAATCTTACTGGACAGCCCCGGGGTTTTAGTGGTGTAAACGGGTGGGCACATGGGAAGCGGGGGTTTATGCAAGGTATAGAATTATGATTTATATTTACTAACAAAAAACAGGGAGTGAATAGAGACAGAAGGAGAGCCTGCCCGGAGTCCCACACACCGCCTACCTGGCGAGTGCGTAACACATTCCCTTGGGTGGTTTAAATCTTAAAAAGTCACTTGGTCCCGTACCTTGCAAACTTAACGGCCGGAAGGGGACAACAATGTGAGTCTCCCAGATGGTGCCAAGAGATTAAAGCGATGAGAGTCGCTGGTTTCTAGCAATGTTCCACAAAAAAAAAAAAAAAAAAAAGAGATAAAGATCACCATCAGTAAATCAAGGGAAGTGTCATTTGAGATTTCATGAATCGCCAGCACAAGTATTAATTACCTATGCCTACACAGCCTACACAGCATAATAAGCGTTTACAACCTAAGGAAAATTATTGAATAAGATTACATTTGTAAATGAGTTCTTGGGAACAATTTTACTAGATTTCATCCACATGAAATCATTACATGATGTTAACCATGAATAAAATCTATGGTAAATAATTATCCTTGCTCGCAACTCATTCCGACTATGCTGTTCAGAAGTGTGAATAAATACCAAGTCAATTTTTCGCAAGTTGTTTGTCAATTTTTCGCAAGTTTATTTCTCAACTTTTCGCAAGTTCATTTCTCAATTTTTCGCAACTTCCGTTCATTTTTCTCCCCAAGTCCAATTTCTCACACAATATTTCTTACATACATGCTGAAGACTTCAACTTATCACCATTATATGTATTAAGCAGTTAGATAAATCTAATGACTGTAAAAGAGAGCGGGGATTATGCTGTTCAAATTGCACAAAAATTACCCGCCGTAAACCTTGAATGTCCCCCGTAAACTTTCATTTTTTTGACCCGTAAACTTTCGTTTTTTGCCCCCGTAAACTTTCAATCTGGGAAACTTTCATTTTCTGCCCTGTAAACTTTCATTTTTTTTTTGCCCCATAAATTTATCCCCGGAAAATTTGATTTTTTGCCTGTAAACTTTTAGTGGACCCATGATATTTCAGTCTTTGATATTATCAAGTGGTTGCACTGACTCGAACTTCTACCTTGTAATTGTACTTAGGGATCTGCATCTGGTCCATATGCTTTTGAGTTATCAAGCCCTGAAGATTCATGGGTTGAGTACTTGATTGTGGTGCTGCTCAATAGTGCTCCTTGCTCTCTGCAGCATCCACTACAATTTTATTATATTTCCAAGGTGCTCCCCTAACTATATTACAATTGGCTAAGGAAGAGAGGACCCTATATCATATATGTGGAATTGCTCTCTGTAGCCCCCACTACAATTTTGTTATATGCCCGGGGTGCTTGCCTAACTAGATTACACCCTTTTGGCTCAATTGGCCAAGGAACAGAGGACCCTATATCATATATGTGGAACTGCTCTCTGTATTGAATCTCCACTACAATTTTATTGTATGCCCAGGGTGCTCCCCTAACTAGACTACAGACTTTTGGCTCAACTGGCCAAGGAAGAGAGGACCCTATATCATATATGTGGAACTGCTCTCTGTAATCTCCACTACAATTTTATTGTACGCCCAGGGTGCTCCCCTAACTAGACTACAGACTTTTGGCTCAATTGGCCAAGGAAGAGAGGACCCTATATCATATATGTAAAACAGTGCATACTGAACAGTCCTGCTTGCTCCACTCTTGTTCTCATTCTCATGGATACATCTATGATATCCCAAGATTGACTAGTGGACTTCCAGTGTAGCACAAAAGCTGGACTACTATTGCAAACAAAGATAAGTAATATAAGTATGATAGAAAGGAGTGTATATTAGCAAGATCAAGGTAAGTGTATGTATGATAGAAAGGAGTATACATTAGTGTGATCAAGGTAAGCATAATGTGTAGATCAATATAACAGTGCAGATTAACAAGAGATTTGGCTTTCCTTGCATCTTTATTAGGGCCAGCAACTGAGTTGTGTATGATCATATCATAATCTGCTTGTGATAGGCAACAGAGATGACCTTCCAGGTCCCATGAGACAGTGACCACTTGCTGCAGGAGGTATCAGTATTAAATTACAATATGCATGGAAGCACACACACAACCGCCAGCTATACACAGATACTTTCCATGTGTACAAACATGAATGGGCCTTGGAGTTGTTGACCCAAGAAGGTAGTGTGCAGGTGCATAATCTTGTTCTTCATTCTGGTGTGAAGCCTTCTGGAATAGGCTCAAGTGCATCCAAATATTGGCTGGAGTCTATAGTAAGTGTTGGACAGGATTTTTGGGCAGTCTCAAGTGCAAAACTAGATGGATGAATAACTAGGCATCCTGTAACCACCCTTGAGCTCAATTCTGTTCAAAGTGATTTAAAAATAATACACCTTCAACCTGGAAGGACAGTATTATACCATGATGTGGCAAACCGGCCACAGTCTGTGACCTGTCAATGACCACTGACCCGAGCCAACTCCACTCTCTTTTGTTGTGCCTATGGTAATCCACTACAATGACACTCAACAACCCTCAATGACCATGGCAGAAAATCTTCTGAGTGGCCTCTGATTCCAACCACCAACCTTCACCAGCCCTGGTCCCTCACTGCCAAGCTCATAAGCTGTGTTAGAATAAGTGCACTAAGTATACAGCTCTGCCATGTAAAGGCTGTCACTGACCATCACTGATCCTAGGCCCTCAGACTGTCTCGTACAAAATAATGAAGGCAAGCTGGAGGCTCGAATGGTCAACCTGGTTACAACTTACAAGCACTTAGCAGTCCAAGCTGCATGTTCTAACCACTCTGCTATTAGCACCTGATAAACAAGTAAGGCCCCGTTCTGTTGCCGCGACTCAATGTGATACGATAAAATGTGATACAATAGAAAAACAAATTCCACATTGTATCAAACTTGATGCGAGTTGGAAAGGTTCGGATGCGACTCCATGCGACCCTGCTTGTGGATAACGACGTCCGGTGTTCATCAATACTGCCCGACGTCGCTCCAAAAGGTGTCTTGTCATCGTTGTTCACAATAACCAGACCATAAATACAGAAAAATAGAATATGAATGTTCTGACTTGTTTTATTAGTGTTGAAGTGTTATTCATGCCTTAGCCTATAAACCACTAAAAGAAAGAAAATGGCTGTTATCATCATTGCCAGAGATGAGCATGAGAGTTCTAGTCGTTGACTACAAAACACACCAAGTCGCACAAAAAATCTCCTTGGTGTTGCGGAACACGAAAAATGCGAGACGAGTGATCCAAAATATCTACCGTATTTCTCACGGAAATTTGGCAGAGGGATTTTATTGTATCACATTGAGTCGTGGGAACAGAACGGGGCCTAATGTTTATTATATGGTATCTGTACTGTCTGTGTAGTGTACTGACTAGCAGTTGCAGTATCTATCACAGTAACAATTACCAATGACTCTTGATGTAAGTGAACATTGGTGAGAATTCTGGCTGCCGTTGGTTTGACACTTGCCCAAGTCAATGTTGTCAATGCTGTCAGCAAATATTGGTGTGTACTGGGACATCCAGTGTTTTGTGAAGCTGTTGGACTGACTGTCACTGTTTTGCAGTCTAATCTGACACATAGCATCACTCGCGGTGCACTTACTCTGAGTGTGTTGTAAATAATTTTCCTGGGCTCGTTTCGTGTATCAAATGCCTGGTGACTCAATTCCAAGTATCAGACTATAAAGATGCACTTCCTTGGGTGCCAATCACTTTGTCATATGCTCCGATGAACACCTAGTAGGGGGCAAATATGTATATTACTCTGAGTGTATGAGATGCTTGGAAAGTGTGTGAAACAGTTTCATTTTGGCACTGGGTAGAGTCAGAAGATTGACAAGATGTTGTATCCTGAGTTCCTCCTCTGCTGATTGGTTTTGGTGGCACATTACTTGCTGCACTCCAGGAAAAGGGATGCAGTGGATCTGGTTAAAGCAAGCCTGGGGTAGATGGCACACAAGTCTCCCACAAGATACAATTCCACACTGCTCTTGAAGGGCAAGATCAGCGACAACACCAATACCAGAGATTGTCAGTGAGAGTCAGCAGCAGGGGCCAGCCACAACCCACCAGCACTTGAGCCCAGCAGCCGCCGACAATCGCCAATGGTCATTGATGACCAGGATTGACTTTTCCTGGTCCACATATAAAACTCTGGAAGGAGTGTGGTTTAGAGAGGTGTAGTGTGTGTTGTGCGCATTTTCAGCCATCATGCGACTTGGCTTTGTTTTCCGGTGATCCGGCCCAAACAGAGTTTAACGTTTTCGGCATGTAGGCAAAGGATTACGGCACGTGATGTAATTTTACTTGGCATTTCAAGGGGGAACCTTTTAAGTTTTGCCAAAAATTGAAAGTTTACGGACAAACTTTTTAAAGTTTTCCCCAAAATTCAAAGTTTACGGGGGAACTTTTTAAAGTTTTCCGGGAAATTCAAAGTTTTACGGGGACATTTTGAAGTTTTCCGGGAAGACCAAAGTTTACGAGGGGAGGCATTTTAAAGTTTTCCGGGCAGGTGAAAGTTTACGGGGGGCCTAATTTTTGTGCAACTTTAACAGCATAGGTATTAGGGAGTAATGAAGGAGTATTAGGTCATGTAGTAGGTAGATATGTCAATAGATGCAAAAGAAGGGGAAGGAAGTATTAAAGAATGATGAAGCAACGCGTACATGTTTAAGGCTAGAAAGGAAGGATGGGGAGGGAATGACAGAGAACACCCTCATGTATGCAGCAGTCAGAGTTGGAAACACCCGTTTGAGATTTATACTGAATAAGGAGACATGCGGATAAGTTCACCGATCCTCTTAAGTACCCACTGATAGATCTGCGTTTTGACTTTGAAAGATGGTGCGAGACTTTCAATAGTGGCAATCCTGCATTCCTCCGATACCCCATTGAAGGGATGGCCTCAAATGTACCACATGGCCTGTAAAAGGTGGAGCGGTTCTTCTGGTTGGATGAACCTCAAACCTATATCTTTCCACCCATGGTCCCAGGCCCGAGCACATCTCGATTTCTCATGTAAAATACCATAGTATCTGCACCAAACCCAACGTTGGCCATAGGGGGTGGGCATGCGGCACAAGACATACGCTAGTCTGAGAGTAAGAGCTGTGCATTAGAGATTACTGCGAAGGCATCAGATCCAATCTCGTCCCTTTCAGATTGTGACAGTGAATACATCGGGACATGGAAGAGTTGTTGAATCGCTGGCTCAACCCATCGGTGTACCCCAAGCATTCTGGAAGCTCTTAACCCAAGGCCCGTGATTCGCTGATACGCCCCGAGACTTTTTGAGTCTAAAACTAGACTTGAAGCTCACTACTAGACAGTCTTTGCATGATACGTAGTGTTCACAACACTTGGAGACCTTCTCCCAGCGCTGTGTTCACTGAAACCCAAATCGGACATGCTCGTACAATGCCTGTATTGCCACCGCTTCACGCGCATGACGGCCTAACATTGATCTCAAACCATCGGCCATTTCGGCCCATACTCTGAATTTGATATAATTGATTTACTTGAAACTACCTCACCAGGAGGCCGTTTTCTATGAAACCTTCGATGTTGCGGACCGTTTGGACGACTCTGACATTGTACTACTGATAAGCACTCGATTACAAGCTTTCCCTTCCATAGGAAATGCTTACTCAGAATGATAATACCTTACTAAGGGTATAAAACTTAGAACATGCAAAAGGGCAATCTGGGGCAAGAAATAAAATGTACCAGAGACCCTGAAGCACTAGAACGAACGAAAGCAGTGCATAGGCATCCGACGGCATCGAATTACCGGTATCCAGGGTACTTCTCCGGTCCCAGAACATGGTTACATCAGTTGTTGGGATAAATGCCTCATTTTCAAATAATTGCATAGCATGATGATACAGGACAGGAGTGGGGGTCAAACCGAGTCCAAACAGGTCCCGTCGACGTCCCCTGCCTCCCGCCTTATACTCCATGTGTCCCCCAACCATAGAGACGGGATTGGAGTAGGTACTAGGAGGAGACATACCTATATTTCTATAGATATGCTCATACTTCAATACCCATCAGTCAGAGACCTTAGAAATTTTATGAACCCTTGAAACGAGTTTATACGAGTTGGAAATACGGTAAGACGTCCCGATACCGGGTGGTTTTCCGATGCTCCAGCATAGAACTGAGATCTGTCCCCTTGGAGCAGTATTTCAAAGATTAGAATGAAACTTGATGTTGCAGGGCTTAGATGACGATTATCGAAGCGAGAATAGCTGAGATACATCCTTCTTCAAGTCCTCCCTCACTTATAGAACTGTGGACTACTGGTTCACACTTACTTACAGTCATAAGTCGCTGTAAGTACTGACAATCAAGAATGAATGAAAAAGAACATACCAAGAACTCGAGATTGAACATCTATGATCCGAAATGGAACTGAATAGAGTGAAACGACCTCATGGGGCGGTCTCTGTTCACCGTTTCCGGGTCTGATGTAAAATTTCACAATAGAATTGACCATATGATGCCATACAGCCTCGTATGCAGAGCACATGCTCCCCTTACCAATACTCTTGGCTTCCTTGGGTATATAATCAAGGGGAGACCTCCAGAAAGAGCAGGCATCCCTCCCCCCCCAGGTTAACTGGCTTGCTGTCAAGCTTGTAGTAATAGGGTGCTTCTGGCAGAAGAAAGAACAGAATTATTCAGAGTGCTTTTGCTTCTGACAGAACTTGAATGAACTTGGATTGCATTTGAACAGACAAAGAAAGAGACCTTGCACTTGTTGTTGTTGTTGTTGATTGATTGAAAGTTAAAGTCCCAGTCTTGTCTTGTTTGAAAGTTTTGAAGTCCAGAGTCTTGTTTTGAAAGGAATAGTTAAAGTACAAAGAGAACCCCAGAGACTATAGAGCATTTGTGCAATAGAGTCCATTGATCAATCTTGAATTACCCAGAACTCAAAAGTCTGATTGTGTGTTTGTGTTGGTGTTGTTTCGCCTTCTGCCCACATACCCATAGTTAGCCCTATCATCGCAGAAGAGCCCAATCCGTAACAGGTTCACAAATCCATTTGTCTGCAAACAGATACAGGCTCAACAGCTCTGACTCTGTCAAGTCTAAGGGCATCCAGTGGCTACAGTATTTCGATGAAGACAGATTATTAATTAAATAAAATGCAGGCTACTCACGGGTGTTGGATCTATTTAAGGAAAAGGACAACCTCAGAAGGCTTTCCTGGCAGAAGAATTGGGTTAACTTCCGTCCCTAAAAGCCCATTTGTAGGGTCAGGAAGCTTGAGAATTTCCTTTAGCCCACTGCCATGGCTGTGAGTGTTGCATAATTAATCCTGAAGATCCAATTATCCTCTGTCTTAAAAAAATCAACGTTAGAATGTTCAAGATATGGTTGGAAGAGCTCAACCTACTCATATAAGGACTACAGCAGGGTCTTTGCAGAACTCAGGAACGAGGTTCCATTCTTGGTTCTGATGCTTTAAGTGAGCATTAAGCTCTTCAAAACCGCTGTAGTGAACAGGAAAAGTCATAGACATTTGAACAAAGATACAAAATTAAGAGGAACAATAGATGGATGGATGATAAGCGAAATTGCCAACCTATTTTGTTTTACATAATATTTATTCTTTACCTCCATGTTCTAAAGATCCGAATGTCTCTACCCTCCCTTCCTCAACGCGCTACACCATGGTCATCAAAATATATATGAAGCCAACTCTCTTCTGCGAGAGCTGTATCGAAGACCAGTTTGCACTTCTCGCCTCAGGCAACTATAATCTACATCGGGCAAAACAACACCAAAAATTCAATACTCGAAGAAGCAATACTGCTGCTTTTGGAGATTGAAGAGGCAGCTCATGATGAAGAGACACCGCTACAATGGATTTATGATGTGTCTGACCATTTTGCATGTATACTGGTTGAATTGGATCAGGCAAAGGCAGCTACCGGCAACAGGTATGACCTCTGCGTATTCAACCTTGCTTCTAGCTACAAATACTATTTCACAGGGAATCTAACGCATGTAATTGCTAGTGTCAATCCTGTCTTATCCCAGAAAAGTGGAAAGCATGGTTGGCCAAAGAAGTTCATTGACTCGGAACTCCTTAGATCTGCCATGGATCCTAAGTGTCATATCAAAGTTGCAGAGCTGGCAAGGAAACTGAAGGAACATCGCCAGACTCTTGAAGCACGGCTTAAGGAGCATGATATCTACCATTGTTTTCTCAACAATCACAAATGATGACCTTGATGAACTGGTGAAGAATTACCAACAAAAAAAAACCCAGTAGCATTTGCTACTTAACAGCATATCTTTGCTGAAAATGTCTCAGGCTTCAGAAGTGTCGAATCACTGAGTCACTTGACCATGTTGATAAGCTTGGACGGTCGCTTCAACGGAGAATGAAAAATAAAATTGTTCAGAATCCATACAGTGTAATCCAGGCCACATTATCTTTGGCACATTGATGGACACCACAAGCTAATTCTTTGGGGCATTGTTATTCATGGGTGTGTGGATGGGTATTCCCGAACTGTACGTGTTTGTTTGCTTCATTGAACATATTTTAACTCAGCGTACATAGATTACTGGGCTCCGTGCTAATACAAACAACCATCCTTCAACCGTTCTGCACATGTTTCTTGCTGCTGTCAGGAAATATGGGATGCCATCCCGTGTTTGAGGAGATTGTGGTTGGGAAAACAAGCTAGTGTTGATTCTTCTTATCATTAAACGGGGACGAAATCGAGCCAGCTTCATTTGGGGCTCTTCAACACACAACACTCAAATAGAGCGGTTGTGGGTTGAGGTTGGTTCTCAATTTGCCCTGGCCTGGTGGGCATTTTTTTTTTGACTTGAAGAAACTCCATGGGCTTGACCAAAAGAACACGTTTCATCTTTGGCTTTCTACATTTTCTTTTCCTTGATCTAATTAATGAAGACTGTGACGAGTTTTACTGAGAATTGGAATGCACATCCTATCTCAGGGGAAGGCCATGATAGAAGCCCTAACGTAGGTTGTTTCTATTTGAAACTGTTAGTAAGACTCAACAAAATTTTCCCTAGGACCTGCTCTTTCTCGGTCAGCTGGA
>JADNRY010000254.1:0-88999 GCA_015501585.1 Rhodocollybia butyracea
CCAAAGCCATCTGCGAAACTTTGAAGAAGCTACCCAAGACCCTGGAAGAAACATACACTCTCGCTTTTACAAGAATGAGAGAAAGTGAACATTCTCATGATGCAGAAAAGCTTCTTATGTGGTTGGCTTATGCATTTGAACCACTGTCAATTACACAGATGACAGAGGTTCTAGCTGTAGATTTGAATGCTCAATATATTTCTCCTGATGCTCGGTCATCAGAGCTTGAAAGGATGGTTTATTATATCTTGGACTCCACATTGATCACTGTCAATGGGCAAAAAATTGTTCAGCTTGCCCACAATTCTGTGAAAGAGTTTCTCACTCAAACACATGCCCAAGTGCACAGAAGCGGACAATTTAAAATTGATGAGCACTTGGCTCACTCCACAATATGTCAAACATGCCTTGTCTATCTATTGCAGTTTGACCAAGACTTACCCTATGATTTCCAACACGGCGCGTAGCTGTTTGGGCTTTGTGGAAGGATTATCCTTTAGCTCTATATGCTGCAAAGCAGTGGCCATCTCATATGAAAATGCTGAAAGATGAAGTTGCTGAAATAAGTCCTGAGCTCGAATATGCCAGAGACCTTGCCATGACACTCTTGAGAGGCAGCCATCAACTGCCATAGTGAATTGGATTAGAATTTATAATCCAGATAATCAGAGTGGGGCGAGTAGTGTATTTACTCCAACGTTTAGTGACGGAAAAATTTTGACAACGCTTTATTATATGGCTTTAATTGGGCTGCCATCTATAGTTAGGCTTTTACTTGCAGAAAACATGTCTGATGTAAATGCTAAAGGGGGGTATTATGGGACTGCACTTCAAGCCGCTGCTTATAGCGGAAGCAAGGGTACTGTCCAGCTTCTCCTGGACCACAAGGCAGATTTAACTGCACAAGGTGGTGCATATGGTAGTCCACTCATGCAGCTGCTGCAGCGGGAAAAAAGGATATTGCTGAGCTTCTTCTGGAGCACAAGGCAGATGTAAATGCCCAATGTGAGAAGCACTCGGGGAGTCCACTCCAGCTAGCTGTTATGAAAGGAAACAAAGCTTTAGTCCAGCTTCTTCTGAAGCATAAGGCAGATGTAAATGCTGAAGAGGGTGCATATGGGAGTCCACTACAAGCAGCTGCTGCAAAGGGAAATATAGATCTTGTCCGGCTTCTTCTGGAGCACAATGCAGATGTTAATGCCCAAGGGGTGTATATGGCAGTGCAATTGAGGCAGCCGCCACTGAAGAGCATAGTGATATTGTCCAGCTTCTTCTGAAGCACAAGGCAGATGTAAATGCTGGAGGGGTGTATATGGGAGTCCACTCCAGGCAGCCGCTGCGAAAGGAAATAAGGATATTGTCCAGCTTCTTCTGGAGCACAATGCAGATGTTGATGGCCAAGAGGGTATATATGGCAGTGCAATTGAGGCAGCTGCCACCAAGGCCACAATGATATTGTCCAGTTTCTTCTGCAGCACAAGGTAGATGTATATGTCCAAGGCTCAGAGTATGAGGATGTATGCATACTATGAGATACTTCAACTGAGTTGCTGAAATCCACTAAGGAGGTGCACCCCCTGCCATTTGCTTCCTACAGTAGGTGCATAAATGTTTCCAGCATAGGAACAGTTCATCCCAAGGAAGCAATATTTCTCCCTGTTCTTTTTGTTATTTTATTTATCCTTCCCTCTTCTTTCATCCAAATCCATTTGTGTTCACTTGGCAGTTTTGTGTACTCAACTCATGCTGAAAAAGTAGTACTTCATAGGTATATGTTGGACTAGGTAGTTATCCTTTGGCCTCAGTTATATGTACTTATATGTCACTTCATTAGTTTTGGTCTGTAGTCACATGATAGGTTAATTGTTACTTTCTAGAATCTATGTCATGGCAATGTCATGGTCTATTGTTCATGTTTGTTTTGTATTTTCTTCCAGCTGTGGATATTTTAGTCTTGAAAAGGAGCAAAAATAATTTCAAATAAGTCATACCTCAAACAATCCAATGCGGCCCCAGCCTGCTGTGAATAGACAATCAACTCTGCGGTGAATGATTCATGAAAGACACAAATGATAGCCACTCCACCATATTGGGTTATTCATACCTTGAAAAAAGTGATGACTTTATGCAGCTTATTTCACTGGGGGCATCGACCATGGCATCTGAAAATCAGATGCTTTAATATCATCCCAATAGGCACCTTGAACGGCATCTGAAAATGACACATTGGCCCTCCTTTGACCTTGTCACACTCTTATATAAAGAATTCAAATCAATGGCTAATCCTTCCTTTGACAAGTCTCAAAGGTCTTTGAAGTAGAGACAAAGGGGTCAAATACTGAATTTTGTTTCTGCTTCAAAGCCCTTTGAGACTGGCTGAAGACATAAATGGCCATTGATTTAGATCGCTATAGACAAGTGTGACAAGGCCAATGTGTGATCCTCAGATGCCTTTCGAGGTGCCTTTCAAGAGCCTATCGAGATGATATTAAAGCATCCAATTTCAGATGCCATGGTCAATGCCCCCAGTGTTTTAGATGTCCTTGTTGGACATAAACCAGATTCAACTAAATCTTCCATGACTTGTTGTCAATTCCCTGATTAAGTACAATTTTAACATCACATTTCATAGTTTCACAATCATGTTTCATGATTCCTCAGTCATGCAATATCTGAATAGTTTGGCAATCATGAAAGCGGTGTTGCAGAAAATTTGTGAATCGTGATCCATGATTTGATCTGTGATGGCAAGGTAATAGGTTTCCTGACTTGAACTTGAGTTTCATGATTGAACAAATTCTCTGATGGGAAGTTTGCAATGACCTTACGTGACTCAGGAATATGATTAAGCCTTCATCACTTCTGGCTGAGCTTAGTTGTACATCGTACTAACGTGTCTCTTAGTTCCAACAGCCATGTCCCCCAGTATATATTATATATGATGATCCAGACACAAGCGAGTCTGTTCATTTCTACAAATCATCCACTGGAGAAATGTCCACTCTGAGCAATGAGGAATTGGATTCTATTATCAGCCACATTTCCTGCCTTTGGCTGTAGAATGATTTCAGGCCATCTGCGCTGCTTTGGTCATCATGTACCTAGGTCCCAAATTCAACAATCTTATGAACGAGTCACGGGTGCCCTGCTTTTCTTACCTCTCATCCTGTCAAGCATAGAAGATACCAAGTTGCTGGCCCTAATTCACTTTGGCATCATGATGGACAACATAGTGCGTCTTATCAGATGTTGAATAGTATATACTACTTTGACCTTTGACTAATGAAATTTTGTTAGCTTTGATTCACTGGAGAGTAGTAATTCATGCCTTTGTGGATGGATTCTCTAGGCTTGTTACAGCCATTCAGGCCAATGATAATAATCATGCACAGACTGTTCTCTCTCTATTTCTCAATGCCATTGAAGTTCATGGGACCCCAAGTCATGTTTGTGGTGACCATGGTGTAGAGAATCTTGGGTTTGCTTGGTACATGGAAGAAAATTATGGCATTGAAAGGAATTCATATATATGGGGGCGGTAAGTAAATCAAGGGCTGCACTTTTTTTTTTTTTTTTTTTTTTGAGATCAATTTATTGCGCGCGGAGGAGAACCTCATGATGCGCATACGGCTATCTACGTGGAATGCCCTCAGGATAGGCACAGTATTACACTAGTTAAGTTAGTCTAGGTAAAGAAGGGGGATTTCTGTGATGTGCCGATAGGCAGGTGGTGAATAAAAACAGAAGCTGTAGGTAGGAAAAGGGGGATTAGAATTATGTAGTGCTAGGAAAAATTTCCCTTTCTTTTACTGTTTGCAAATGGACCTTCCTATTGTGCGCACAGCTCTGGGGTATCAGGTTCACCCAGGGGCCCAAGCAAAACAGTGAGAGATTAAGGAGAAAAGACTCAGGGCATAGTGAAGCATAATGAGGACCAGACATCTTGTAGCCAAGAAGAGTCCTGCTGAAGTTGTTTCAGTTCCTCCTTACCCGGGGCTGTGGGTGGTACACCGAAGTGCAGCACCAAGTGCCCCACAGGAACAGTCCATCAGTGACAGCTCGACGAGCTGCCTGCTCATCTGTGATCATGAACCATATTGATACAACATTCCTTGGCTCTGTGTCCTCCTCCCGGCACAACACCCTAATATCCTTCAAAGCCTGGTGGTTGACTGGTAATGCCTGTAGGTATGGGGATTCAGTGTGGTCTGTACGATGGTCAGTTAAGCTGGATTTCTTGCTATCAGGTGGACTTATAATTAGCTGTTGTTGGTTAATCTTGCGCCTTAATGAATGTATACTTGTACGATTGCACCACCTATGAGGCGTGGGAATCCCGACACAGCGGGAGTCACAATATCATTGCACACATAGTGCCAACATACATCTGACAACTACCATATGTTACCTAGGCCTATTTCATCATCTATATAGTCATGTAAAATATCTACTCATATCTCTGAGCCTTGAGCACCAGCGTTGATAGTGGATTCACATGCTACATGGCCCCAGAGGTGGCTAATGAGATTCTAGGGCTAAAGTACCTTTAGGGTACCAACATATACTATCTATATATGGTATAAAATTCTTATCCATATATCTACATAGCATGTCCGAACTGGGACATGCTATGTACTACACATATAGATAATGGGGCTATACAGGTGCATTTGACGACTTGCTTAATTCACTCCAACAATTAGAGCTTATTCAACAACTTCTTTAATTCACTCCAACATTTGAACTTTCCAGTGACCAGGCTTCTGAGTCTGAGAGACATCTGATACATCAATACAATCTCTCTTTCTCTGAGGCCACTGGGTGGCCTTGCCCAAGAGCATAATATTTTTCTTCTTCCTGGTGTTGTTCTGTCCAAGTTCTGTCCCAGTTCAGCCAAAATTTCAGTGATTGCATACATATAAGAAGATGGAATAAAAAGTAGATCTTGTTAATTCCAAACTATTTCGAATGCAGGGAATTGAACCCAGGGCGACTGTGAACAGAAGCTGGAGACTCGGAGCATGGTTCACAGCAATGTTGACCACTACACCACATCAGATTATTCAAATGCTCGTTGAGACTTGCAATTATCACATAAGTGACCACTCCATCTCCTACAAAGCAAACCGGAACCCTCGGCCGACAAGTTGTCAGGTGTTCCTGCTACCCCTGAGAGATTACTGCACGTAGGCATTTTTTGTCCAAGATGAAAGCACACGGCTCAGAGATCGATCTAAAGTTGTAGGAGGTGGTTGACCTTCAGGAAATTGTCTGCGTGATTGGATGTAGTAGGTTAGATTCGAGGGAGTGTTTAACAATTCAAAGAAAAGGAGAAAAAAATTGAACTTGGTGTAAGCGAATTTCCAATGCGGGGAATCGAACCCCGGGCTGCTGTGCCTCACGTAATTTTTCACCCAGATGAAAGACAGCAATGTTAGCCACTACACCACATTGGAATCAGTAAGGTAGATTGTGCCCGACTTCAAGATAGTCAGATAACCGTAAGCCAAATAGTCCGTATTTCCTAGGATGTGGGTGATAATTTTGGGTATGCCAATATCAACTCAATATCGCAATCGCTGTCAGCTTGAGCCTACCTTCAGGTTTGATGATATTCGTACAGGTATGATGGAGGTATCCAGGACCATAGTTCTTAAATGATATACCGTCGCATACCATGGTCCTTGACGATGCCTTACAGGATGCCGCGGGGGCGCTCTGAGCAAATAAAAACAATTATTTAATATTACCGTCCAATATAACCTACCGACGCGAGCGTGGGTTCCAAAGCCCCTGCCTGCTCCATCAGTTCGCAAAGCAGTTATCAACTGGTGAAGAACGAAAGCGACACGTCGGCATGATTCATATGGAAATTATCGGCGGGCATTACATATCCATCGTGTACATATCCGAACATGGAACGAGATGTATTGTTCCTCTTGTCTATATCAGTGTAATTGCGGCAATTTGAAGCGAGTATAGCCTACATTTCGCCAATATCACCTGAAATTAAGGAACAAGAGCCTGCTCCTTCCAACTACCCTGTGCAGTCCTAGTAAACTTTGTACGCCGGTTCGGTAGCACGCCAAGTTCCACATAGTCCACCTCGCTGGGATCAACCAGTACCAGCGCAAAATTCCGTAATGCAATCTCCCAATTCCTCCTATTCTCCTTTTCCTCCTTGGACTCATCCGGTCGTTCAGGGTCCTTCGGCTCGTCTAATCTTTCCGGCCACTTCTTTGCCTCTTCCTCGCCACCAGTCAGAGCCGAACCCGGCGTGGGACGACACCAAGTAGCTTTCATGAAAGGGCTCATCGTCTTGAACACCTCGAGCCGCTTGGCTTCCCAGTCGAATTTGTCTCGGTTCAGCGCCGCCATTCCGGAACCTGAGCCCGCAGAGGATATCGTAGAATGGATAAACTGCTTGTGTAGATGATCTTTCGGTGAAGGTATGATACATCCCAAGCCCGAAAGCCGGTACTGTTCTTGTGACCCTTCGATCCACCATGCGATATGGACATGCGGATTGGCGATTATCTGAGCGGTTTTGGGGCTGCGGACGTCGGTTGTTGTGAGGATGAGAGGAAGAGTTGGGTTTGAACTGGGATTTAGAAAGGATCTGAATATGACGGATCGAACGGATGGAACTGGCGAAGTCGCATCGATAGAAGACAGCTGCATCACTATAGAACCGTATAGAACACAGGCCAAAAATAAATCAGATAATCAGTATACTTCAGAGTCAAGAAAGTTGCGTACTTGCAAACGTACCCGTAGATTTTTCATACTTCTTGAGAGCATTAGTTATGGCGATTTGCCATCGCGGTGAGTTGGTCGCCATTGGACTAGAGGGAGAGAGAGGAAGAGAAAGAGAGATAGGCGCTTGTTAATCGCAGACGCTATGACTGACGTCATGGGAAACGCGTCATGGGAAATCGCGGGTTCACGAATTCTCAGCTCTAACCAGAACTACACGCGTTTCTGAACTACCACGAAGAACTAGCTTCTGAAAACTCTTCGACTAATCAAACTAAAAAAAAGACACCAAAGCATACAAAAATCATTAACTTTCGACGCGCACAACGCGTAGAAAAGACGCGTCTTTTTGAATCGACCGTGATAGCTCCGAGGTTCGGATTTAAGTCAACCCGCTTGACAAAGCTTTTGAAACAATATTAACTTGAGGGAGTAGCTGATTCATCAGGTCGATTCGCGTATAAAAGGGCCTCGGTCTGTAGCACCTTCATTACTACCTTTCTTTCTTACCACCAAGTGCCCACTTCGCTCTCAAACGTTTAGAACATGTCCGCCTTCAAACCAGCCCCTCCTCCTCCCACGAAACTAGGCGAGTTCATTTTTTCCTAGCTACGCTCGAGTACATACTGACTATGTAATAGGCCTTTACAGAGTATTAGGTCCTCGTGCAGGTGTTCGTGTCTCCCCGATATGCCTGGGCGCGATGAGCATCGGTGACCGATGGAATTCTGTAAGACTAATTGATTTCTCGTTCATCACCCAGCCATCTAACAACATCGACAACAGTTCATGGGTTCTATGGACAAAGCAGCGAGTTTCGAGCTCATGGACGCGTACTTTGATATGGGCGGAAACTTCATCGATACCTCTAACAATTAGTGAGTTGTTCAAACCATTGACCGGTTACGGATGAAGATCCTGAACTACGGCTTTTGCTTTCAGTCAAGACGAGTCCTCGGAAGAATTCATCGGCGAATGGATGGAAAAACGCGGGAATCGGGATCAAATGGTTATCGCAACCAAGGTACTTATCACTATACAATATATCACGCTCCCACGACCCCACTATCCGCATCTTGCTCTTCTTTCCCATGGACTAACTGACCACTTCCTCAGTACACAACCTGCTACAAAATTGGCGACTCTTCCGTCACTCAACGAGTCAACTACACCGGCAACAATGCCAAATCACTCCACCTTAGCGTCGAAGCCAGTCTCAAGAAACTGCGCACGAGCTACATCGATATCTTGTATGTGCACTGGTGGGACTGGGACACCTCCGTCGAGGAGGTCATGGACAGCTTGCACAACATTGTCGCGTCTGGGAAAGTCATCTATTTAGGCATATCGGATACCCCAGCTTGGGTCGTCGCGCAGGCTAACCAGTACGCGAAAGACCACGGGAAGACACCTTTCGTTGTTTATCAAGTGCGTATCCTTTCTTTTGTTTTGTTTTCTTGCCTTCCTTTCTTTCTTCTAACCACATTCGATCCCTCAGGGCAAATGGAACATCATGGACCGCTCCTTCGAACGCGACATCATCCCTATGGCTCGTTCCCTCGGTCTGGCCCTCGCGCCCTGGAGTGTCCTCGCCGCGGGTAGACTCCGTACCGACGAAGAAGAGAAACGCCGCAAGGAAACCGGAGAGAAAGGGCGTATGATGCATGGGTCGGACTGGGAACGTACCGAGGCTGAAGTCAAGGTCTCTCATGCTCTTGAAAAAGTCGCGAAAGAGATCGGGGCGAAGAGTATTTCTGCGGGTGCGTGGCTACTACTTTGACTAGTTCTTTTTTCTTTTTCGCTAACTATGCTTGAATTTGAATTTTACCTTTTTAGTCGCCATCGCGTACGTGATGCAGAAGACACCTTACGTGTTCCCTATCATCGGCGGGCGCAAAGTCGAGAACCTCAAAGCTAACATGGAAGCATTGGATATCAGCCTCACCGAGGCGCACATCAAGGAGCTCGAGAGCGTCGTACCGTTCGATGTCGGGTTCCCTACGACCTTTGTTGTAAGTTTCTCTCCGAATACCTTCCGTTCACCCCCGTTTCTGTTTGACTAAACCTGATTGTTTTCTTTGCGACAGGGTGATGGCTCCGAACCGATATTCCTGTTCAAGGCGGCCGCTAACATGGTGAAGGTTCCTCGTACTCAGGCATTGAGGCCGCAGTAGTAGGCGTGCTATGATGGTTCTAGATGGGGAGATCGTAAAAACAAAATGTATGTCTGGATTATGTATGTAGATTCAACTCGTCGGCGGAGTTTTGTACAAGTGTACTTGAGTGCTGAGTGCTGTTGTTGTTTGTATGTCTAAATTCCGATTGTCAGTGGAGATACCGTCGCGCGTTGTCAACCGTTCTTGATTTTAAACCTTTTTCATCTACTCTTGATCCCCGAGTCAGTAATATGATATGGCGTTTTCGAGATAGGAAGATCAGTAGAACAACACCACGCACCTGACCCAGTACGTCCCCCCGATCTCCGTTCCCACAGCCTGTTGCTGTTAGTCGCAAGGTGATGTTGATCCCGGAATAGAGACAGTGCGAAGGCTGATGCTCTCTCCCAAGTCTGATGCTTGAGGATAAGAATAAGAGCTTATGGCGATGAGTCTGCTTGATTTTTTTTGGTTTACTTCGCATTGTTACCTGGGGGATTCGATATAGGATGATGCATATGCCACTGCGACGCCTTCAAGTTTGCCAGATGCTGTGGGATTCTGAGTTTTATTTTGCCCCTCCTTGCATCGTCGCCTAGAGGACTCTTTGATGTTCTAGTATGATAGATCCGTTTGGCAGTCCCCTCTTGTTGACTACACGTCGATTTAGCAAAACGAGATTTTTTGCTCACAGCAACGAATGCAATTCCCATAGTGCGGCCAGTTTCAATTCCATCGATAACACTATACAGCTGGTTCTAATTCAATCTACAGCACTATGCAGCGTGTCCAGTCTGTATAACCGGAAAGAATTTAATATGGTATGATAGATGTGTTCGACAGGCTAATTCTCGACCAAGTATCGGACACGCGGGAAGACATATAGAACATCGGTCTTTGCCTCCGTTTAAGGCACCCTAAGGCTCAACTAAAGCTCACGTTCAAAGTGTAATAACTGGCCCAGGTGCTTTCATTCTACAAATCGCGAAACTCGTAAATTATCAATGAGTTGCCAGTCAAGGAAAATGGCTGCTCCCTTGCCCTCAGCACCGAGCTGTGCACCCGGAAGCACTACTCGAAGTCTTGTGATCCATATTTCTTCTATCAAACATTGTCCCTGGTGTCCCTGGCTGTGTCCTTTAAAAGGTGAGCCTCTTCTCATGTTCAGATGGCGATTCTTGGTCCTTCTTTCACTGCACACTTTCTTCACCTTTCACACCGTCCCAGTGCTCATTGTTATGTCTGCTGATAATTCGACTACTTCTGACGTGGAGCCGAAGTCTCATCACTTCCTGGCCCTAATCCTCCCTGATTTTATCATGTTGATCGTAAGTACTCGATGCTTGGAATCATTAGTGACAGAGTAATCATGTCCAGATTAATTCCAGTGTGTTGTCTTGTTTTATGGTCAGCTCAGTTACGTTGAATGTGGCCATGATTGAATTAAATTCGTTCTTCTAGGTTTATACACTATGCTTTTTTCTCTTTATATCTACTTTCAGATTCAACATCGTGGACAAAAACGCCAATATCAAGTCGCAGTCCTGGTTCTATACATCCTGGCTACAACCGCCCTAGTCCTCGCTATCTTGACTTACGAAAAAGAAAATCTACTGTTGTTTTCAGTACTATACAGCAACTTCGACACCTCAAAACCGGTAAGAACACCGGCGCCCATTCGAGCTTGGGTGACAGCCTGTTTCTTGGCGTTTGAGCATTTAGAGTGCGTGCTACGCTTTCAACTTCGTCCCATGTGAATACTTAGTCTGGTTTGACCCAGAGTTGCAGAAGCAGCTGTCTATCTGACGGCGAAGTAAGCTTTTGTATTTGTCTAAGAATCATTCATTTACTAAAGCTTCCTCAGCATCATAGCAGATGCTCTACTTGTTAGTGCTATTTTGATATGAGCTGGTCATTATATTGATTGGGGACTCAGTTATATCGTTGTTATGTTGTTTGGGGAGCGAGGAGATACATCATTGTTGTTCCTTCCTTATTTGCTTTGTCAACACAGGTATGTAAGATTTATAAACTTACTCGCCAATAGCCTCAAAGTACTGCTTCCACGCTCAAGGCCTGGCGGTGTATGCTTTATTTCTGCAACAGGAGAACACAATCAAATCCCCCAAAGTGTCTTCGGGAAACATTGGAGAAAATGCTTTGCCTGATGCATCAGCAGCCATTACAATATCATTCTTGGCAGTAAACCTCCTTACAAACACCGTATTAACTGGACTGATAGGTTTGGCTGTGTTGCAATTGAACGAGACCTTTCTGATGGTCAAAATCTAGCAGGAAGAATCTGGTGGATATCAAAGGCAACCCAGCAGTCACTCGGGGCAGATAGCAGGGGTCACAATAGTTTGAACAGTGTTGTGAAAATGATGTTCGTCTGTTCACTTGTCTGGGTGATACCCTTGTAATACCTTTTTATTAGTCTTGAATCAGGCTCGCTGTATCCAGTGGCATTAACATTTGGTTTGGGGCTTAATGCAACAAATTCTGTAGATGCAGTAGAACCTATCCTGACAATTATTGTGGCATGTATCTCATTCCATCTGATCTATTTCTGATAGTGACTCAATATATAATAGGGTATGGCTCCAACACTCATCATGGTTAGGACCGACCTGGATGTGAGCATCCACGTTAGCTCAGATCATGAAAACCATTGGCAACAAATCTTAGAGCCAGATGGCATGGAATCAAATAGACCTGCTTCAGGTTCAAGCTATGAGTTGCAACCCAATAATCAAATGGCAAGAGATGTGGGGTCGGGAGAATACAGGTCACCTGGGTGGGGCATCATCCAGAATAAACCTAGATATTCTACTAGAGAGAGCAACAAGGTCCAAAAACAACAGATAAAACGCCCGAGAGTGGGATCACAGTCCGACTCACTAGGTGCTAATGCTGGATGGGGTTAGTTGGGATGCTCCAACCCCGCATTTTGTGACCACCGGCGAGATCAGCCTACTACTCTATAATTCCGACGAAAAGTTTTCAGGATGTTATGTGACATGACGTATTGATTGGTCTGAATTTTTGTACTTATCTGACGTTACGCATTTTTGTACGCACCAATACGCTCATCAGTGCCAAAAAAGTGAAGTCAGTGGATCTGGAAATGGGAGGGATCTCCCCGACGAGGTAGAATTTATTGGCTGGCTACGCCAGCATGAACTGAACTTAGCAATTCATAATACATCGTTTCCCCCTGAAATCAAGGCACAAGGGCCTCCTTCTTCCAACTACCCTGTACAGTCCTGTAAACTTTGTATGCCAATTTGATAGCACGCCAAGCTCCACATATTAGTCCACCTTGCTGGGATCAACCAGTACCAGCGCAAAATTCCACAATGCAATCTCCCAATTCTTCCTATTCTTTGGCTCTTCCTCGCGAGTCGCCACCAGCCGGCGTGGGACGGCACCAAGTAGGTTTCATACAAGGGTGAACACCTCAAGCCGCTTGGCTTCCCAGTCAAATTTGTCTCGGTTCAACGCTGTCATTCCGGACCCTGAAACGGATATCGTAGGACGAATAAACTGCTGGTGTAGATGATCTTTCGGTGAAGGTATGGCACATCCCACACCCGAAAGATGGTAAGTACTGTTCCGGCGGACCTTCGATCCACCAGGCAACATGGACCTGGGGATTGGCGATTAACTGAGCGGTTTTTTGGGCTGCGAACGTCAATTGTTGTGAGGATAAGAGGGACGCTTGGGGATTTAGAAAGGATCTGAATATGGACCGGACGGATGGAACAGGCGAATTTGACAGCTGCCTCACCATAGAACACAGCTAAAAATAAATCAGATAAATAATCAGTATTATTTAGAGTCAAGGAAGAACGTACTTGCAAATGTACCCGTAGATTTTCTCTAAAGCATTAGTTATGGCCATTTGCCATAGTGGTGAGCTCAACGGTCGCCATTGCACTAGAGAGAAAGAGATGAGCGCTTGCTAATTCGCAGAAGATATGATTGACGTCTTGGGAAATCGCGGGTTCTCAAATTCTCAGCCCTAACCAGTACTTACCGTTGGCGGAAGTGCGGGGAAGAAATTAATTTTGCATTGAGCATTTACACTTCGGCCGATGTTATTATGTACTATGTACCTGACCTCAAGCAACCTCAAGGCGAGTTGAGATACCATTAAAAGGTTTATTTCTGCATTAATAAAGACATCAGGTATGATATCTTGATGGTTTTCAAACCTGTATACGTGCATACAGCCCATACTTGCTCATCAGCCATATCTAGAAGGAACAAAAGTTCAGATAAACCCTCCGGCAGGCCCGGGAAGGAACACGGATGGTGCCGGCACGATAAGATAAACTACCGATGTTACCGTCCGAAAGTAAGGCGCAGATGTCCTCTTGTGCGAACGTCTGCAAGAGGCCTTAAGTATGTTAAGTACTACTTCCTAAGACAATAAATAGTAAGGCGAATTTGCCTGGGCTTGGCCTGGCGCGTGGGCGAGTGGAGGAAAAACGTAACAGTTAGTGAGCTTTTCAAACGATTGAGCAATTATGAATGAATATCCTGAGCTACGGCGTTTACTTCCAGTCGGGGCGGGTCTTCGGGGGGATTCATCGGCGGATGGGTGGGGAAGCGCGGGAATCGGGATCAAATGGTTATCGCGAGGTAATACTTATCACTATTCAGTATATCACGCTCCCACGACCCCATTATCCGCATCTTGTTCTTCTTTCCCATGGACTAACCGCACTTCCCCTCAGTACACAACCTGCTACAAAATCAGCGACTCAAGTACTCATCGACATCCGTCACTCAACGAGTCAACTACACCGGTAACAACGCCAAGTCACTCCACCTCAGCGTCGAAGCCAGTCTCAAGAAACTGCGCACAAGCTATATCTTGTATGTACACTGGTGGGACTGGGACACCTCCGTCGAGGAGGTCATGGATAATATCGTCGCGCCTGGGAAAGTCATCTATCTCGGCATATCGGATACCCCAGCTTGGGTCGTTGCGCAGGCTAATCAGTATGCGAAAGACCATGGAAAGACACCTTTTGTTGTTTATCAAGTGCGTACCTTTCCCCGCTTCTTTTCTTTCGTCTAACCGCATTCGATCCCTCAGGGCAAATGGAACATCATGGACCGCTCCTTCGAGCGCGACATCATCCCTATGGCTCGTTCCCTCGGTCTGGCCCTCGCGCCCTGGAGTGTCCTCGCCGGGGTAGACTCCGTACCGACGAAGAAGAGAAGCGCCGCAAGGAAACTGGAGAGAAAGGACGTATGATGCACGGATCGGACTGGGAACGTACCGAGGCGGAAGTCAAGGTGTCTCATGCTCTTGAAAAAGTCGCGAAAGAGATCGGGGCGAAGAGTATCTCTGCAGGTGAGTGACTACTACTTTGACTTTTTCTTGTTCGCTAATCGCGCTTGAATTCTTTAGTCGCGATCGTGTACGTGATGCAGAACACACCTTACGTGTTCCCTATCATCGGAAGGCGCAAAGTCGAAAACCTCAAAGCCAACATGGAAGCGTTGGATATCAGCCTCACTGAGGCCCACATCAAGGAGCTTGAGAGTGTCGTACCGTTCGATGTTGGGTTTCCTTGTAAGCTTCGCTCTGAGTTCCATATCCTAACCGTTCACCCCATTTCTGTTTTACTAAACCTGATTGTTTTCTTTGCGATAGGGTGATGGCTCCGAGCCGATATTATTGTTCAAGGCGGCCGCAGGTTCCTCGTACTCAGGCATTGAGAGCTCAGCAGTAGGCATCTTTCTGTACGTCATGATCATGTAGCCATAACTCGTCGTTGGAGTGTTGTACAAGTGTATTTGAGTACTGTTGTCGTTTTTTTGTACATCCAAATTTTGTTTACTCCTTAGTGGAAATACGGCTGCTCGTTGTCAACCACTCTTGATTCAAACCTTCAAACCTTTGTTCATCTACTCTTGATCTACTCTTGATCCCCGACTAGATGATGTACCGTTTTCGTAGATAGGTGGATGAGTAACACCACGCATCTGTCCCTATCTCCTAGTTTGCGTCCCCTCCGATCACCGATCACATAGCAGGCACCAGCGTAGTCTGTTGCTAGTCACAAGTGATGCGATGAATAAGGAAGAGTTATCACAAGTTCTTCTACCCTTACTCAAGAACCATGAGTTTTCACCTCAGGAACTCAGTGCGTTGTACAATACTGCCACCGCGACTGCGCTCCGTAGTCTCTCAGATGCCCCGGGTTTCTGAGTTTGATTTTGCACCGTCGTTGCACCGGCAGGACCTTTTGATGTACTTGATGTGCTATGATAGATGTGTCCGACAGTGCCCTCTTATTCACTACATTTCGACTATGATTTTACTGACAGTTATGGCTCCCATAGTGTGGCTGGTTTCAAAGTTCAAACCAATCTGCAGCACTGTACAGGTGCATCTCTATCAAGTTCTATCCGGCTGCGCTTTGCAACCTGTTTTTTCTGATCAGGCACGATCGCCTAGCTAAGCTATGATAGATGTGTTCGACAACCTTGTTCTTGGCTAATTCACTACACCCCGACCAAGTATCAGACGATCAGACGGCGTCGGGAAGTTCGGAATGTCTTTGCAATTGGGTAAGGGCTCCGAGCAAGTCTCGACTCGGAGGGCCTGTAACTTAGCTTAATTCATGCTGATTCCATGATTAAAGTCTAAAGCCTGAGGTCGTACAAGACATTGGTCTTTGTGTCCAGTCAAGGCATGATTCGTATTACGTTCAAAGTGTGATCCTTGGGAGTCCCTCTGTCGTTCCACAATTAACAATGATTTAGTACCGGGGCTCGAGCAGTGCACCCGGAAGTGTTACTAGAAGGCCGGTGCCCATGCGTATTTCATCAAAGATCGTTCCTCATGTCCCTTGTTGTGTTCATTTGATGTTCATTAAAAATGAGCATGTTCAAGCGCGATTCTTGGCCCTTTTTTTTTTTTTATTGCACTTTCTTCACATCGCGCCCATTGTTATGTTTGCCGATAGTTTTAACTGCTTCTGTGGAGCAGAAGTCTCATCTCTTTTTGGCCTTAATACGGCCTGACTTTATTATGTTGATTGTGAGTTCTAGATACTTGTAATCATTTGAATTTTGGCTAAGTAATCACCTACTAACGATTCCAGTGTGTTGTCTTGTTTTATGGTCAGTCCAGCCTGAGTTACATTCAATGAATCTGTCCATGATACATTAATTCCCATTTTTCTTCTAGGAATATACACCCTGCTTTTCTCTCTTTATGTCTATCTTCAGATTCAGCATCGCGGACAAAAGCACCGCTATCAAGTTGCAGTCCTGGTTCTATACATTCTCGCTACAACTGCCCTAGTCCTCACTATCTTGACTTATGAACAAGAAAATCTCCTGTTGTTTTCGAGAGTATACGCTGACAGCAATGCCTCAGCGCAAGTGCAAGCCCATTTCTTGAAGTTTGAACATCTAGAGTGCGGGCTACTTTTTGAACTTCATCCTATGTAAATACTTAGTACGGTTTGGACCAGAGTTGCTGAAGCAGCTATCTATGTGATGGCGAAGTAAGTTTCTGTGTTTATCTCAGAATCCTCCGCTGAAGCTCCTTCAGCATCATAGCAGATGCTCTACTTGTCAGTGTTTTTTGATATGACTTAGATTATACTGATTGGATGGTTCAGCTATATCGCTGTTATGTCATTTGGGGTGCAAGAAGGTACATTATTGTTGTTCCGTCCCTAATTTGCTTTGCCAACACAGGTATGTAGAATTTATGAACATACTTCAAGAATATAACCTATACTGTTTCCACACTCAAGGCCTAGCAATTTATGCTGTAGTTCTGCAACAGGAGAAAACAGCCAAATTACCCAACGTATCTTCTGGAAATATTGGAGGCAATGCTTTGCCTAATGCAACAGCAGCCATTACAATATCATTCTTGGCCGTAAATCTCCTTACAAACAGTATATTAACTGGACTGATAGGTTTGCTCTGCACTAGTACTAGTACAATAGAAAGAGACTTTCTGATGGTTGAAATCTAGCAGGAAGGATTTGGTGGATATCGAAGGCGACCCAGCAGTCACTCCGAGTCAGCACTGGGTATAATAATTTGAACAGCATTGTGAAAATGATGTTTGTTTGTTCACTCGTTTGGTTGATATCTTTACGCTGACCTTCTTATTAGTCTTGAATCGGGCTTGCTGTATCCAGTGGGATTAGCATTTGGTTTGGGGCTTAATGCAACAAATTCTGTAGATGCAGTAGAGCCTATCCTGACAATTATTGTGGCATGTATTCCGTTCCATCTGCCTAGACAGTGGCTCAATACCTAACAGGGTATGGCTCCAACGCTCATTGTTGTTAGAACCAACCTGGATATGAGCATCCAATCGGATGAGAATCATTGGCAACCTATCATAGAGCTGGATGGCATGTAATCAGATCGAACTCCTCTGGGATCAAGCTATGACTTGCGGCGCAATAACCAAAAAGGATTAAATGTGTCATCAGAAGGTTACAGGTCCCGGGTGGCCAGCCACCAGAGGGAACCTAGATATCCCTTTACCAGAAATAGAAAGATGGCTCAAAAACCAGGAACATCAGGTCCCAAACTAGTAGGAGACGTAGTGCATAATACTAGATGGGGGGGCTTGGATGCTCCACCTCCTGCATTCTTTGACAGTCAGCAAGGCTTCGCTACTACAACCATATAATTTCAATCTGTTGAGAAACAGGCAAGAGACTAGAGTTACGAGTAACCATTGACATTGCCAAAAGTGCGGTAGGGACTGTTAGGGTTCGGGGCTTGGTTAGGGTTAGCGCGCGCATATAGCGTAAATAAGGCTTTAGTGTGCCCGCCGACGACCCCCCAGCTGGAGGACCCCCGAGCTTGCAGAGGGGAGGGAAGCGGAGCGGGCCCGAAATTTACGCGTTGACAGCTGACACATTTGTGCAATTACTTAGCAACCGTACCGTAATAATTAGCTGCAGTTGTTTTTGAGTTGTTTTAACAGTAAATCTTCATACAAAGTACTGACTCATTATAACAACTTGTCTTTGATTATTAAATTTGTGTTCTGATTCTCTGAACTCAGTATAATCATACTGACTATTTAATAAGTAGGACTTTATAATCATAACTTGGATTCCAAAACTCTTGCATCAACCTTCAGACACTCAAATATTGTTTCTGCAACTCTCTGTGGACTCTCTTGTGGTGCCTGCAACAGCTCGCATAAGTCAGTAAAAAATGAAGCTGGAGGGGAAACATCACTAGCCGTATGCCCCACTCCTTCAATGTATCCAAAACTAGCAAGGTTTTGCAACCCAATGATATTCTTTAAAATATACTCTTTGGTTGCCCCAGCACTGTATATCATGTTATGAGGATCAATACAGCGTTTTGAATCAAAGGAGTACCCACATGTAATCATGTATTGTGCCATAGTAGATATGCGTCCGTATGCGTAAAGCATAAGAACGGAAACCTCGATAAACGGTGGAATATCCTAGAGAATCCATATAGACAGCCTACCATGGTAACAAGCTCAAGAATAAGCTGCAGGTTGAATTTGTACAAGGAGAGGACACTAACTGTTTCTTGCTTCCGTGTACACTTGAGTGTCACGCCTTCTTTGATATTTGGGTATTCAAGTGTTGGAAGAGGACGTAGACCGCTTCCCTGCGCAAAAAATTCAGAAAGTCTTCACATGTACTAAATGTATAGGAGATAGAATAAACAAACCACAAAAATTTTCAATACCCTGTCATCCCACTTCTTCCATGTATTACGCATCTTTAGCATCTTGTATGCCTCTTCTTGAGACGGCCAGATGTCCTGCCTCACTTCTGCCCCTTGTGGGAGCTTTCTCGCATTAGTGCTCCAGATTATGCTTGGGTCCATTGTCATAGGCTCCACAAGGATTATAGATGAGAAAAGACTTTCAATGGATGGGACATGGTCCAGTCCAAGAAGAAGGGAAATGGCACTCATGGAATGCCCAATTCCAATCAGTGTATGAGATGTAAAGTCGAAGGTGCTGACAGTTTTGCCTTCCAGTGTAGATCCAAGGAGAGTACGGCCTCTGCCAGTCAAGAAAGAGTGAATACTACGTCCATATTCCCCCCATTGAACTGAGTGATGAAGGTTAGAACAAAAATTTTGACATGATACTGCTCCTCACAAACTGGCTCGTATCCCCATTGAAGGCTCTCTTCATTAAGCATTGCAGAGTCTCCGTGATTTGGGGCTTCGAGAGACCAAATTTCTCGTATCTTGATCCTCAATGACTGTTGCATAATTATGTTTAGTAGGTCGTCAATTGTGGGCTTTCAGAGTATGAGTAATGCTACCGCTATCTTCTCAACTGAGGGAAATAACACCTACCTCCCAATGTTCCTTGCTGAAACCCGTTCCGTGGGTGAACACTAGTGTCAGGCCATCTTGCCATGAAGGCCTCCTGTATCGTTTGACCGTTGAAACCAATGGATAGTAAGGTCGGGGATCCCAAGTATAGCATTCAGAAATTAGAGGCGAGCTCATCTTGAGCAAAATCCCAATTTTTTCTCATAGCATATATAGCTCTCATACAAGTGTTAATGCTGCATCTGCACACATTTCCTATGCTGGAGTTTTCCGGCATTACGATCACAGTTTCTCTATAGTGCTGTACTTATCCTGATAGAACTGAATTGAAAACCTAATTGAGGTACTATGCATCTGCCAGTGCTGTGCTGTGGACTGCCCTGGAATGTTGTGGACTGAACTAAACTCAATTGATGTGCTAGCAATGCTACGGAATTGTATCAATCCCATGTAAGCAAAAATCAGAATCTGATCATATGTGATCATAAAATGTTATTCTGATTATCAAGTCCTGGTAGGCATTAACTTCGGTGATCCTAGGAGTGGCATGTACGCTGTATAGCTTGTACTATCCTCGCTTGCACCCTGGGGCCTGCACCCCGCGCACTAAAGCACTAAACTCGTAGGTGTCAGAATCAAAGAGCTTTGGTAAATGGTGATATAAACATGAAAATTGTGCTTAAGCACTAGCACTGTAGGGCACTGCCATTTTTTACATTCCTATGTACTACAATTCCATTGGCATTCGAGCAATAGGAACAGGTTGTTTCACAAGTTCTCCCCCTTGATTGTCCCAATTAGTTGTACTTTCATTTCGCTTCCACCAGTGAACCACCAGTGAAGTATGATTATCATTCAGAGTGTAAGATTACTTACATCAAGCACATATTTTTATCCATGCTCACAAACTGCTTCCGTTGCCTTCTCATCTATTCCGACCGCTCGCCCTCTGCAGCAAGAATCATCCAATAAGTATTGGTTAACATGTGTAAATCAACATACAGAGGAGATGAGATAACCAGTGATTTCAAAGTTATTTGTGGATCAATTCTGGATGAGCGAGGACAGAAGACAGGTCCCTGACTCCCCGTGTCGTTGGAGAGGGCAAGGGGACTTCTGGTATGCCCAACGCTCGCTCCCTAGCGGTAAAGGTCACCGTGGTAGTATTTCATTGAGCTACGTACAAGCAAAAACTAACGTGCTCGCCATCACGTGGTTCAAACCAAGGATGAGCTAAGAGCTGGACAGGTAGACGCGACGTTCTACCTGTTCCATTGTGTTACTGAGATCTATCACCATAGTGTCCGGATTCTCCGAATTTTGCTGAACTTCCCCACTGCCCGATTCCCCCATCGTCTTTCTCATAACAACATTGTTGCTATCTGTTGCCATCAACCTTCTCAACGAATTACCTAGTTTGTAATTCAGGGATGGTACGTACATAGTACCAATGTGGACACGGGTCAGAAACCATCGCATCAACATCGCGTCCAAAGCGTCCCGTTCATTCATCAATGAAAACACACAATTTTTCAATAGTTTTGTCTGTTTTGAACATCCAAACAAAAGTACAAATTGATAAGGCAAGCGGCGGGGACGGTACAGTCGACCTTCGGGAGTGAAGGGAATCGCGATCCTATACTTCCTATACTCTAAATAAAGGCTGTTTAGACGCTCAAAATAATTTACATCAGCAATTCCCGCGCAGCGGCTGTTCCGGCAAGTGCACAAGCGCGGAGCGCTCGGCAACTTTCAAAATACATCTGATCAAAGTGCTGGCTTCCTTCCATCCTGGAGTCATCGTTGTACTTTAAATCATTAAGTGCTCAAAATTACTTATGTATTTTTACCCAAGCAACCACAGTGTAGCGGCAGAGTCACTGGCCCACAGTGGCACTTTTGCCGCACTTTCTAAGTTCTTCATTGGTCCTTCATGCAGCGCGCCTCTCTCAACAAATATTTTTCCCTAAAAGTTGCTGGAGTAAGTAAGTATGCCCAATGACGACTGTTAAGATTGACAAGAGATTAATGCACTCAGCATGATAGATGTATTGTACCATCTATGGCCACTGAATGTGCCATGCATTAATCAAGTCTGGGATCTACTGTTGCATACCTTTATGCTTGAGTCAGTGGTCCATTGGCCAAGCCCAAAAATCTGATGCTGAAGTCCTGGAGCAAGTTGTTGATGACAAGCCAATGTTAGAGTAAGTATAGTCAACTCAGCAGCAGAGGGTCTGGGAAGAGCCAAAATGTCCAAGTTGTACCCATAATGCTGATGTTGCTATGGGTCATTGGCAAGTCATTGGTCAACACAAGAATAAAGGGAAGGGGAACATGCTCATAATTCACACCGTCGTTAATCCTTAGCAAACTTTATCTTGCGCCTTTATGCAATCTACTCAAACAGTAACACCAAAGTAAGACGGCTGTGTTCGGAAGGGGGGGGGGGAGGGGGGGGGGTAAAATATCCTTATCAATTTGATATCTATTGATTTCTGTACCAAAATCACCTGTTACAACAAGCGGTGGAGATTGGTGGAGCCACTGAGGGAAAACAACAACAATGTATGAAAACAATCTACTAATGTATGTACTACTACATATAGTTGAAACGACTGAACACCTACATACAGAGTTGATACGGAGTATGTATTTAACAACTTACATAGTAGTACCAAAGGCAATACGGGTGGTAGAAGAAGTGGATAAAATGAGATTAACCTTGAAATTGTTCAAACTTTGTAGCTCTGAATGGTAGATCAAATACTAGGGATACCTCCGTGACGTAGGCACGGGTCTCTTCAAGCTTGTACAGAGGAAAGAACGATTAGATTACCTAATGTACGTACGGAGTATATAAGTAGCTACTGTACGTAAGTGGCGGAACGACCGAGCACAATAATATATGCTTCAACACAAATATTTTGAGCAAAAACAACCAAAGCCCCTCCAAAATCCTTTTTTTAACCATGAGAGATTTTGCAGCACTTCCTTTGCCCCAAGTGATAAAATTGGTCTCATATAACTCGATTTTATGTGAGTGACAGTTTTCTGGTAGTCGGAATCCAAGGAGTCAGAATCGAGTTCAACTTTGAGCATGAAAAGGAACCAGAGAAGAAAGAAGCGCCGTTAGCCTGAAACTCTGCGCCAAAGACAACAAAGTTTACACACTGAACATGATCCATACACCTGGCCACAACCTGGCCATATAGATTTTCAAACTGAGGTTTCCTCTGCATCTCGTCTTTGCGAGGGAGCCCTTGTTCTCATAGATGTTGTTGAGGGCGTACAAACACAAACGACCTCTTTATTATGCCAGACATATTTGTACAAGCTACATCCTGTTCTCGTGCTGAATAAAATCTATAGGCTGAGATGTCGTTCCTCCGCCAGGAGCGGGGCTATTGGGGTTGAAATCGCCATCTTTCTCATCGAACGCAACCCCAAATCGAAACTTGCCATCGGGTATGGATGATGCTATGACCAAACACGGGATCTACATTCACTTGTTTACCGCCTCCACCTCCGTTCCCGTCTGTGCATACGTGAGCAAAATGTTCACGGTGAGGAGGAGTGAGGTTCCCGAAGAAAAAGATAAGGAGAGGGCAGCCAAGGTAAAGGCATCAAAGGAAAAACGCAGTCCAACTCCAATGTCAGGTACTTAATAAGCATCTGTAGATGCGTCGACGCGTGATGCTACTCTTGCAGATACGCTGCCTGCGGAGCCGGAGCGGAAGGAAGGGACTGTCGACAAGAAGACAGAATATGCAAATAAAGACGACGATATTCTCCTTGGGTTCGCACGTATATATTCCGGCACGTTGAGTGTCGGTAAGAGAGTCTGTGTTTTGTTACCGAAGTTCAATCATACCCTGGAATCGTCCACGTTGTCTGCTAATAATCTTGAATCATCACTTGGTACTCTCGACATTACCGAGCCATCTGGGGCTGACGATGCGAAGAGTGATGCTGATAGCGGCATTGCAAAACTCTCTGTACAGCCCCTCGAATGCGCCTTACATCCTCGGTCTCCCATCTTATGTCCAGACCTGTGGTGGCTCATCATTGGCTTTGGTACAAAACCTCGCGCCATTCGCTTTGACAATGTAACTCCTCACATTATAGGCTTTTGTCTCGGAACTACTGACGGCAAATCCAAGTTAACGTTCGAGCCCATTAATGCTTGCGAGATTAATGTTGTGGAGAACTGCGGGCAGCCCTCCTACCAGTTTCTTTGAATTTTCAAGAACCACCTTCGAACACTGGTTAATCTGATGGCAATGTTCTGTCACCCAAAGGTGATATCTAAAACTGCGCACACTGACAGACTACGTTGATATCTTGTTCGTTTGCGGCGCTGGTGGGGGCTGGGATAGTATCTTCAAGAGGTCATGGAATATTGTCACGTCCGGGGAAGTCATTTATCTCGGCGGATCAGATTCCTGCTTCAATGGGGCGTCATGCACACTAATGAGTTGCAAAAGACCATGGGAGGACAGCTTAATTTGTTGTTTATCAAGTGCATATCTTCCCTTTCCCGCATATCAGCCTACTTTTCGGAGCGCGAAGGCCGCAGGGAAGCGTTTCTGTTTAGTTGCCAGTGATGATCCACCATCTTCAGCTACCACTTACAAACGATCTAATCCCTCTCAACCTGGTCAATATGTTCGCCCACTCCAGATAGATGTGCCAATTTGGCACAAGTGGCATGGAGAGCAAGAAGTGCTGGATCTGGGAGCAGTGGGATCGAGGGATCTGGCGTGGTGAAAGTGGTGATTAGCGACCGGTCACGCAGGTAGACCTCATATGGACCACAGAGATGTTTAGTCTCGTAACAATGGGGAGTGTTCTATAGGCACCTCAGTAAATAAGAAGAAGATAATACAGTCAACTCGGCGTCGCTTTGAACCAAAGCATTGATCGATTAAAGTAGTAGTGTATGGGCTTGAGCAATGTTATGATATTGTCCAGCGAGCGTGCTCTGACTCCGTTGATTGTGTATCCAAAACGCTCAAGGACAGCAAAAACTGACGAGGCATAGTCTCTCTGTAATGGAATACCTAAAACGAACGCAAGGATAATAGGACGAAGAAACATACCTTCAATCCGGAAAGTTTGAGATACGCACCTGGTATGATATGCGCGCAATGTGTAGGCCCGCAACAAGATCGCTCGAGTTCTGTCGTGTCTGGATAATCCTTGTGGTAACCCCGCAAAGAGTATTCGTAGTCGAAAACCTTAGTCACAAGACGCCGGTATCCATCCCGGAAGAGAGCCTAATTGTGCTGTCGGACGGACATGGCAGTAACAGGAGGAAGTTACTCTCACTCGTTTTTAACTTCCTGGTGGGTTTCCGGAACTTGGTGCATCTCGTCTTTGGCTACTTTCTTACGAGCGTCGAAAGTGGACAGGCTGTGATGGCTAGAAAGGACAGCAGTTCGTGGGCCTTTATTTTTCTTGACTAGACGGACAGAGTCGGATACGCATTGTCAGTCCGCTCACATTTGAGATACAAACTGATACAAAAGACTTACACGGACGAATGAAGAATTCTATATACATGTCTCGGAGTTCATAAAGCCCTGTATGACTGGCGCATGATACAATTGTACGGACGACCTCTGCACGCACAGTATTGGTGGGAGCAAGAAGAAGGATAAAACCAAGAACTCGGGCTCGAATGAGTTTATCCTTGTCTTCAAGCACAGATTGCTGGAAATTGAATATGGTTGTGTATGCGCTGAGATGATTTGGAGTTCTAAGTTTGTGCTGCACATCTTTAGGAGGAGGAAGAAGCCCTGGAGACAGTCCTTCGATAGTTATTGGTAAAACCATTAGTACCGGCATCGCTAAATTGGCGGAAATCTTAAATGGGCTTGCATCAATTATATTTCCCACGCAATTCTTACTGGCCTTTACATCATGTCACAAGTTATGATAACCCTTCCGCAATCTCGCATATCCTTGCAATGACTTGGAACGTCAGCGCAAGGCTCGTTAGGTCCTTGTATGGTCTTAGATTATAGGTACCTAACTTGTCAGGCCCTTGTATGGTATTAGATCATAAGTACAATACTTGTCAACCCTTATATAGGTACATAAAGCTATCGCATTAATCGTGAAATGCAACAAGACAGAAGTGTCTACTCGGAGACTAAGGTAGCTGAATGAACATGCCCCCACCGCTGTGGTATACCATAGCATTACTTGGCCGAGTTCTACTGACTCACGAGTCACCATCCATCTGAGTCTTCGGTTTAGCTGCACACTGAAGGATGGGTTTGGATAGTCATACGATAGCAGCGGAAGCATGTAGTTACATTGATGGTGACGAGATATCCCAACTTGTTTGGATGGAGGGAGATGCATGCCCTATAAGTTCTGGGGCACTTGTACATCTCAGTCTCCCGCGCCTGCAACTTGCGCGGGGGCCTGAGTCACAAGGGCTTCTCAACCCAGGTCCCACTGCGAGTGAAATTAAATGCGAGCCGGTGATGCGGTACCTCCGGTTGGTCGCATCCTGTCCGCGCGTCCAGAGAGGTTCAGAGCTCTACCGTCTACACAACACACAACTGTTTGGATATTTTTCTCTACAAAGACCGCTGTCTTCGTGAATATATTCACACTGGTACATGGCACTACCTGGCACTACCTGTGAGTTTCAGACTGTTTTATGCGAGGAAATACAGTGCCTCCGGCACCCGCACATGTGGAGTACGGGACGCGATCACCTTCCCTACAAAATCTTTGTTGATCGTAAAAATCATACATAAGGGAGAAATCAACCAATCTCTTGTTTCCCGTACACCACCACCATCGAGTCGTTGAACTTCCCCCAAGTCCAGAACCCAAATGCTTCCAAGGTTTGAAGATGACCGCAGCGGACAACATATCACATTCCTTGCTTGGTAATTCAACGCGTTACCTTATTGACCATTTTGATAGGATTCACATTCAACTTCGACGCCACTAGTTCCGCTGTCCGCACAATGCTGAATTCGAGGTGCGTATACTTTCCCCTCGAAGCTTTCTTTGCTGATCATTGCGCAAACAGATTTATTGTACAACGATCAAGTCATCCTCTCGCAGGCCCATGAAATTCTCAAAGTTACCCCCCATTGAGGCTCATGCCATCGCATATGCGGCCGTTCAATGGCTGTTACTAGTAGGCGCGATTGTCTATTTTACCGGTTTGTAGCTCATGTGCTCTTTTCAGCTGCATTTGCTCTCTTAGGTGCACCGCAGTGCCTTTGTACGAATTGATGGATGGGCGCCGGGCGCTCATTGTCGATCAGACGCCCATCGTCTTTCTCTCTCTCTCTCTCTCGGCTTCCAGTTTTGCTTGCCATGACTGGCCCACAGCGACTGGAAAACAACAACAAATGGAGGCTTAAACTGGGCTATCCCAAGTCCCAAGGTGGCTGGTACGCTCACTCGCTTGCTTCAAATTTCAAACCTAACACTCTTCAATACTCCAGTAACAAACAATATGGTCTGACTCGCAATAAAAACTCGGCAATTCTCAGATCAGACACGCCAGTAAATCTCTCTATCAGCAGTTTCCCAGGATACCCTCACCGACTTGTCCCAAACAGCGACATTCTCTATAACCAGTTACATGTAACAGTTCAGGCCAAAGTGGCTTGGCCAAGAACAATGGCGCCTCCTATTCCATGATACAACAGCACGTCTCAAGAGCAAAGACCTGCTAGTGTTGAATGTTGAATGTTGAACGTTGAGATATGACCAAGGTGATACGAAGAGGTGATTTGGCAGGCGGTGAGTTGTATTCAAGCTTCCAATATTCTAGGTATTGATTTGACATTCTTTGTAGCAGACGATTGCTTTTTCCTTCTCACTATCCGAAACGGGACTCAGCTGTTAGTTCAATATCCGAAGAGTTGAATCTACTGTTGAGGTTTCGAATCATATGCCGTACCAGATACTAGATACGTCGACGTTATATCGACCGGTTATACACGTTCTCATTTCTATTACGGCTTGATATTTTCAAGTAGCGCAACGCGTTTCCATGTGCTCCAGTTTTTACAATGTAAATTCCATTGGCTACCTGTAGTCTCGGACATCAGGCACCAGAATTTTTGAGAGCGAAGAAAATCGGTTACTCGTGGGATGGCTATATATATTATGTGTGAGAGTTCGTACATACGAATCTTCGGTAGTCCTGATCATTATCCATAGGTTTAGCCATTCATCGACACTACAATCAGCTGGCTTTTAGGTCCTACGACGCCACGAGTTTTTGTGCTTACGTTGTTGTTTTCGCCATTGTACTGAGAAACTGAGCGGCCACTGAGATAAGAAATGTGAATACACCTATCAAACATAACAACGACATACTCGCTATAGCTAGGTACATTGTATGAGCTACCGAGGGTATTCGCTTCAAGCTCAGCAACTACAGTTTGTAAGCCGGAAAAACAGTGGCAAAAATCCCAAGACGGTGCCAGTGGCAATAGATCCGCTGATCCATTTTCGGGTGAGGATATGCTGGAGAGGGTGCGAGCATGTAAGGCAGCTTCGATGCGCACAGCATGCTTACCGAGTCCGAAGGCGGAGGCAGCGTCATTTTCTAGTTTCAGAGATGTTTCGTAGTACTCAAGTATAAATGTCCCATCCTGAACCCGTCAAAACAAAACCAAGGAATGGCTGCAGAGCTGTTGAGCGCATTTCCGCGTTGGTAACTGAAGAACAACGAGTGTAAAAACGTCAAATCAATGGAAGGATTCCAGAACTGAAGGAATAACGAACGGGTACGAGTCTGCCCAAATCTTTCTGCTACTCGAACACAGGAAGATTTGAGTCCCAAAAACAGTACTTTTGAAGATGTTGTGAGCTTCAGAGCTCTGCTGGAGTTTCGGCTCGAATCCGGTTTGCAGTCGCTCCGCACAGGTGATCATGCGGAGTTTCCGTGCATGCAGTAATCTGGTGCCACCGTGGTAGGTTGGGAGGGTTTAGTATCGTTCAAGCAAGCCGTCCGCATCAGGAGCTTTCGAGTGGTTTTTTATGTTACATGTTTTATATGTTGCGAGTGTACAAATGGGCTGGAAGGAGGAATCGAGGCGACTCAATTTGTCACCATTCGTAGGCTTGTAGAAAATCTAAATCAGGCGTGAAAGGCCTGGCTGCAATGTTTTATAGTCATGAAAGGATTCTGGAGATGGTTTCCATCCGACCAGGATTCGGGCTCGAGCGCTGAGGTCAAATATTGATCAGACTCCAATGTAAGAGCTGGCGAGTAGTACCACGTACCGTACGCGCCTAGCAGCAAGTCGAATGATTAACCAAATCTATCACCTCGTAGCACAACTAATCTCCAGGGTTCAGATCGTTCTTCAGGTCCTCAGGCGCGCGCTTGCGTAGTGGCTGCTGAACAGCTTTGTTGTGATCAGGACACCAGCTGGGTGAAGGCACTTGTGTGTCGGTTTCTTGTAATAGCAGTGACAGTATCCAGGAGGAGGAGGAGAATTTCATTACATGGCATGGTCCATGTGCTGAACGCCGGAACCATTAGGAGAGGAGTAGACGAGCTCGCAACTAAGGTGCTATAGATCCACCCGCCTCATCAATGGCTAGAAATACCACAAACTCCCTATATATTTTACTACATACATCTTTCTCGCAATACGGAATCTGACTCCTGAGTTTGTCGTGGGAATTGTGCACATGAGCGTTAGGTAGACTGTACAGCTGTTACATATGACCTGTCACAGTACGAGAACTTTTTTTTGAAGAGGTGCTTTTCCATGGTAGGAAAAAAGACATGATAAGGATGTATTTATTCGTGATTTATTGGTTCAATGATTTCGAGTTAAAGGATTCGTATGCATATGTATGTGGCTTGGTAGGTTAGAGGAAAGGAACACGGGGGCGATTGAGGCACGTGTTGCCGTAAACGTGTCACGTCTCAGATCCCAGTTCGTTGACTGCAACCGCCATCATCGTCGATTTTTGATATGAAACGTACTCGAAGGTCGTCCTCTGTAGAAGATTCTACTGCGACTCCGAAAAGGCTGCGAGGTTCAGAAAGTGAAGAGTGTAAGTTGCCGCTGAACTTGGTTGCGCAATGTTCATTCAATGCATCCCTATAGCAAATGTATCCATATTCTCGGGTGCATCCAACTTCGGCATACATGGAGGATCCTTTACAAATGTTGCACGGGATAACAACATTAGTGGGCTCCTCATACTGTTTCAATTAAATAACATCGTTCATCACATCCATTCAAAGCCACAAATATCCACAATTATCACGGTTGGAGTAGGTTTATCTATACATATTTCATGATTTAAAAAAGTGACAGCTCAAACAAAGATATTTTGAAAATCCGTGATTGGTTAAAGGCTCCAGATCCTTCTACCAATTTTGTGGCAGCACGCAACAAGAAGATACCTGGCACTGGAGAGTGGATACTTTCACATGAACATTTTGTTAAATGGCGAAAGGATAAATCTGGGCTTTTATGGATACATGGCAAAGGTAAATCACTTCTGTATGGTGTTTCTCAATCTAAACATAGTGGATCTAGTGGGTTCAGGCAAAACATTTCTTTCGTATGCAGGCAACATTGAAATCATGTTATGTTTCATCTTTCTCATGTAATTCTTTAGGGCAACCGTCATCAGAGAGCTACAGGATAATCCAACATCACTGTGTTGCTACTGTTATTTTGACAACCGTGATAACTCACAGACCAAGACTACTGCTCAGGGTCTGATTCGGTCACTTCTGCTCCAGATGGCTGCAAGCAGTGCAGGAATCCATCCTGCTCTACATGAGTTATACATGAAGTGCAGCCAGGGCATTATGGAGCCCACTATGGCAGATTTAAGCGCCACTCTGGTGGTTGTTTCCAAAGACTTAGGTCCAGTATACCTTGTGCTGGATGCCATGGATGAATGTAATGAGCCATTAGATGTTTTCAAGTACCTTGCTCATGCTAGAGGAAACCTCTGCATAGCTGTAACCAGTCGATATGTTGCAGAGACCAGCTATGGTACCACAGACAGCATTTACCTTCATTTGGCACAAGATGCTTTTCATGATGATGTTACTAAATATCTCCAGGACAAGCTGAGCCATCGGACACTCAAACCAGAACTGTTCAAAGAAATAGTTGATTATTTGACTGAAGGCGCTCAGGGACAGTAAGTAACCTTGATTCTGGACTTCAAGTTGATGGGTGGCGCTAATTTGAAACTGTCAAGGTTCCGTTGGGTTGACTGCCAAGTAACTGTCTTGCAAAGATGTAAAACTCCCAAAGCCATCAGGGATGCCTTGAAAAAGTTGCCCAAAACCCTGGAGGAAACTTACACTGCGGCCATTACAAGAACAAGAGAAAGTGAACATGTACATGATGCAGAAAAACTTCTTATGTGGCTGGTTTATGCCTTTGAATCACTATCAATCATCCAGGTCACAGAGATTCTGGCCATAGATTTGGATGCTCAAATATTTGATCCTGAAGCTCTGTCATTGGAGCTTGATGATGGAATTTATGATATCTTGGATTCCACTTTGATCACTGTCAGTCAGGACAAAATTGTACAACTTGGACACAATTCTGTGAAAGAGTTTCTGACCCAAACCCACGCTGAAGTGCACATGAGCAGACTGTTCAAAATTAATGAGCCCTTGGCCCATTCCATTATATGTCAAATGTGCCTTGTCTATCTATTGCAGTTTGACTCGCAGAAGATTGATGACTTTTGGCAAGGCTATCCTTTGAGAGAATATGCTGCAATACATTGGTCATCCCATATGAGGAGGTTAGGAGAAGAAATCCCTGAATTCAAGCCTGCCAGAGACCTAGCCATTACACTGTTGGGGAGTAGCAGCCAACTGCCATATGTGAATTGGATTACAATATATGACCAACATGATGGAATAGATATACCAAGGTGGAACCAAAGAGACATACCAAGGAAAAGACCATCTTCACTGTATTATATGAGTTTGCTTGGTGTGGTATCTTGTGTTAAGTATTTACTTGCAGGAGACAAGTGCAGTGTAAATGTGGAAGGGGGACACTATGGGACTGCACTCCAGGCAGCTGCCTGCAGGGGAAACAAAGATATTGTTCAGCTTCTGTTGGAACACAATGCAGATGTAAATGCTCAAGGGGGACATTATGGGAGTGCACTCCAGGCAGGAGCCATTAGGGGGGATAATGATATTTGCATGCTTCTTCTTGAGCATAAAGCAGATGTCAATATTCAAGGGGGACACTATGGGAGTTCACTCCAGGCAGCAGCCAGTAGAGGAAACAAGGATATTGTTCAGCTTCTTCTGAAACACAAGGCCGATGTCAATACCCAAGGGCCTGGAGAATATGGGAGTGCACTCCAGGTATCTGCCAGTGCAAACAACAAAGATATTGTGCAGCTTCTTTTGGAGCACAATGCAGATGTTAATGCCCAAGGTGGTCATTATGGTAGTGCACTCCAGACAGCTGCCAAGGCGGGAAGTAAGGATATTGTACAGCTTCTTTTGGAGCACAAGGCAGATATAAATGCCCAAGATTGGAAGTCTAGGACTGCACTCCATGGAGCAGTCACTGGAGGGCACAAGGAAGTTGTTGAAGTTCTTCTTGTGCACAAGGCAGATGTAAATGCTCAAGGGGGATATGATGGCAGTGCACTTCAGGTAGCAGCCAGTATGGGAAACAAGGATATTGTTCAGCTTCTTCTGAAGCACAATGCTGATGTCAATGCCCAAGGGCAGAAATATGGGAGTGCACTCCAGGCAGCTGCCTCCAGAGAAGACAACAAAGATATTGTCCAGCTTCTTCTGGAGCACAATGCAGATGTTAATGCCAAAGGTGGAGAGTATGGGACTGCCCTCCAGGCAGCAGCTTCTAATGGAAGCCAGGATGTTGTCCAGCTTCTTCTGAAACACCAGGCAGATGTGAATGCCCCAGGGGGGGACTATATTGGGAGTGCAATCCAGGAAGCTGCTGCGCATGGACACAAGGACATTGTCTTGCTTCTTCTGGAGAACAATGCTGATGTAAATGCCCAAGATGGAAAATATGGGAGTCCACTCCAGGCAGCTGCCCATAATGGATATGAAGAAATTGTCCAACTTCTTCTGGAGCACAAGGCAGATGTAAATGTTCAAGGTGGGGACTATGGAACTGTGCTCTATGCCGCTATCATTGGGGAAGCATGGCTATTGTGCAGCTTCTTGTGGAACGCAAGGCAGATGTAAATGCCCAACATGCAGACCATGAGACTGCACTACAGTCTGTTGCAGCATGGGGAAATTATGATATGTGCCAGCTTCTTCTGGAGCACAATGCAGATGTAAATGCCCAAGGTGGGGAGTTTGGGAGTGCACTCCAGGCAGCTGTATCCTGGGGAAACAAGGATATTGTCCAGCTTCTTCTGGACCACAATGCTGATGTAAATGCTCCTGCAGGATATCATGGGAGTGCAGTCCAGGCAGCAGCCAGTGCTGGACACAAGGATATTGTACAGCTTCTTCTGGAGCACAAAGCAGATGTAAACATGCAAGGTGGGGCATTTGGGAGTGCACTCCAGGCAGCAACCTTTTGGGAATACAAGGATATTGTGCAGCTTCTTCTGGAGCACAAGGCAGATGTAAATCTGCAGGGGGGAGATGATGGGAGTGCACTTCAGATAGCAGCCAGCAAAGGAAATGTAGACATCGTCCTGCTTCTTCTGCAGTACAATGCTGATGTAAATGGCCAAGGGGGACATTATGAAAGTGCACTCCAGGCAGCAGTCAGTAGGGGAAGAAAGGATATTGGGCAGCTTCTTTTGGAGCACAAAGCAGATGTAAATACCCAAGGTGGGGAGTTTGGGAGTGCACTCCAGGCAGCTGTCTCCTGGGGAAACAAGGATTTTGTCCAGATTCTTCTGGACCACAGCGCTGATGTAAATGGATATGGGGGACCTTATGGAAGTGCACTCCAGGCAGCTATTGAATGTGGAAACCAGGATATTATCCACCTTCTTTTGGCCCATAATGGAGATGCAGATGCACACAGGGGTGAATAATAAATATGGAGGTATCCTTCAGACTACTTCCAGCAGTGAACACAAAAATGTTGTCCCTTAGCCTGTTGCTAGAGTACTGGTCTATATCATATTTCTAGTTCGGAATTCTAGTTCTTTTAAATACATCAGAAAAAATGTCTTGCGAAGAGGACTGACCCAAATGTGGAACAAAGACTTGTGGGAACTGAAGTCTTGAGCAGTAAGCATTTTGAAAGTGAGTCTTTAACAGAGCATTTGATGTTTCATTTACAGGAATAAATAGATCTCCTGTGCATAATGCTTACAATGGTCTATCAATCATTATGCACAATGTATCTGCTTCTGTAGCAATATGACCAAACAGATTGGGTTCAGGAGCACAATAGGGACTCTGAGGAGGGCTTACCCTACCATTTATGGTCACAGGCATGAGTATACAGCCCACGTTTGCCACTGTGGACCTTAAAGATGGACACGAGTCCAAGAGAGGCCCGGGTGGTGAACCCGTGATATCAGGTCGATATTTCTTCTAATCAACCAGGCGTTGTTTTTGACGCTTCTCTGGTGGAATCACGAGAATGTAGCAGGACACGGGTACAGCCCTGACGCAGCGGCTGCACCCTGGAAAGACATAGATTGACAAACAACGGAATGGGTACAAGCATGTACATAACCTATGTAGAGGGACAAGGGAGGGTGGGTAATGCAGAGAATACAAGAAACAACAGACTGAGCTCGTCGGGTCAGAAAGAAAGCGCTAAGCTGACTACGACGGCTCACTTGATATAAGTAAGTAGAAATGGAAATGAGACATTGATGAAAGTGGCTGAAAAGCCAAGCACAAGTCAGATGGCTGCGAGCGCGCGGAGCGTACCTGACTGAAACAAGTGTACTACACCGACAGAAAGGAGAGCAGGGTCTGAGTCGCGCGGAGCGTACACTGACCGTCGGTGAGTGACGAGGCAAGAAAAAGAGTAGCCGCCGAACTTACCAGGTTGATTAGACTCTTGTAAATCAATCTTTTAAAACCAACTAATCAACCAGGCGTTGTTTTTGACGCTTCTCTGGTGGAATCACGAGAATGTAGCAGGACACGGGTACAGCCCTGACGCAGCGGCTGCACCCTGGAAAGACATAGATTGACAAACAACGGAATGGGTAAAAGGCTAAAAAGATGAAGATAGAGTGATGATGATGAGGAGGTGTGAAGTCAAGAGGCTTGCCGAGTGAAGATCAAGGCGGTCAACAGCACAGGATGTGTGCGGATGTAGATCTTGAATGATTCTGATGCCCAGCGTCCCGTCGCCTGAATAAGCTCAGCCGGGACACCTAAAGAAGCCAACCAAGTTGCGCCACCAGAACGGAGAGAGTGACCTGCAACATTGTCATTGAAAAAGGTTTGTAGGCGGCGAAGAAACCAAGATCGTGTGGGGACAGACCCATCCAAGCGTACCCATAAATGCGGTAAGCCAGGAAATCGACGGTCACGTTCACGAAAGTACTGGGAAACGATGCGCACAGTGTAGTCTCTGTCATCGGAAGAGTTAATAATTACTTTGTTCCCTTCAAAAGTACGGTCTGCTTTGTGGGTAGGAAGATCAAATTCGAGGTGATTGCTGTCAATCACCAGGGATGAACGCAAAGTCACCTTGCAAAAAATCTTGGAAATCCTTCCTATCCGGGAAGACCAATTCACCCAAACGCATAAGCGCAAAAAATCCAACAAATAAGATAGCGAGGAAAAGCAAGTCGTCAAAGCTTGCTGAGGGATGGAGTTTGTCAAATGTTTCTGTGAGTTTGCTTTGACGTAATGGGCGCTTTCTCAAGGCAGCAGATGCATGAAGCTTTTTGCATCCTTTCAGAGTACGCTTGACAATAGGATGAATGCAGTTTTTTCGAATATCAGGGTAAAAAACCTCAAGCTGGTTGCATATCCCCGAAAGATAAGAGGATACTAATTTCGGTTTGATAAAGTGACACATATACGTGATGTAGAAAGAGAGGGTGTCTGGACTCGGATCGAGTGGAAAGTCATGATTGGAGCAAAAATGGACATAAGATTGAACTGCCGAAGAGTAAGTTGCCCAAGAAGAAGGTTCAAGGACGCTTCCGAGAGCTACTGAACGTTCATGAAGTAAACGCTGTCGGCTCCAGACATCACGAACCGGTTGTCTGGAGGAAGAAGTGGTGTGTTCATTTCTCTTCTGCCCCCAGCACCAATTGAGGGGGTGTAAAACTGGAGATTTCCATGCTCAGTGCAAGCTGAGAGATCCGGATATAGTCAAAACGAGAAAGGGCATTGGCAATACTGTTGTCCTTGCCTGGGAGATGAACAACGCGGAATTGAACATTAGCACGGATTGAATGTTCAATAGCTGTGATTAAAAGGGGATTGTATAGTTGTTTTGCCTTCAAAGAGTTGAACATATTGACGGTGTTCATGTTGTCAGTGAACAGCATGAGACGGCGGAACAATGGATAAGATTCAATGGCGTGTAACAAAGCCGACACAATGGTGAGTGCCTCAAAATAAAAAAATAGGTTGTTCTGAGTTGTCAAGGATTGCACATTGGTAGCCCAACATTGCGCCGCCAAGCATAAACCAGAATCCCATTCCTGATGGACACCTGTCAGCAAACAAGAACAAATCTGCCTGTTCTTCACCCCACTCCTCGGCTTCCAGCATTCTAACGCCATCTAAAACCTCCAGTTTCTCTGCAAACCATAACGGCTCTCGGCACACGGCTTTATTCACCCAAATTCTCTGGTCTGGCTTTTCCTTCCCAGCCATTTTCTTGTACAACGCAGAAAGGCCTGGACGAAGAAGCAGGTACACATTCAAGGACCAATTTATCCAACCAGCTAAATGCTGATACTCCTTTAGTGTCCAACAGTTACCTAGCCTTGCAAACTTTTGAATCACATCGACTAGGTCTGACCTGGCTTCAGGAGCCATCGTTATTGTCATGTCATTTGGGTTGACATCGAAACCAACGATCTGTAGAGTATAGTCCCAAAGCTGCTTTGGTTTTTCATGCGGAATACCCAGCTCATCCCAAAGTTGGAGCAACCTGGTCTGTTTTGCAGGGTAAAAATTGTTGTATGGTGCGTAATATGTGAAATTGTCATCAAATTCCCAGCTAAAATTATCGTCTACATAGGCAAGCAAATCCGCGAGCAGCTTCACATAGACTGCAATCCAGACTACCAATGCCATAAAGGTACCCCACAAACCGCCGCCATCTTGACTACCAAAGTTGTTACACCGGTCAATATGAAATTCATCCGCAATCTTTACCACTTGACGCATCTGCCAGCGAGGGTCCATGGGGATGCGACGATATGCTGCAGCAACGTCAGACTTGAACAAAACCAACCGCCTATGACGCCCGTATACGCGACAAACACGGAGGAGGATTGCACCCAAGTCATGTAAGTCATCCAACTTAACAGCTACGTCTTTCCGATTGATGAAGGAATTCAGTGGGAATGGCTCTGCACTATGGTTCACGGCCAAGCGAGAATGTGGTTTAGGCACGACAACCACTGGGACTGATTGCATACCAGGTAACAAGAAGGGGAAACCAGGTGAGAAACATTGTTCTTGAATTTCTTTGTCCCGTTGTTCACATGCGAAAGCGATGTGTTTAGGATCACAAAGTTCATAAGAACGGTCGAGTGTAGTTGGAACTGTAGGATCATCTGTCATAGCTCGAGGCCAAAACCCTTGCCGCAAACCTGTAACCATGGATTGGACGAGAGGGCAATTTGGGTGAGAACAAAGGAGAAATTCAAAACGGTCTACGTTGACAGGTGTAGTGATTCGGAAAAGATGTGGATTCTGTTTTATAGTATTCAACACAACGTTGTTTAGCACTTCATTAGCAGGGGGACGAGGTAAGGGAGGAAGTGAAAAGCAGTGATAACCTATGTGTTGGATTGTCTGAACTATCCCATAAAAGAGACCGCGCAAAACAAGGACGACGAGATGAGCGCTCAGTCAGGGCAGTTGACTTTGGTATGATTGTTTTTGTGGCACTTTCCACAGATGTGGAGGTAACGACAGGAGTGTGCATTGTTGGGACAGCGACCATCATTGAATCTCTTACAGGGTTCTTGACAGAGATTTTTGGGAGGCTTGGTTGTCGAGGTGGACTCATGTGGGGAGGACGCTTGGATCCAATGGATGAAGAGGTCATGGAACTCTGAAAAATCGGTGAGTTCATACTGTCTTGTTTGTGAGACTCGGAAACGGATCGCCTTGTTGTAGTTGAGGACTTTATGGTGGTCACGTGGCTCCGAAAAGGCGCACAATGTGCTTGCAATATCGGTCAAGTTCGTCTGCGCGGTGGGGGAAGACAAAAGTAATTGCTCGCTTGAAACGGGCGAAAACAATTTGCCAGTCACCAGAGTTGGAGACTTTCTTCCCAGCAACCAGTTGGCCGAATTTGAACTCGATGTCTCCGATTTTCTCTGTTTGACATTCATCCTGGGTAGTGGCATGCATGGTGGAGAAGATGTGGTCAAAACGGGCTGGTTTGCCTGTAACAATGTCATCCCAATCTTCGGAGGAGTAAACGGGACAATCAGGCTGTGATTGGATGGATGCTTGAGTGATCTTTGGTTCCCGCATATAGTTTTCGAGTAAAGCACGAGTTTTCTCAAGCGTATTCGAGAGTTTGAGCCGTGAATCAGGGGGACGAATGAGCCACGGTAACGTCGACATGTCAATCTTTCGCCGAGTGGTACGTTCGCCTTCAGATTCACTTTCTGATCCTGACCCGTCGCTGTTATGTAGCATTCGTTTGTGAGCCGTTCCAGCAAGGTCAGTTTGCGCTTTGTTGAGTTCTCCGCCGGCATCTCCTCCAGCAGCGGCGTTACTCTTCCTGGTCTCGATGGAGTCAAGGAGTTTGAGGTAGAAGGCGAGGCTTTGGGAAAGAGACTCGGGCGTGAGTGATTTCGGAGCAAAAATGGCTTGTATTTCGAGTAAAGCGGATACTTTTGATGTGTCTCCTTTCTCAAAATTCTTGACCACATCCATGCATTTCTGCGTGAGCTCGGCAGCTTCGTTGACTCTGTTGGGACTGCTGTTGTCCTTGTGCATCTCCTTCAGACATGTAGTTGAACAAAGTGATGTATAAAGAGGTAATGCAGAGAATACAAGAAACAACAGACTGAGCTCGTCGGGTCAGAAAGAAAGCGCTAAGCTGACTACGACGGCTCACTTGATATAAGTAAGTAGAAATGGAAATGAGACATTGATGAAAGTGGCTGAAAAGCCAAGCACAAGTCAGAACAGGGCAGATGGCTGCGAGCGCGCGGAGCGTACCTGACTGAAACAAGTGTACTACACCGACAGAAAGGAGAGCAGGGTCTGAGTCGCGCGGAGCGTACACTGACTGTCGGTGAGTGACGAGGCAAGAAAAAGAGTAGCCGCCGAACTTACCAGGTTGATTAGACTCTTGTAAATCAATCTTTTAAAACCAATTAAGCCAAGACCGTGGACACCGACCGACTGTCCGCTTATGTAATTTCCTTTTCTGGAAAGGTCAAAGCGATGAAACGTCGCCTCTTTATTGTATACCGTCTCTTCTATCGTCTACCTTGTTATACTCACTAACAATGTAACGACATGCTGAAATTTACCCACCGATTACCTATCATACACCTAAGAACTCTCAAGGCGGTTTGCGCTTTGTCTTCCGTGATAATATTGACACGACGAGACAGCCCAGTACAGGCTAAATGGTACTAGAAACTTTGTAAGTCATTATATCAGACAGAATCTGACATAAAGTACTCACTAAAACTGTCTTGCACCCCTCTTTGTGGCAGGAAATCACAAACAAATTATCTGGGTCAATAATCTGTTCACCGCAGATGCATTCGCGTGCTTGGTCAAGCATCTTCTCGGTAACAGTGCGCTTGCACCGAGATCTAGTACCACCGCTAGCACTCATTTCCGGAACTCCAACTGTGGGCAGATCAGGAGGTTTGTTCAAGGGCTGGTTTGAGGCTTGTATGGGAGGATCTGAGACCAAAGGCTCAGGAGGCTGGTTCGAAGCTGCAAGAAGGTGAGTCTCCCTTGATACTAATATCGTGTTCATCAATTCACTTACGGCGAATATCACACAGGATCTCATCTGGCGTTGGCAGGCCCTCGATCTCTTCATCCAATGGCGGCATATCCTTCTCAGGCCCACCATACGAGATGCTAATATCTGAAAATTTGATATCAAAGTTTGGCGCAGGACCTTTTTTTTGCAGTCGACGCTCACGAAGCCTTTCCCTGTTGGTCATCCCTTCTCCTCTGTTGGGATCACTAGGTTCACCGTCGGAATCGGAGTCTACGGCAGCTTTTTGTTTACCCCGACGGACCATTCGCCTGTGCGCTATCTCTTGTTCATCAGGTTCTGATACATTTATATCATTATCTTGTCCTGTTTCTGAGATTTTGTCAATGTTATCCCTGTATAAAACACTCATCAGTCGCCTGAAATTCAACAACTTGAGAATTCAACACACGTTAATGCAAGCAAGATTTGAATTATGAGCTTCTGAAATCACCACACGATTATTTTTCCTGTTTTGTAGCTGAACTTCCTTTTGGCGGTGAGTCCAGACATTCTTCTTGAGGTCGTTTTCATTTTTGCCGATGCTGTACAGTACGCTACAATACGGCCTGCAGCCTGAAAATAAGACCGCCCCGGGACCAAGAGTATGTGACCTCAATGTGACCTCAGGGTTTGATGGCATCTGAGTGAGTGTTAGCAAAGGTACTGGGTTTCGTACTTTTATTGTACTTTTATCAATATAATCAAGGTACTTTATTTTCACATACTTGACAGGTACTTGATGCCATACTTCGGCAGAGTACTTGAGTACCGGATGTACTGATAGCATGTTATACCTCTCCTTTTGCGCACCTCAGATCGTGTTTATTATATAAGCCCACCCCAAACGCCATACATATGAGCTCATCGCAATGGCTTTGCAGTAACTGCAGCTGTCATAAGGAATTTACTGATATCCAGACATCATCGTCATACTACCTTTCTACCACACATTTTTAGACCTGGAAGCATGAGTAAAGTCTCAACTTAGGCTCAAGGAGAAAGTGGTCTATTCAGCCTATATACAATATATAACAAGTGCAAAGATATTCAAATAAGGAGAATTTGGTTTTGATATACAAGTCCGAAGGTAGATATAGAAACTGAACGCTTACCTACAAACATCCAATAGCTCTGTAATTACAATAATATTAAGTAAAGCTTCACTATCCCAAAGTGTGATGTGTTATCAAGTGAAAGCGCCTCCAATCAAATCCCCGGACCCCAACAAGAGTGCCAGACCCAAGCTTGCTGAGGCCTCCTCTGCCAGACTGTTATCTGCAGGCGGTGAATCATACTCAAAGCAGTCATCCTTGAGTGAATCCAGCACTTGTTTGTTCTTACACCGAGACCATTGTGTCCAAAGTTCCAAGATCGGATGTACTTGGGGAGAAACTGATGCAACGATCTCCAAAATTCTGGGCTTTGCTTCCGGCAGTGCTTCAATTATTTCCGAATTTTCATACCCATGGCTATCCACTGCACTGTATGACAATCGGACTAGCCAGTAAATTTAACCAAAGCTTACCTCGGTGCGGTACCAGCTGCACCCCAAAAGTTGGCACCGTTGGGATTGAGTTGAGTTCCGCCAATATCTGTTTGACAATCGTTGGGCGCCTTTTTCCTTGAGAAGAGGCTCTTCAGCCAATTCCAAGCCAATTCAGCATGTTGGAAGTCTCGAAAATGGCTAGAACGGTGGGGTGGAGCAGTGTGCTGCCAGGCGTCCCGAAGCACTGTTCAAGTTGTTCCGAGCATCTGATCTGAGCATCTCTGACTTTTTTTCAACATTTTGTGGTCCGTAGACTTGCTATCTAGGCTGTGTGCGTTTGCAACGGCCCCCATAAACGTATTTGATCAGTACTTGGCCGCATCAATAAATTCAAACTCCGCTACTTAGGAACTTCTTGACATGTAAATGACGACATGTTATTTTGTTACCCTCGATGCTCTACATAGTCAATCAGGGTGCTTGAAGGTTACTACAATTAGGCCATGCTTGCTCAAGCTTAAGAATCACGAAATTACAGGAAATACATCGCAATTATTAATATAAGTATTTAAGTAGCCAAGTACGATCAAAGTACACTAAGTTACTTTGTCGTACTTGTACGTGACAAAGTAACTTAAGTACCTTAAGTACCTTTAAAGTACCTTTTGTAAAGACAAGTACGAAAATTTAAAGTCCGCCAAGTACCTTTGTCACCCACCCATCTGAGTGGGACGGATTGAACAGTACCTCGCATGATATCAAGATAATATATAGGTATACGTACCTATGATTTGCCGGTCTGTATAGTTCCATGCTTCTCAGTCATTCAAATCATACAAGTCAGTGCCATGTTTGCGTTTACGACTTTTTGAGCCATTGAATATGATCGGCGATATGTTCTCTTGATCTGAAGTAGATATCCCGGGCTGAACAGGATGTGAACCTTGCTGATGTAAAGGAGTATGGGGTTGTAAAGGACGCGGTGTTGCTGGTGGATGGGAGTGAAAATAATTATGAGTACCAGCCGGTATCAGAGGCCAAAGGAGTGGAAAGATTAGATATCTGAGGCCATGTATGGCTGTGAGTTAACGAGCACGTACTGGGGGGCTCAGAATGGTAATCCCCGCGGTGATTCAGCAAGCAATAAACAAATTTAATCTATATACGGTATCGATCACGAGTTAAACCACGGATAACTGTGACTGTCCCGTAACCGTGGAAAAATCACCATCCCATATCCATTCGGGCACCCAGAAATTGGCAATCCATGGCAGTCCCTAGTGGTAAGAGATCAAAGTTCGGCGTCATAAAGGGCTCTATGGCGGGCACATGATACAATTGTACGGACAACCTCTGCACACACAGTATCGGTGGAAGCAAGAAGAAGCATAAAACCAAGAACTCGGGCTCGAGTGAGTTTATCCTTGTCTTCAAGCACAGATTGCTGGAAATTGTTGAATACGGTTGTGTATGCAGTGAGATTATTCGGAGCTCTAAGTTTGTGCTGCACATCCTTAGGAGGAGGAAGAAGCCCTGGAGACAGTCCTTCAATAGTTATTGGTAAAACCATACCCGGGCCGTCGATGGATGAGTGTCCGGCCGTATCGTTGTTCAGACGCCCACCATGAGTCCTTTAACAACGCAACTCCTCGTTTTTCTCTCTCTCTCTCTCAAGGCTTCTTATTTTGCTCGTCATGATTGGGCCGCGGCGGCTGGAAGACAACAAACAATGGAGGCTGAAATCTGGTTAGACCAAGGTGGCTGGTACGTTCACCCACTTGGTTTGAATTCAAAGCTAAGACTCTTGAATACTCCAGTAATGAACAATTTGGTCTGACTCGCGTTAAAACTCGACAATTCTCAGACCAGACATGCCAGTAAAAATCTCTCTATCAGCAGTTTGCCCAGGATGCCCTCAACGACTTGCCTCAAACCGTGACACAATTTGGCCAAGAGCAATGCCGCCTCCTATACCATGATAACAATGGCACATCTCAGCAGCAACTACCTGTTTATTGAACGCTGGACGAAGGTGATACAAAGAGGTGATTAATTGATTTGGCAGGCGTTGACTCAATGTCCAAAGCGTTGTCGATCATACTATCCATGAAACTAGATACTTTGACGAGTCCTACATGTCCTCATCACCTTTATGGCTGGGTACAACTTGACCATATTCTCAAGTTTCACGACGCCGTCTCCAATCTTTTCATTAGCTATATCATTAAGTATGTAGTCTCGCACGCCAGAACTTTGAGAGTAAAGAAACTTGTTCACTCATGGAAATGCTATATGTGGTATACATGTAAGTAGTATTATTATGAACAGCGTATGAAATTCTGAACGTATACAAATTCTTAGTAGTAATGATCAAGACGTATCCATAGGTCTGCCATTCACCGATACTACAATTGGATGTTGTGGCTTTTGGGTTCTACAAGCACCACGACGTCAAGAGTTGGAACTTTTGTGCTTATGTTGTCGTTTTCGCAGAACAGAGGGGACGCTAAGGCTGTCATGAGAAACACAAATATACTTATCAAACATGGCAACGACTCACTAGGTACTATGTACAGCTCACTCATTGAGGGTATTCCTTCAAACTCAGTCACTACAAAGGGCGTAGCCGGTTCGTAAGCCATTTGTTCTCTGATTCCAGAAAACACTGTGGCAAGAGAGTGTCAGTGGTGCCGGTGATGGCTCTGTTGAACCTTCTTCGAGTGAGATGCTGGAGGGCGTGGGCAAGTAAGAGCAACAGTAATGCTCGACTGAAGGCGGAAGCAGCTATTCCTGGGTTTTGTTCTGACGGGTTCAGGACATTTCTACTCGAGTGCTACAAAACATCTCTAAAACTAGAATACGATGCTGCACAGCTGTCGAGCGCATCTTCGTGTTGGTAACCGAGGAAAACAAATGTAAGGCGTCAAATTAATAGGAGGAATCGAACACAAGGAATAACGAACAGATACTCTGCTCAATTCTTTCTGCTACTCGCACACAGGAACATTCGTGTCCCGAGAACTGTACCTTTGAAGATGTTACATAGATGGAGATGTGCACATTAGAGCTATACTGGAGTTCGACTCGAATCCACGTGGTAGGTTGGGAGGCTTTTGTATCGTTCAACCGAGCCAGCCGCATCAGGAGCTTTTATATGTTTCATGCGTTGCGAGTGTACAAATGAGATGGAAGAAAGAATCGAGGCCGCCCAATTGCAATTTGTCACCATTTGTAGGCTTGTAGAAAATTCAACTTGGGCGAGAAATTTTGAAAGCTAAAGGCCTGGCTACAATGTTTCGTAGGAAACGATTCTAGAGATGGTTTCCATCCGACCAGGATTCAAGTTCGAGCGCTGAGAATAAATATTGATCAGACTCCAATATAAGAGCTGGCGAGTAGTACCACGTACCGTGCGCGTCTAGCAGCAAGTCGAATGATTAACCAAATCTATCACCTCGTAGCACAACTAATCTCCAGGGTTCAGATCGTTCTTCAGGTCCTCAGGCGCGCGCATGCGTAGTGGCTGCTGAACAGCTTCATGGTGGTCAGGACACTAGCTGGGTGAAGGCACTTGTGTGTCGGTTTCTCGTAACAGCGTTGACAGTATCCAGAATGAGGAAAGGAACACGGGAGCGATTGAGGCACGTGTTGCCGTAAACGTGTCACTAATAACTATCTCAGATCCCAGGCTTGTTCCTTCTTTGGCTGGGACCGCCACCATCATCGATTTTGGATATGAAGCGTACTCGAAGGTCGTCCTCTGTAGAAGATTCTACTGCGACTCCGAAAAGGCTGCGAGGTTCAGAAAGTGAAGAACAATGTAAGTTGCCGCTGGACTTGGTCACGCAATGTTCATTCCATGCATGCCTATAGCAAATGTATCCATGTTCTCGGGTGCATCCAACTTCGGCATACATGGAGGAACCTTTACATATGTTGCACGGGATAACAACATTAGTGGGCTCCTCATACTGTTTCAATTAAATAAAATCGTTGATCACATTCATTTAAAAGCCACAAATATCCACAATTATCACAACTGGAGTAGGTCTATCTATATGGATTTCATGATTTAAATAAGTGACAGCTCAAACAAAGAACCAATTGATATTTTGAAAATCCGTGATTGGTTAAAGGCTCCAGATCCTTCTACCAATCTTGTGGCAGCATGCAACAAGAAGATACCTGGCACTGGAGAGTGGATACTTTCACATGAACATTTTGTTAAATGGCGAAAGGACGAATCTGGGCTCCTATGGATACATGGCAAAGGTAAATCACTTCTGTATGGTAAATTTGAATCTAAACATAGTGGATCTAGTGGGTTCAGGCAAAACATTTCTTTCGTATGCAAGCAACATTGAAATCATGTTATGTTTCATCTTTCTCATGTAATTCTTTAGGGCAACCATCATCAAAGAGCTACAGGATAATCCAACATCACTGTGTTGCTACTATTACTTTGACAACCGTGATAACTCACAGACCAAGACTAATGCTCAGGGTCTGATTCAGTCACTTCTGCTCCAGATGGCCGCAAGCAGTGCAGGAATCCATCCTGCTCTACATGAGTTATACACAAAGTGCAAACAGGGCATCATGGAGCCAACTATGGAGGATTTAAGTGCTACTCTGGTGGTTGTTTCCAAAGACTTAGGTCCCGTATACCTTGTGCTGGATGCCATGGATGAATGCAATGAGCCATCAGATGTTTTCAAGTATCTTGCTCATGTTAGAGAAAACTTCTGCATTACTGTAACCAGTCGATATGTTGCAGAGACCAGCTATGGTGCCACAGACAGCATTTACCTTCATTTGGCACAAGACGCGTTTCATGATGATGTTATCAAATATCTCCAAGATAGGCTGAGCCATCGGACACTCAAACCAGAACTGTTCACAGAAATAGTTGATTATTTGACTGAAGGCGCTCAGGGACAGTAAGTAACCCTGACTCTGTCCTTGATGAGTGGCGCTAATTTAAAGCTGTCAAGATTCCGTTGGGTTGACTGCCAAGTAACTGTCTTGCAAAGATGTAAAACTCCCAAAGCCATCCGGGATGCCTTGAAAAAGTTGCCCAAAACCCTGGAGGAAACTTACACTGCAGCCATTACAAGAACAAGTAAAAGTGAACATGTGCATGATGCAGAAAAACTTCTTATGTGGCTGGTTTATGCATTTGAACCACTATCAGTCATCCAAGTCACAGAGATTCTGGCCATAGATTTGGATGCTCAAATATTTGATCCGGAAGCTCTGTCATTGGAGCTTGAACATGGAATTTATGATATCTTGGATTCCACTATGATCACTGTCAGTCAGGACAAGATTGTACAACTTGGACACAATTCTGTGAAAGAATTTCTGACTCAAACCCATGCTGAAGTGCACATGAGTAGACTCTTTGAAATTAATGAGCCCTTGGCCCATTCCATTATGTGTCAAATGTGCCTTATCTATCTATTGCAGTTTGACTCACAGAAGATTGATGGCTTTCAGCAGGGCTATCCTTTCGGACGATATGCTGCAAAGCATTGGCCATCCCACATGAGAAGGCTAGCAGAGGAGATCCCTGAACACAAGCCTGCCAGAGACCTAGCCATCAAGTTCTTAGGAGGCAGCAGTCAGCTGCAGATAATTCTTTTCAGCGACCCCGTTGCCTAATAACACCCCCCTAGCAATCCCCATCATTATCTAGCAGCCCTTCCAGACCTCTAAAGGAATGCGCCGGTTATGTCACACTATGCAGCGGCGACTTTGTGGCTGACCGGGGATCATCCCCCTTTCCACTTATGACCATGCCGATGATTCCGCAGCTTCTCCCCACTTCCCCGCTCATTGTCCCGCCAAACTCATTGCTCCATGATAAGGAACATAGTCTCTTATCTAATGATAAGATTAACCTATGCGATAAAGCCAGTGGCCGATATCTTATCTACCCCTGGCTCTCATGGCATTCAATATACCCGACATTTTTCATTTCCCACCCGCGCTCCCGAAAATCCTTCTGGTAGCTCCATGTACCGTCACGTTTTTCCCACCCACGCGCTATTGTCTTAAGAACAGTACTTAACTCAAGGCCTCTTACAGACATCTGCACCATAGGACATCCATTTTCCAATGTAAGCATTCCTGGACGTATGTACTGATGATCAATGTATGGACAAATGTAGTACTACAATAAGTATTATTGGCAGATCATTGATGGCAGTCACATGGGTATAGCACATTTACCGTAAGCCCCAGCCGTAACCCAGCCGTAACCCGTGGCCGTAACCTTGCCGTCACCCTACCGTCACCCTACCGTCACCCTACCGTCACCCTACCGTCACCCCGCCGTCACCCCGCCGTCACCCCACAGTTACATTTTGTATATTTACCATGACCTTTAAGGCCTTATGATATTCTCAAAAAATCTTGAGGCCTTTAAGTTAAGGCCCATGTACTTAAGCCTTAGTACCCCTTTAGTAGAACACTGACATTTTTCCTAAGTGCTGTGACATTTACAACATTTACTGTACTTTGGAGGTGGCAGGTAACTTGTATTTCTAGGTAAATACCCTAAGCTTATATAGAGAGGAGAGAGAGTTTAATACAAAAAGATACAAAACACACAGACTTTAAGAGAGAAACTGAGAGAGAGAGAGACAGAGAGAGGGCTAGGAAAGGAAACTCATTGCCACAAAGGGTATATAAGATAATGGTAAAACTGTCCAAACTACTATGTATGTCCAAATCAGGTAGTAACTTGTGTATATCAAAATGGTTAAAGTCCTTTGGTCCTAGACAGTAATCTGCCCTGCAGTCCACAGGTTCATCTTTCAGGCAGCAGTACTCATACCTCGCATACTTGCTATCCTCTGTCTTACTCATGGTATTACATCAGGAAAAGCAGTTTTTGCCTAGGTGACCCCAAAGTGGCCTAAAGCAAACTAGGTGACCTATGAATCCTATGGCATCCTAGGAATTTGGGCTCGTCCCTTGCCAGTCAAGGCTCTTGAGGATTCCCTAGGGTATCCTAGGCAAACCCAGGGCAAGCCTAGGTCTACCCAGGTTTGCCCAGGTGTTCCCAAAGTTGTCCTGGAGTTTCCCTGGGGCTTCCTAGGATACTCTAGGATACCCAGGGGAATCCTCAAGAGCTTTGACTGGCAAGGGACAAGCCTAAATTCCTAGGATGCCATAGGATTCATAGGTCACCTAGTTTGCTTTAGGCCACTCTGGGGTTACCTAGGCAAAAACCACTTTTCCTGATGTATAATGGTATTGGCTAGCTTGTCATACTCCTCCAGTTAGAAGTAGTATTCAGAACATCTAGCCCTGTGCGCTAGCTTTCTAACAACACTGCAATTATGGTAACTGAGTGAGCCTAGTGTCTATAAGTATTTTACTTCCTAGAGATACCATTGTTGTAATAGGCTCCTGAGGGTAAACAGACAGCAACAAGTGTATTTCCGGTTGTCCTCTCCGTGACAGTCAGAAGAGAGAGACAGATGGATGCAGAAGCATCCGCTGACTACAGCTTTATACCTATGTTAGATTACAAGCTTGTAATGACAAATCCTAATCCAACAACCATCGGCCAAAGTTCTCTAAGAGGTGGTGGGCCTCCGCATACCAGAGTCACCATGGGGCGGGGTGTTTTTCCATTGCTGGAAAAAGACTGTGAAAAGGGGTGGGAATAATTTCCTTTCACCAAGAGTTTCCATTTTGGGAAATGTTTATTATCCACTTTGTAATTTTTTCTTGTAATTTTTCTCTTTCCCATTTGAGATTAGGCCAAAAAACCATTTCCGATCATCTCCTGATTTCTTTTACAGCTGAGAAAATGACATAATCTCAAATGGGAAAGAGGTAAATTAAAATGAACTAATTACAAAGGGGATAAAAGATATTTCTTATCAAGGAAATTTGTTGTGAAAGATCAAAAATCCACCAGCTTTTCCCAGACATTTTCCTGAAAAGGAAAGATACCCTGGGCCATGGTGAGTACCACCTTATGGTCCATGCTAGCCTTGGCACATGATTTATAATATTTGGGTTATCTTCAGCAACACAGTACCGAGTCTTAGTCAAATTTGCTAGTCAACTCCGTCAGACAGTATCTCCGCTTTGTTCTGGACCGTGACTTCAGAATATCTTGATTCCCTTGTAGATCATAAGATCTGTAGTATTTGTGAACTAGCTATTTCTAAAGTACAAGGTTTGCCTTCCCTCTTTTGAATATATCCCTGGGTGGTGCGTCCACTAGCTCTTATCCCACTTTGAGATGTCCCTTTTGTTAGAGTGATAAACTCCTGAGTAGAAACTAGGTTGACTAGCCTAGTGTTAACATCTCTAGACACCTCAAGTATTCCCACTGACTTCGCTTCCAACTACGCTTGTAGGTGTACTGTAACGGCTAGCTAAGTATTATTGTTAAGATACTAAGCTTCTGCTACAACTAATAACTATCACACTTGGGCTCCATATAGTTCTCTTATTGCATTGTATATACTACACAATGTGTCAAAAAGTATAGTTACACACTGATACGCCCCGAGACTTTTTGAGTCTAAAACTAGACTTAAAGCTCACTACTGGATAGTCTTTGCATGATACGTAGTGTTCATACCACTTGGAGGACTTCTCCCAGTGCTGTGTTCACTGAAACCCAAATCGGACAAGCTCGTACAACGCCTGTATTGCCACCGCTTCACGCGCACGACGGCCCAACATTGATATCAAAACATCGGCCATTTCGGCCCATACTCTGAATTTGATATAATTGATTTACTTGAAACTACCTCACCAGGAGGCCGTTTTCTATGAAACCTTCGATGTTGCAGACCGTTTGGACGATTCTTACATCGTTTCACTAGTTAGCACTCGATTACAAGCTTTCCCTTCCATAGGAAATGCTTACTCAGAATGATAATACCTTACTAAGGGTATAAAACTTAGAACATGCAAAAGGGCAATCTGGGGCAAGAAATAAAATGTACCAGAGACCCTGAAGCAAGAACGAACGAAAGCAGTGCATAGGCATCCGACGGCATCGAAATACCGGTATCCAGGGTACTTCTCCGGTCCCAGAACATGGTTACATCAGTTGTTGGGATAAATGCCTCATTTTCAAATAATTGCATAGCATGATGATACAGGACAGGAGTGGGGGTCAAACCGAGTCCGAACAGGTCCCGTCAACGTCCCCTGCCCTCCCGCATTATTCTCCATGAGTCCCCCGACCATAGAGACGAGATTTGAGTAGGTACTAGGAGGAGACATACCTATATTTCTATAGATATGCTCATACTTCAATGCCCATCAATCAGAGACCTTAGAAAATTTATGAACCCTTGAAACGAGTTTATACAAGTTGGAAATACGGTACAACGTCCCAATACCGGGTGGTTTTCCGATGCTCCAGCATAGAACTGAGATCTGTCCCCTTGGAGCAGTATTTCAAAGATTAGAATGAAACTTGATGTTGCAGGGCTTAGATGACAATTATCGAAGCGAGAATAGCTGAGATACATCGTTCTTCAAGTCCTCCCTCACTTATAGAACCTGTGAACTACTGGTTCACACTTACTTACAGTCATAAGTCACTGTAAGTACTGACAATCAAGAATGAATGAAAAAGAACATACCAAGAACTCGAGATTGAACATCTATGATCCGAAATGGAACTGAATAGAGTGAAACGACCTCATGGGGCGGTCTCTGTTCACCGTTTCCGGGTCTGATGTAAAATTTCACAATAGAATTGACCATATGATGCCATACAGCCTCGTATGCAGAGCACATGCTCCCCTTACCAATACTCTTGGCTTCCTTGGGTATATAATCAAGGGGAGACCTCAAGAAAGAGCAGGCATCCCTCCCCCCCCCCAGGTTAACTGGCTTGCTGTCAAGCTTGTAGTAATAGGGTGCTTCTGGCAGAAGAAAGAACAGAATTATTCAGAGTGCTTTTGCTTCTGACAGAACTTGAATGAACTTGGATTGCATTTGAACAGACAAAGAAAGAGACCTTGCACTTGTTGTTGTTGTTGTTGATTGATTGAAAGTTAAAGTCCCAGTCTTGTCTTGTTTGAAAGTTTTGAAGTCCAGAGTCTTGTTTTGAAAGGAATAGTTAAAGTACAAAGAGAACCCCAGAGACTATAGAGCATTTTGTGCAATAGAGTCCATTGATCAATCTTGAATTACCCCAGAACTCAAAAGTCTGATTGTGTGTTTGTGTTGGTGTTGTTTTGCCTTCTGCCCACATACCCATAGTTAGCCCTATCAACACCTAGGCGCAAAAATTGTGTATTACTGGATATTTACAATAGACTGACCACCTGATTGGACACTCATCGGATTCCCTAACAGAAATCCCACAGTTTCAACTTCAGTTTTGTTTTTGCAAGCTACACAAGGCCTTTCATATCTGTCAAGTATCATAGCGCTATGAGAATATTTCTAAGACTTTTGATTCTTGATTATATTTCATTCAGGTACTTATATAGTGTTCTGAACTATCAACTAGATATCAGATATCATCTCAAATTCTCTTGGTTGTCTACTTTTGGAATGGAGCCTCCACATCAGCCTCTGTAAACTGGTCGATATGGACCTGCATTGGTCTCATATGATAAGTTCCACCAATGGTGCGGATTCCGTGAGGTGCAAGGGTACTTCCACTGGTGTTGCCATGGTTTCTTTTCCTCGAAGAGGAAATCGCAACACGCAGTATGATTATGTAGAATGCGATTGATATTATAGGTGGGATCTGTGGAAGTATGAACATTGTTTTCATGGCATCTTGTATTCACCTACCATGTCAAGGACCACATATTGTCCATTTGATTTCACAGCAAAACAAATGAGAGCTGCAAGCAAGGTTGTTGAGTAAAGTATTCCAGCATCTATTACGATCATAAGAGCGGGTCTGTTAAGGCTCTGACCAACACGTGTTGCCCGAACACTCCGCTCAATGGTCCATAGACGATAGGCCAGGAATGCTATATAATTGAATATCACTGCCCTGAGATAGACCGAAGTAGCTCCTACCTGTTGCCGTGAAGTTGCAAGCCAATGTTGTTGCAAAGAATGAAGTTATCCACTGTTCAATACCGGCAAGGAAGACATCATCCCCGTTAGACCTCGAGATTGTATGCACGCTGGTAAAGCCAGTTACTATGCTTCCTATCAATATACGATCCACTTTTAGCAATGGACAAGAGGTAGAACACCTGCTACACTGCACCAGAGGATCATTGGCAGTACAATAACCCACCAAGAGTTCCACACCTTGTAACAGCGATAGATCTTCAAATATGGTCAGTCATTCAGTAAAAATGTGAAGTCCTATAGATACCACTATGCCATCACCTAGAATAGTCTGGATAGTATAGACTGCATTCTTGAAGACAAAGGTGCTTTCGGCCACATTGGCAAAGAACATCACAGGACCCCCCTTGATGTCACGCTCAGTAACAAAGCCTTGATTCATCCTTTTGATGTCAATGCTGGTATGCTTGAACCCTTCATGAACAAGTTATCAGGAGATATGTAGCAAGAACACCTCACGATGGTACTGAGGATAAAAAGCAAAACCGCCACAATAAGCATGGAACGATTCACTTCATTCCAAGCTCGGTTGCCAACCAGTGTCCAAACAGTACCGATAAACATCAGCAACGAGAATCCTAATAGATATTTTGTCTTAGAGTCATCATGATTTCATTGAACTATAGCACAATGATTACTCACCATAAAGGATGCTTTCACAAACGGTCGATATGATAGTAGCGGTGTCCAAACGGATGTCTGGCATGTTATTAGATGTGGACCGAAAGTGCGCCGTGCACAAAGGCCAGCCAAAATAGTGCTGGTGGCCTTAAATACCACCATGATACAGAAGGCCCGAAATAACATGAACACCTGACAATCAGTGGTCCCAGATTATAGAAGGCCCAAAGCCCCACGCATCTCGTGCACACTGTTGTGGGGCTGAGCTGCAATCAAGCCCCCTTGATGAGACTCGGACGGCAATAGCATTGGTGCCAACTCCACAACAGTCACCCCGGGAAGGTAAAAAAACCTGCTCGGGAGTTGGCAGATGAAAGAAAGCTGGTTATCCTTATGAGGATAATCAGTGAAAGTGGCTTTCAGTTGCCTGAAATAGTTACTGAAATTTTCTCTGATAAACTATAAATGGATTATCTTATCTTATCAAAAAACTTCAGCACTCCTTTCCATCGCACAGATTTTTTTATCTTTACGGTGTGAGTTTTGAGAGTGTTTTGGAATCCAGGTGGCAATCACGTTGATCAAATGTGCAGCCTTGGGCCCTGAGTCTATCCTATGGCTTTGGGTACTAACAGTGTCAGGGGTAAGATTCAAGAATGATTACTTAGATTTTGATTAGTAGATTACTCGATGCATGTACAGAATATATAAGTAACTAGCTATGCAGTCCCTTCTAAAGCGAATAAGCGATGGAGTAGCTCATAAATGATCTCATGAGTCATAAGACTTAGAAGTAGAGCTTGAGTATTGCGTCAATGTCAGCCTGAACTGATTTTTCAATTTGGATGCCACACAGTCCCATACTGCACTGGTGTAAATCGGACAGCAGCTTTTAGCATACTGCGACGCAGTTCCTGAGTGCAGACTGCAGTTCCAGCTTTTTTGTGACTCATTGATTGCACTCTAAACTCTAATGAAAACCAGAGACTGAGCCACGAACTCAATTGATTCATTTATCTACTAGAGGGTGTAGAAAGATGGAGGTTAAAATTGCAACAAGTCCAACTCCGCTCCACAATGTCAAATAAAAATAGATCAGTGGGCATATTGCATTTATCTAATCTCATAATTCTGCTCACTCAGTGGCAGTGCTCAGGCTTGTAATGTTCACGTCGCTTGGCACTCCTCGGATTCACAGCTCAAACACAATCACAGGGTCAGTCATGGGTTGGTCATGGGCTACCTCCATTCACCTTTCACTGATCCACCGAGCTCCACATTGTCAACACAGTGATAATCTGAAGAAGTGGAGATGGAACTACTAAGTCCAATAAAAGTCATCCAAAGTTTGGTTGTACTAACTACTACGCATTAGATACCCTGACAAATGCATGAGCACTACTTACACTACAGCTATGCTATTGTATATGACATGGTCATATACTAAGTATAATAATCAGATGAGTACGTACAACGTCATACTAACGCTCCGGCCATTACGGCTACAACCGAGTCTCTGGTCGCGAGTCGCATGATATCATTAAATATACAACAAGATTGGTCGATGGAGTTGTACATGTAGGTTTGTGAGCAAATATAGCATAAGTAGTTCAATTAAGGTTACTAGCAGACTAGCAGGATTAGAATAAACGCCCTCAAAGGCCCTTTGAATTGAGAAACCTAGAAGGGCGCCATGGCCCATACGGGTTTGAAGATGGTATTGGTAAGGGCATTTACATCTGTCGATCACCTGTGAGGTATACCTCCGTGATACTGCTGTTTGAGTGGTTAATCCGGGTGGAGAACAATTGCTGCGATTGAGTATGATGATCTACTACTTATTGTACATTTGAAGATTGGCGTTCCGAAAATATGTACCTATTCAACTTCAAGTGGCTTTTTTGCTACAGTCGTATACCACGGATTATAAGCCTTATATGATTCGTTCCATTCTTTCAGGCTTCCCTCAAGAAGCTCGTGAAACTCCTTCTCACTTCCAACAATTCCAAACCCTCCACCAGTCAACACTGGAGTCTTCATCCCCATCCACAAGTCATGCAACTGCTTTGAACCGTTGAACTCATCATTGTCCATAGGTTCACGTATAGGAATATTTCGGCCCTCACATTGAATATCTATAAATCCTTTTTTTGCCAAGAGCTTCGGAAGATATACCCCCAAGTCTAGGACAACTCCTTTTGATGCAAAGAGCGATGTGATCAATGACACAAGTCTTTTGGAGTTTGGCCCCACCCCAAAGCCAAAGCCTTTTACGTCGACTTCCACGAGCTCAATCCATCCTCCTGGCTTAAGGACATCATAAAGCTGGTCAATAGCCATATTCCAACGAGAGTCATTCATTGCAGCCATCAAGAGGCGTTGGTGGACATAGGAGAAGCTGTTCTGCCATTCCCTGGGCAAATCAGTTACAGAGTGGATAGAAAAGTGGATGTTTGATGGGTATTCGTGAGGAAATTGCTTGTCAGATATGTCAATGCACTCGATATCGAGCAGTAGATTGTTCTGGGAATGGAAATCAGAGAGCTCTTGAGCCCATATGCCTTCAACGATGTGAAGTTTAAGTTGAGTTTAAGATGACTTCAAATTGAAGCTATGACATACCTGAGCCTGCACCACTTTCGAGGACCCGATCATTTGAGTGAAAGGTTATTGGAGCTAACGCGAGTTGATTTCCGAAGGCCTTTGTAAGGATACGATGCTGAATTCTCAATCTTTCCAGAAGCAAACAAGTAAGTAATGGAGAAGCATATCAAGACCTCAATAATTAATGTTATAATCACCTCTCTGTCTCGACATCGTCAGCAGGAAGAAGATAGTTCGATGAAGTGTATTCCCGTTTTACTGTTGGTTCCATCGTTACGTGCTTCGAACGATTTCCAGATTCCAAACGCTTGTTTTAAATACTTGTTCACCTCCGTCTCACGACTTTCATGATTTCAATGCAAATGCAATGACGGTGTCGTATTCGCGGCATATTTTGATTCGAATCCGAAAAAACGGACAGTGCATATGCGAATCCTTCTCCCGCGCTCTTTGTTCAAGCTTGCCGAGTCGCCAAATCGCCTTGGGGAAGTGAGAACTGTTTTAAAGATAGGACTGAGCTCATAATCTACCAGTGGGGCCCGGCTAGTTATGGAGTCGGACTAAAAATACAGCAGTCCGCGAAGTGATCGCTTGTTGCAAAATCTGGTGTGAAATTTGGGTCATTATCGTGCCACAGATACTATCTTTGGGAACCATTTTGGCACTATGAATGAATCTCAAATAGGAGTGGGTTTATTTTAGTGCAAGTCCATGCTTTGAGTGGAGAGTAGTACTTGCTACCGAATACGCTAACTTGTCAAGACGAGGGGATCAAGGAGCTTGAAAGTGTGTGGTGCAGTTCAATTTGGGTTCGTAGATCTATCCAAATACTAAGCGGTCATTGCTGTTTTTGACCTTAATGGATTTGCAATAGTAGGGTAAGTATTGGCTACCCACGTTCTTGTTTAAGGAGGCGACCGACATCCCTCGCACCCAAGGCTCGCCGCTTCAAATTCCCAGTCACGGTCTTTGGTGAATGACTGTAAAAACAAAATCAAGGGTTCTGATAATCTGCCTTCAACGAGTCATCGGGGTGTTGTTTATAGGTGTACCGCCGTATTAGTGGTCTGCAGATCTTGTATGTATGCCCGGTTCTTCTTGACTCAAATCTTCCTTGATCCTTCCTTGGTCCCAAGCCGGCAATAAGCCTAACCTAACCTTGATATTGCCTTGATATACTCAAGTAACCTGATGTGCTCTTTTCGCAGGTGAGTAAACCCCGTACCGTCTCCCGGTTTTATAATTCATCCACGACAACTCAGGCACCTCGACTGGTGGGAGCATGTACATGTGCCATTAAATATCCGGCACCCTGGACATTATCCCGCATCAGCCTCCTACGATTCCTGGTTGATCCTCATCGGTCGGTTTCCTTCTCATCTTCCTTCCACGCCCAAGATTCAAGCCAATATGTTTATATCAGTGGCCTATCCATAAACGGCAGTCTTCTGCGCTTGGCCTATTTCTTCTGAATTCAGCCATAGTAGATTGATCCTTCATTTCGATATCATCTTGGTCTTTGATTCTTCGTGATCTGAGCTTGGCTTTTCAGCCGAAAGGTGAAAGTTAAAGTTGCGGCAATAGCTAGGTGTCTGTGGGGGTTTTCTTGGCCTTGCCCAGCCAGAAGAAGAGTCGGGGTGTTGAGAAGTTTACACGAACCAGAGAAACAAAGAAAAGCAAGCAAAAACATAGGGAAAATCAAATTGAGCGGGACAATGAGAGTTGACTTGGAATTGACCGTGTCACGCATGCTCCTTGTACTTTCAAGTTCTTTGGGACTTTTGGGACTTGTGAGTAGGAGAAAAGGTACCTATTGTCGCCTCATCTTCTTGGAATACTTATCAAGATACAGCACTTATCGGCCTTGTGACAAAGCACAGTACATACACATAAGTAGTATAGCTCACTTGATAGCCCATATACGCTCAAGTTGTGTCGCGTATAAAAGGCTTTTAGATGTTTTTAACGGTACATTCTCACTTCGTTCTTCTATACTTCCAAAAGTTAACGAGAGCATGTCTGCTTTTACACCAGCCCCTCCACCCCCCACAAAGCTAGGCAAGTTTCTCTGGGTCAAGGAAGAGAAAAATATGGATACACTAACAGCACATGCCATTGGTCTATAGGCCTCTACAGAATATTGAGTCCTCGTGCAGGTGTTCGCGTCTCTCCGATCTGCCTTGGCGCGATGAGCATCGGGGACCGTTGGAACTCGGTATGATCGTCTTCTTGATACTCGACCTAGAGCTGACCTAGAAACGACGGTATAGTTCATGGGCTCTATGGATAGGGAGGCCAGTTTCAAGCTACTCGACGCGTACTTTGATATGGGGGGAAATTTCATCGATACGTCGAACAATTAGTGAGTTCTCAAGCCGTTTTTTCACTGCAGAGACTAATCCTTGGCCTCTAGTCAAGACGAGTCCTCAGAAGAATTCATCGGCGAATGGATGGAAGAACGTGGTAATCGCGATCAAATGGTTGTCGCGACCAAGGTATATGTATTGCCACAAGTTTTCATTCCTCTGGGCTAACGAAAATCGCAGTACACAACTTGCTACAAGACAGGCGACCCCAACGTCAAGCAAAAAAATCAACTACACTGGTAATAACGCCAAATCTCTTCACATCAGTGTCGAGGCTAGTTGAAAAAACTGCGCACGAGCTACATTGATATCTTGTACATGCACTGGTGGGACTGGGATACCTCTGTCGAGGAGGTCATGGACAGCCTGCACAACGTCGTCGCGTCAGGCAAAGTAATTTATCTGGGGGTGTCTGATACTCCAGCCTGAGTCGTCGCACAAGCCAATCAGTATGCTAAAGATCATGGGAAAACACCGTTTGTCATTTACGAAGTGGGTGTGTAGTATTCTTGCCTCTGCCTTTCTGATCACATTTTCCAGGGAAAATGGAACATCATGGATCGTTCCTTTGAACGCGACATAATTCCTATGGCTCGTTCTCTTGGTCTTGCGCTCGCTCCCTGGAGTGTCCTTGCGTCGAGTAAGCTACGTACGGATGCGGAAGAGCAACGCCGTAAGGAAAGCGGAGAGAAAGGACGCACAATGCTCGGTGACTGGGAACGGCCTCAAAGATAACCTTGAGGCGCTGGATATTACGCTGAGCGACGAGCAGATTAAGGAGTTCGAGAGCGTAGTGCCGTTTGATGTCGGGTTCCCTATCGACTTCATTGTAGGTCCAGCCAGAGCTCTTTCCTGCGATAAACTGAAAATATCATTAGGGTGATGGTACGGAGCCCAATTTCTTGTTCAAGACGGCGGGAAACATGGTGAAGATCCCTCGCACCCCAGCGCTTCGCCCTCAGTGAGTTTGGATGCACTGGTGACTGAGATTGTAAAGTAAAATTGTGTGTGTAAGTTGCTGAGGTGATATTGTAACAATTGACTCTGTTGATTAATTCTTAAATTTCTCTTCTTCTGATATTCAGGGGATCTGTCAAGTAATTTGAGAAGCAGATTCCCATTTGCTTTCCTGAGTGAGCAACAGCAGATTAGAGAGGGCTCTGAGGGGAGAAACTTTGATGCTGTCCTTGAAGACATTTTTGAACAGGTAGAGCAATCTGGTGATCAGCCAGAGAATGAGAAAAATGCCTCCCTCCAGGATGGAGCTGTTAAAATTTACTTGTCCAATGTAAAGGACACAGTGGATAAGGCTCTCAAGAGCAAGACTATGCCTTCCTGCTATACTTCAGGAGGATTTTTTATAAGACCATCCTCACTTTACTTTGCATTCAAAGAGGCCAGGCTGGAGAAAAGATTGGATCCAGTGCCAGCATATTTACCTTCTGTTTTTCTCTGGCTTCCCTTTGAACTGGGTGAGGAGGATAGAGTCCTCTGTGTCAGTGATAACTGTATAAAGAAAGGTCAAAAAATGTCACCCAAGGGGGTGGAACACAACACCTATTGCCAGAAGGGTTATTGGATTGACTGAAAATTACTACATCTTAACCAAGAGGATTTTTTTGCAGAGGTTGTAATGTAAGCATGCTTTGCTATGATCCAAGGATCATGAAGCAGCTGAGTCCAGAGTTGGTTCAGGAGTTTCCAGCATTCCTCTCAGCACGAAGTGGAATGGACAAGAAACTTGTAGAATTGATTGGGCATGGAATGTCTGTAGGAGTCAACTCTCATATGCGGGCTAATATGCTTCGTGCAGCACATATGCGGCAATATGATCAGTCTAAACTCAAATATTATTATGCAATCTATCAAGGTTAAAATAGGATTTAATTCTGGTACAGAGAGAGAGTCGATAGTTAATACGTAGTACAAATGAATAATGTATCATAAGTCAACATACCTGGTACAGAGAGAGAGTCGATAGGGGCTCCTCTCTGGACCAGGATGATAAATCGCCTGAATAAGTAATCAACCCTTTTCGGGTTAAGGCGCTAAGTCAATCTCTAACACCCCCCCTTGACTAGCGTCGAGGCCGAGAAGTTTTACCCATTGTTTATGCAGAGTCCGATGTAGCGGCTTGGTAAATATATCTGCGACATTTTCTTTGTTTGAAACGTACACGACATCAACGAGACGTTTGGCGATGCAATCTCTAATGAAGTGCTCTCGAATGGAGATGTGCTTCATCTTGCTGTGAGCATGGGGGTCGTGAGTGCACGCAATTGTTCCTTGATTGTCGCAGAATATGGTCGTCGGTAGAGATTGAGGGAATCCGAGTTCGGTGAATAAATTTTGGAACCATAGAACGTCTCTGGCGCAGTGTGTCGTAGCTAGATATTCTGCTTCACATGAAGATAGAGCAATGACTGATTGTTGTTTGGAACTCCATGAGATTGGGGAACCGTTCATAATGATAACGAATCCAGAAACTGATTTCCGTTCATCGCCCATTCCCCAATCCGAATCTGACAGTGCTCGAATGAGGGGATAAGTAGGATTCTTTCTTCCGAGCCAGATACCATATGTAATAGTGCCTTTGAGGTAACGCAGTAAATGTTTAGCGGCGGTGATGTGTGAGAGTCCGTAATTGGACATGAAACGTGCTAACTCGCGGACAGTGTACGAGATATCCGGACGAGAGCAAGTGGACAGATATATTGATTTTCCGACGATGGCGGTGTAAGGGAAAGAGTTAACTTTAGCAGTTTCCTCTGGAGTGAGCTCTTTTGTGTCTGGGAAGAGGCGACAGCCTGGATCCATAGGCGTCGCTACTGAGTTACAGTTTTCGAAGTTGAATTCCCGAAGAATAGATTGAGTGTACGTGCTTTGGTCAAGATGAATTGTGCGGTTTTCCCTGTCGCGCGTGATTCTGCAGCCGAGATGGAAGTTGGGTTCACCGTTATCAGTGATATCGAAAAGTGAGGCGAGCTCGTCTATGACTGAATCTGATTCTCTGGTGGAGTTCGATCCAATCAGCATATCGTCAACGCTAGTAGCCAAGACAGATTTATCGGTTCCACGGTTTCGGTAATAAACGCTCCAATCGGATTCGGTTCTAATGAAGCCAATAGATGTTAACTTCTTGTGCAGTTCAAGATACCATTGACGACCGGATTGTTTCAAACCGTATAGGCCTTTTCTCAGTCTCCAGTAGCCAGAACCAACAATGGATGGTTTGCGGAGGTAGATTTCCTCATCCAGAGGACCGTTAAGATAAGCTGTTTTAACATCTATTTGTCGTAACTCCCAGTCTTGTTCTGCGACGAGAGCGAGGACCGTTCTGATAGATTCCCATCGAGCAACGGGAGCGAAATGTGTGATTAAAGTCTTGACCCGGTATTTGGGTGAAGCCTTTGGCAACGAGGCGAGCTTTGAACCTAGAAATGAGCCCATCTCGATCTTGTTTAATGCGTAATACCCATTTTGAGCCTACGGCCTTCCTGCCAGGAGGTAAATCCTCGATTACTTGTAAACACCTTTCGCATTAAGAGACTCTAACTCTTCATAGATGGCAGACAACCAGTGTGACCAATATACGGAAGATTTTGCGTGTTCGATGGTTTCAGGATCCTTTTCGTGGATGTCGTCTATGGGATGTTCCAAAGCGCTTCCCACAAAAGTGGATTCGGTAGCTATGAACGCTTTTGTCAATGGAGAGAGGTCATCGGTGGTGCACTCGACTTCTATTTCTTCGTCATGAGTAGAATTCAGGAGGTCGAGTAAGATAGTGTTGTGCCCCCCCTCGACAGTGGATTCTGTGAGGAGGTCAACGCGGTATCGAGCGGGTAGACGTCTTGGTCGAGTACTGTGACGAGGTTCGACGTGGGTAGTACCATCGGACATTTCAATGTCAGTACTGCGATGGTGTTAGGGCATAAGTTTCAAAGTTAGGATCAATACACACTCATGAGTTTGGTCAGTTATTGACGTATCAGAGGTGTTAGAGTCCAGGGACGGCCTGTAAACAGGTTAGAATTAGTCCCTTAGTAATGGATAACTACGCACTTGAGATTAAAACGATCGCTTTTGAACGAATCATCCAAGGCAGCAGTGTCGTGATAAAGCCTGTGATACAGGTTAACATTGTGTATATCAACCACTGAAGAAACACGTACTCGTTTTGAGATAGTGTTGGTTCAGTGTCTATAGTCAGATCATCCCAGAGGATGTCTGATAGAGGCGGAGATGGTAGATGACTCGGGAAGCCATGGAAGTCTACGTCACGTCGAGGTCGGACTGACTTCAAAGTGGGAAACCATATGAGGTAACCCTTGGAGTCTTTCGCGTATCCGACAAATCGACCTTCTTCCCCTCGAGGTTCCATCTTTCCAATTTCATCTGAGTTAGATTTCCGTGCAGTTACGAGCGCACCAAAGGGTCTAAGATGAGAGAGGTCTGGTTGTTTTTTGAACCAGCCTTGAAAAGGCGTGATATGGGATAAGGAGGTGTGAGGTACTCTGTTTTTAATATGAGCACTAGTTTGTGTTGTGAATGGCCAGAACCAAGCCATCATCTGTGAATCGACGAGCATAGCTTCGCGACATTCGTTCTAAGATTTGGTTTGTTTGTTCTGCAACACCGTTCTGTGGGGAAGCATCCGGGACTGTTTTTTCGTAGGTAATTCCTTCAGTTTCGCAGTATTGTTTGAATTGACCCTCAACAAGCTCGCTGGCGTTGTCGACACGCAGGAAGATAATTTCGTACCCGAGTTGTTTCTCGGCGGCAGTGCGAAATAGAATAAATGATTTAAGAGCTTCAGATTTTTGTTTTAAGAAGAAAACAACAATGAAACGACTACAGTCGTCTATGAAGGTGATGAAGTAGCGAAAACCCCCGTATCCAGTTGGAAAGGGGCCACAGATGTCAGAATGAATGCGGAAGAGAGGGCGAGTAGCGCGGTTGGAGGATTTTTTTGGGAATTTCAGCCATTTAATATTGGCGAGGGCGCAGATTCGACAGTGTTCGACTCTGACGCTGTCGACGTCCGGAGGAAGTCCGGTCGTCGCGCTCCTCAGGCCTTTAACGTCTATGTGGCCCATTAGACGGTGGTAAAACCCACCTTCCTCGATTCTTCAGACTCGGTACCTGGGCCGAAGAGCGTGGCAGTTGATGGTACCATAGATACCATCAGATCTGATTGCGAGGAGGTTGAGTTGTGATCCGGAGACGGTTTAATCGGAGATACAGTCATTTTGTACAGATCCTGGACGATACTTCCGCCAGCAAAAGCCTCACCAGCGGAAGTGAAGTAGACGATGTTGCTGTCTCCGGTAGTGGTGCGTACACCTTTTCTGTCTAATCTTGACCCGGAGATGAGATTGCATCTCGCAGTAGGAATATGCAAGACATTTGAAAGAGAGAAGACACAAGAAGAATTGTTGTGAGTTGCATTGAGGACAATTTTTCCTTTACCAACAGCTGCTGCTGTCAAATTGGATCCAAAACCCGAGACGGTGAGTGGTGGATTAAAAGGAACATAATCATGGAAGAGTGAACGGTCATGAAAGATGTGTCGGGAAGCTCCAGTGTCGTGGTTGACGCTGTTGTCACTGACAACGGCATCGTTCAAGGCTATGACATTGACCACAATCTCCTTGTCAATATGGATTTCATCGTCATCGTCGGCTATCTGGAAAGATTCTAGCATGTAAGCCAAGGGGTCGAGATTATTGTGAACTTCATCATCAGTGTCATTGGAGAATTGGGCGGAACCAACGAAACGGTTAGAAGAGTCTTCCTTTAACTCCTTTCAACGTTCCAAGATACGGGCATCTGGAGATAAATGTACGTCTCTCCTTCCACGATAATTAGAAGGATATCTGCCAACCTTCCCTCCTTTATAGGAACAGCAATCCTGTTGGAGATGACCGATAGGTGTCTTGCAATATGGGTTATCGCAGAAGAGATTTGAGCGACGTTGGCGTTGGTTAGGGTTATAAGGTGTGGGACGCCGACTGTCTCGTTGTTGTTTTCGGTTGGAAGGACCTGGTCCAATGCACTGCTCGAGGGGAACAGCACTGGCAGAAACAGTAGCGTAGGCGCTAGGAACGGCAGCATTGGATGTGGATGTGGTAGGTTTAGCCTTTTTCTTTCCATTCACGATAGCGTTTATCTGAACAAAAGAGGAAGAAACGCCTCAATTAACTTCTTCAATCTTCAAGCGCTGGATAACGAATTTTGAAGTGATGGGGTGACCAGTAATCTCGCCAATCCTAAGTTTCTCGAGGAGAAAATCACGACAATTTGTCCACTTCTGTTCAGTAGTCATCAGGGTAACGAGATGGCTGGCAAATTCAGTATCGGACATGATATTGGGATTAGCGTCTCGGAGTTTGTTATAGAGTTGGACCATGATGTCCCGCCAGTTGACAACATCATCGTCTTCAGCACACCTATTTCCGATGATCTGGTGCTTGATGTTTGTCGCTATGACAGAGTTACTAGGTTCAAATTCGTTCTTCAAGGCCATCCAAGCATCTCGAGCAGATGTACAGTCACCCACGACGTGCCCTTTGTCAAGAGGAACAGCTTTTGCTATGATGGCAAGGATCTTCCTGTCCCTGTCTAACCAAGGCTTTGCCGCTTTCTTTGCAGCAGTGACGATGGCTTCATTTCCATGAATAGCAATACGACGCTGAGATCCATCGTTCTGGTCTATTCCATCGACAATTTGTGAATGAATGAGTTTAGGAATGTTTGGAGGATCGTAGTCGTCTCCTTCGATATGGCACCAGTAATCTGCTGCGATAAGTTCAAACCTAGATTTTTGTTTGAACTCGCTGTAGTTGTTTGTGCCGTCGCTGTTAACTTTTATAGGAGTGAGGGTGAATCGTTTCCATTCATTCCTCTCTCTGGTAGAATCATCCATATGCTGGTCTTCGTCTTCGACGTTCATTATGAGTAGGTTGGATCAGGATAGTTTAGCAGTGTTTCACAAGGAATTTAGAGTGCAACGGGGCCCATAACCTATCAAGGTTAAAATAGGATTTAATTCTGGTACAGAGAGAGAGTCGATAGTTAATACGTAGTACAAATGAATAATGTATCATAAGTCAACATACCTGGTACAGAGAGAGAGTCGATAGGGGCTCCTCTCTGGACCAGGATGATAAATCGCCTGAATAAGTAATCAACCCTTTTCGGGTTAAGGAGCTAAGTCAATCTCTAACACAATCACAGCTGCAAATGCATATCAAGATACTCTTAACAATGATAGGCAGCAGTTCAAACCCTCTTCAGAATACTCTGATAAAAGTGGTTACAGTGGCTTTCATCCTTCCAGATGGTACATTAACTCCCTTTACATTGACTAGGAGGACCGTGGTGTCCAATGACTGGCACACCAAACTTTGATAACATGGTTCTATGGTGGTCAGAACAAGGTAAAGGTGCTGAGAATAAAATTTTCTATAAACTCCGTGAGCATCTAGCTTCATACTGGAATATTTTGAAGGATTGTCAATACACAAAAACCACAATGCTGGCCAGCACTATACAGCGCAGAGCAAATGAAGCCCGGGTTCATTCATCTGAATATATTGCAAAAGTACTTCCTGCTGCATTGCCCAGCCAACCTGGAGTCCTTATTAGTTCTACTTTGGAAACCAATGATCTGGCCAATGAGTTAATGGATGTTGTTCCTGGGTCAGTTTCAGATGCTCACTCTTCTACATCCTATTCTATCCATCCCCGATCCATGGCAGCTGCTGCAGTTCAAAGCACGACAACAGATATGCATCCTCCTGCGCAATCACAGCTAAACATTGCTAGCAATCCCTTTGGAGTCTGGAAGTGGGGGTCTAGTTCCACATCTGCCACAGTACCAGAACCAGTATTTTTTTCATCCACACCATGGAATAACACACGAGCACCCAGGAAATGTAGAATATGTAGGGAAACAAAATGTCCTGGGTCACAGAACCGCAAAAACTGTCCAAAATATGGTAAGAATCACTGACTCCAAGGTACGTGAATATCATATGAGAGTTGTAGGTCTGATCTAACTATTCCATAGAATTACATATTCTTCACAAAGAATTGCAGTGATCTGAACAGAGTATACTGTTATATTGTACTATCATGAATGTTTGTATCTGCTCAATTAATTATATTCATTTCATCATGCACCCTGTCATGCCCCATTCTCAACCCTACTTCCGACAAGCCCAATTCTGATGAACATGGCTTCCACCATCAATCCCGACAAATGCATACTGCCTTACTGCGCGCCATCCATTCATTTCTCTATTGTAGCAACAGCTCTCCAATATGCCTCTGACTACGCACATAATGCATAACTCTATTATTCCTTTCCGCCCACTCACCTTGTTCCATTTTGAGTCTTCTCCTTGTATTTTACTTGTTTCTGCTATTCCTTGTGTTTTCCTCCCTTTCATCTTACCGACTTGCCTAATTATTCTTTACGACCCTATTATCCTTGGACACTTAAATACTTAGTTGATACTTCCAATACAGTAGATTTGCTATATTGAACAACTCCCCCAGTTACCGACTCATTTCATGACTTATCTGTTTCTTCACTCCGCAATATAACCTTCTTTGATCCCAATCTGTTGCGCATCATCAAGTCAGCTTCTGCTCAACTTTCCGATACCGCCTTATTGTCTTTGGAAATGCTTGCACTCAGTGGGTTCTACTGTTAAGATTGTGCAAGACCGGCAGGTCTGGAACGGAACCAAGAGAAGAATAGACTTTGACAAAGAAGTCGTTGGACCGGAACGGAAGCCGGAGGTAGAGTGGGACATGCGGTTTAGTTATTAACTAGACCCTTGTCACGCCGTATAGTCCTGAGAGAAGACTGACAGAGTTATGGCCAGTACAGCCGGAGAGTATCAAGAAGAGAGAAGGGACTAAGGCGGAACTTAGTTGGAACAGAAGGTCTGGTTTATCCAAGTTAATATTTAAACTGAGGTTTACTGTACAAAGTCGTACTACTTATATACTAGGAGTCTGGGACTTCCGGATCGATAAAAGACAATAGTTGGATATGAGTGCGGAAGACCGAAGTAAGTAATAGACTTATAAGACAATAATACTCAATAGTTCGGGAAGGGAATAGAATCGAAAGATAATAAGAACCAATGATATAGTAATCCGGAATAGTCCATTGATGGAAGATAAGAGATAAGATGAAGATAAGTAAAGATAGATAAGATGACGGAAATGTACAGAACGGAATCAGAATGATGCCGGAATGATTGCCATAGTATTCCAATCGTGATCCGGTTGTAGCGGGAACGGCATAATTGTAACATCTACCCTTAGAGTCGGAAACACTTCCTCTCATAGGCTTACTTGTTTAGTTCATTCTAAACTCACTTCTGGGTTCCGCTCACACTCCTCAAGTTGTCATTCCCAGATCAAGTACACTATCTACGAATCGTCTCATCAGAACTATACCACCACTTCTATTTGAGATAGTACCTTATTAATCTGTCACCATAAGGATCCACCTAGATCCTTACACACCCCATGTTGAACAACTTGGATTTCATCTGACATGTGCGCACCATAGCACACAACTTGGATTTCATCTGTACGTCCCATGTTGCACCATTTAAATTTCATCTGCACGCAAGCAAAAACTCATGTCTGTGCATCTCATATCACACAGGTTGGATTTTATTGCATGTCCCAAGTCACACCACTTGGATTTCATCTGTGCACAACTTCAATCAGTGCATCCCATGGTGGATAACTTGGATTCTATCTGCATGTCCCGATTCCTGAGTCACAGTTCAGATTTCATCTGTGTCCCTTATATTGGACAACTTGGATTTCATCTACAGGTCCCAACTCCAAAGCAATGTGTGAAGTCACACAACTCAGATTTCATCTGCATGTCCCAAGTCACCAACAAGTCACACACATGTCAGGCAAATTGGATCTACACTTGAAACAATATATCACAGATCCACCACATGAACACTTAATAGATACTCCCAACATCCACTCTAGTGAAATTGTACATAAACAGTTAACAAGAAAAAAAAAAAAGTAGTGCGGACACATGCGAGAATTGAACCTTTAACCTCGCGAAGATGCTAAAAAGAGTATTAACTAGAAATGGCATCACCAACCACACTATTATTACATGTTCTGACAGGTGTTAAACATGATGTATTTTTGAATTTCACGGGCCGGTTACAGATATGACACCAAAGTTGGTTAGGTATTGTCCGCGATGTAGAATGTTGAAGCATGGGACCGATGAGGGTTTTGAATCCAATGGTGACACATGACCTTGTCCAGCCGGGTGATACATCTGACTCTTTGTCGTCAGTGTCTGCTTGACACCAAGCCGCCCCGCCCTGCCCAACAAAACCTGGGCCGATCCCAATGGGCGTCTCGCAGGTGATTCAATGAACCCAACAGCACCAACGGAATTGCACAATCCTAGTATAGTGGGATACACTTGTTCTTAAAAACTTTACATAGTTCTTAAATTGGTATATCATGGATAAAGTCATTTCTTTGAGAAAAGTGTGTCTCATTCCTGAATCCTATTCTCATCAGCTCACTCTCAGCTACAGCAGCGGTTTTCCTGACACTGGCGAATCTTGTCATTGAGGTCATGACTAGACGGGACTATCGACTGAGGCAAAAGCCATAGATTGTTCCTCAGAAGATTGACTGAGTTTGCATTTGGAAAGTGGCATTGGACAAGAGAATGGATATGGGTTGGCAGGATCGGAAATGGATTGGCTGGTTCTGACAGTAAAACTGACGATATATAGCATCAGCAATGACAGAACAATTGTTGGGATCAGGTCCGAAAAAGCCGTTTTTGCCTAGGTGACCTCAGAGTGGCCTAAGAAAAACTAGGTGACCTATGAATCCTATCGCATCCTAGGAATTTGGCTTGTGCCTTCTTAGCCAAGGCTCTTGAGGATTCCTAGGGTATCCTAGGAAACCCCAGGGAAGCTCCAGGACAGCTCCAGGACAACCTGGGAACACCTGGGCAAGCCTGGGCAAACCTAGGCTTGCCTAGGATACCCTAGGGAGTCCTCAAGAGCCTTAACTGACAAGGCACAAGCCTAAGTTCCTAGGATGCCATAGGATTCATAGGTCACCTAGTTTTCCTTAGGCCACTCTGAGGTCACCTAGGCAAAAACGGCTTTTCCTGATGTCCTCTGCCACTTGGGTAAAGCAGTTTTGCCTGAGCAGCAAAAGTCAAAAAGAATATTGAGTTCAAGGAGCAACTGCCAAAAACAAATCGCATACAAATATTTCTGCAAATGATCAAATGATCAACGTTCACATGTTCACGGCTTGGCAAGCACTAGGAGCGCATTTGGAGGGAGTCTCATTATGAGGACAGTGAACAAGACTGAGTTTGACGTTGGATTCTGCACCAATCAGAGTCTGGGAGATTGTTGTCTCGCCTGGGCAGAAGCTCAATGATATAGACTCATGAATGCAAACGTACCGCGTTTCTTGACTGCTGGGGAAGTCTGCACAAAGGTGACGGAGGCGGTTGCAAGAACAATACTTGTGACCTCCATGGTAACCAAAAGTGAAGTATCCCTGGAAGAGAAAGAGGAACCAACTAGAGGCCTTTATATCTCCAAACCAAATCTTTTGCAGCAGTGGTTACGCAATAGAATGTGCGGATGTGATGGACCTTGGAGTTGACACATGGCGGAAGGTTTGTGGATTAAAATGGTATAGTACGGTATACAGTGGACACAAAAACTGATGTCACCCCCCAAATCGGGAAGGTGGCTCCGGAGCATGTTCAACTCCGTTTCAACCTCATCAAACCGATGTTAAAACAGTAGCAGCATCATACATATATACTTGAATTTTCCTACTTTAAACTACATAGCTGACCATAATGCATCCATAAACATTGTGTCAATGCAGCAAAATGAAGTTTAGCCTGCTCCGGAGCTACTTTCCCAATTTGGGGGTGACATCAGTTTTGCATCCACTGTATGTACTTCAAGCCTGCCAGGTTACAACTTGAAACACCGATCCATGGACCTTATGGAATGTCTGAAATCTGTCTGGCACTACTGTACTCATATGTATGGAGGCAACCGTCACGTGATCCGCCACGGTGCTGATGTAGCAACGAGCCCAGTTTTGACCATGACATGGGCAAAAACTGGCACCCAGAACCTGGGATTTTTGAAAAATTTCATAGATTCTTTGCATGTCACAGTCCTGAACTAGCAACCAGGCCAAAATTTGCTGTGACATCACGGTATTCTGGCAACACAACAAGGCCTCCGTGACCATGACTGTTGCCTCCATACATATGAGTACAGTATACATATATTGATGGGTAGGTCAGAACAGACAAACAACTGCTGAATTGTAATGAATACCTATAAGAATGCAGCAGAGCCTGACCCTATGTCATGGGAGGCAACAGAAGAATGGCTCTAGCTAGCCTCTCACCGAGCTGCTTGAGAAAGCTTTGAGAGGAGGCAGATCAGCGGCAATGGGTAGCCTGTCATTTAAGTATATGCAATGTTGAACATCTGAGTCACAATCAACTTGTACCAGATACGACGCCAGGTCAAAGGATTTGAAACAAGAGGAGAACCTTTTGCACAACTTGAAGAGCACAGCATAGTTCAACATTCTCCAAGAATGTATCTATTAGCTGTCCAGGTGTGTATTGCAGGCCAGTGTTCCTGCTTCATAAACGTTAAAATTATCAACTTCAGGGATATTCTCTGCATGCTGTCCAAGAAGACAATACTGAACTTGTCGCTCAGCTTTCTCTTGCAGCAGATTCTTGCAATGGTTGAGGGTGTATTCTCCTTTGGACGATTCCTCATTTGTAGGATCAGATGTGTTTGGAGATTCATCATTTTGAATCTCCTCTTTGACTATAGGAGGAGATTCTATCTCCTCTTGTTCATCCTCTTCTTGGATGACATACATACAGGGTTGTCCGTATTGTTCACAAGTAGGGTCATTTGCAAAATGTCCTGGTTTGCCACATCCGTAGCAGAGTTTTCTGGTGCTTGCGTCACCAGATGGTTTAGGTTTTGAACTCTTGGAGTTCGTTACCTGTCCTGTGCTTCTGAGTGTATTCTCAGTGTGCACTGGTTTTGCTTTATAATTGGAGAAACAATGTTTCACCAGTTGAAATGGTTGTCTTTGACAATCACTGGACCAGTTTTATATGGTCCTGTACTACCACTTGGTTGTACCTTTGATTCACGGTGTATTCACTTAGTGAGGTATTTCAAATCTTTGATACCTGGTTTCTTACGTGAAGTCACATAGTACTAGTCTTTGAGATGATGATTGTCCTCGAGTCTAGTCACTGCTTTGACCATTGTTCTGAGTTTAGCATACTCCAGAACAATGCCCTGGTTTGCTAAATGCTTTAGCACTGTAATGGTAACCCATTAATGAATTGGTCTTGCATAGCAGCTGGATTAGGAGGCCATTGCATCCTTGCTGCCCATCTTATGAGGGTGGCATGATAATCTTGTACGCCTTGAGCGGGCAAGTATGTTACTTGTTCAAACTGCTGAGCAGCTTGATGTATAGTAGATGCTTATACACATCTATCAAAGATTCCTATTATGGTATCTTCAAATTTCCAGGATACTGTGATCCTGTGTGGTCCATCAACTTCATTGTTGTACCAGTCATGGGCTTTGTCCTTGAGGAATAGCCCAATACTTGGAGGCATGTTTTATTGTGGTCATTACCACAATAGCAGTTTACTGCCATCCATCTGAGGAGGGTGGATAACCACCTCTCGAATATTTCTACGTCTGGCGTACCATTGTACGTATCAGGCAAAGGGATCTTTATGTTCTTAGATCCGTCAATATTTGCGACGGGTTTCCCCACCGCATGAAGTATCATACGTCGATACACTCTGTGTACCTGGTGTTTCCATTGGGCACAATGTTTGTTGTCCCCAGTATTCTCTCACAGTTTGGCTGCAAGTTTTGTCGCAGCTTACGCTGTTGCAATTTACTGAGATTTGTTTGGGGTTGAATTATATAATTCACCAGGAATTGTTAGATGAGGAGTCAGTATCTGACTCTTTGTTGTTATCATCTGATGATTCATCAGACCAAGGCGTACTTTTATGCTTTTTTGTCTCTATTGCTAGAGTCAGAACTGTCAGAGTTATCATCAGGATCTCCAGGTGTGCTGGAGGCATACCTAACTCTGCACCCTTCATCAGGAAAAGCCATTTTTACCTAGGTGACCTCAGAGTGGCCTAAGGAAAACTAGGTGATCTATGAATCCTATGGCATCCTAGGAATTTAGGCTTGTGCCTTGTCAGTCAAGGCTCTTGAGGATTCCCTAGGGTATCCTAGGAAACCCAGGGAAGCCCCAGTGAAGCTCCAGGACAGCTCTGGAAGACCTGGGCAAGCCTGGGCAAACCTAGGCTTGCCCTGGGTTTGCCTAGGATACCCTAGGGAGTCCTCAAGAGCCTTAACTGACAAGGCACAAGCCCAAATTCCTAGGATCCCATAGGATCCATAGGTCACCTAGTTTTCCTTAGGCCACTCTGAGGTCACCTAGGCAAAAACGGCTTTTCCTGATGTTATAGGGTTGCGACAATTGTTCTTTATGAGAGGCAGTATCACTATACTCCTGTCCCAGACTTCTCATGGAGTAGTCAGTTTGTCAAGGGGAATGCCATCGCCATTGAATCCTACCATTGGTCAGGAAATGCAACCGGTATTGTACCGGTTTTTCTGAGACTGTAGTTGTGTTGTCTCTGAATTGCTACACAACTCTCCCAATTGCTCACTATCCATTTGGGAGCGGCATACTAGGCAATCTTATCGCCGTCAGTACAGGTTCTCCTGTACTTCAATTATTTGTGGTACTGTTGTTGGTACTACAGGTTGTGGTATCGTTGCTGATACTGTACTTGTATGTATGGAGGCAACGGTCATGGTCATGGAGGCCTTGTTGCGTTGCCAGAATACCGTGATGTCACAGCAAATTTTGGCCTGGTTGCTAGTTCAGGACTGTGACATGCAAAGAATCTATGAAATTTTTCAAAAATCCCAGGTTCTGGGTGCCAGTTTTCGCCCATGTCATGGTCAAAACTGGGCTCGTTGCTACATCAGCACCGTGACAGATCACGTGACGGTTGCCTCCATACATATGAGTACAGTACTACATTTTGTGGTGTTGGTAGTACTACTTGCTGTGGTACTATATTTTGTGTTACTACTGGTGGGATCACCATAGTAATTGGCTCTTTCTTTATAGGAGCCTTCAGTTTAGCAGGTGCATTTTGTACTTGCTGTGTAACAGTTACTGGAGGTAATTGTTGTTGCGCTGTTGGTACTACTGTATGTAATACCATTGTGCTCGGACTCGGACCAGGTCCTTGCATGTTTTGACAAGCGACTTGTGTCATTGTCTGTGTTGGCACCATGCGTGCCATTACCGGTGTTTGTGGCACTATTGTTTTCATTTGTATTCCTTGTATAGGAATACTAACATCAACTAATCATTGATTTTTAAAATAATGTTCATTCAATTCTTGAATGAATGTTTTGTGAGCTTTAATGAGGGACTCATTTTTTAATGGTCCCACTATTGTTGAACCAATCCATTGGATTGGGTCATTCATCTGTCTACTAATCATAGGTGGAATAGGTAATGATCCTGGTCCCCTTGGGCTGGAGACATTCTTCCTGTGAAGAGGTTCTGCCTCATTACTGGAGAGTAACAAAGCGGTATGGGTTCAATTGATTTACCCATTATCAATTTTGAAACATCAATAGCTGGAGATTCATTTGCATGAACTTCCGTATTTGGCGTATTGTTCACTCAGGCTTTTTGAATTTTCCTGAGCGTTACAAAGTCACCAAAGTTGTTATAGGGATTGCTTTGGCAATCCCCTGTTCTACAACCTCATTTTTGGGGTTGTCAAATAGAACTTCACCCTCAGGTGGTTCTACCAGATCGAATGAATCTGTATGCCACATGTTATGTGTTGGCCTAAAGGACTCTTTAGGTCTCCGTTCTTGGGCATCTGGTGGTTCATATAGTCCCATCGTTTGATGGAACGAGTGAGTGGTAGGCTTTATGCCTCCCCAACGACTTGTTTGTTTGTTATCAGGTGGTATATCCGCCTGTAATACTGCCGGCGTTACTGCTGGCGGTTGTGCTATGGGCATTGCAATGCTTGTAATGTTACCAGGAGCTGGTAACAGTCTGGATTTAGTCGTTCCAGCTGGTCTGGACCAACATTCTACTGTGGTAGCTATATGGTTTAGTGCTTGTGCACCTTGCCCATAGAACTGTGATAGTTCTTGCATGGCCTCCTTGAGGTCGTTGTTGACTTGTAGTAGTCACTGTAGTTGTCGTCACAGAGTCTGGAATGGAAGTAAGCAAAATTTTGATAGCAGAGGGTAAATGGCCTATGGCCACGGCAACTGCAAATAACTTGGATATTGGTGTGAGATGCTACTAATGGATAAGCGAAACAGTGAGGCATTGCAAAGACCAGGGCTTACTTTCATCCCAATCAATACAAGTGCATACTCTTTGAGGCATAAGATCTTGGATACAAATGAAGATTAATTTTGAGTAGGCGCTTGTGATGTATGTTGGAAATGCTGGATTTATTGCAGGGACAACTGGGAAATTATTTCTAGCGGCAGGGGTTGTAGCCAAGCAGGTATCACTGAGGTTATGTTAAAAGCATTAGGCATCCAGACCTGTGGTTGTTGCCCTGCCTGAAATTTTCTCTAACAAACCAAAAATCTTCCTTGACCTTCCACAAAAAATGTCTCCTAAGCCTGCTTTCCAAGGTTTCCATGTGGAATTCCTGATGAAAGAGTTGGAAAGATACCACACTAGCAACCAAGTGGAAGACTGGGAGAGCTTTATTCTCCAAGCTACTCATCAATTGTTGAAGCACGCGCCACCTAGTCTGGACAAGAAAGAGGAGCCCTCAGCTGAGAGTCTGGCCAAGGTGAATGATGATATACCGGATCGAGAGGAGCCACTTCTGGAGCCTGGTGATGTGGGGTATGAAGACGCAATGAGAAAACATCAGGAGGAGGGTGCGTGAAAGAAGGCACTTGTTGCCGTACACATTGCTTGTGTTTGTTTGGTTGAGCGCGTGACTCAGTTTGCTTCAGAAAATTTGTCGATGGCTTAACTATCATGGCAAGACCGCTAAAAATTTGTCCTGAGTGCTGAGGGTATGCTGACCAAAGGTGTGGCCATGAAGGCACAACTACTCAAGGGTATGCTGTTCAAAAGTGTGAAATATTCAAATAGGTCCCTGTGTTTACAAAGTGTTGGCGCACATATAAGGTCAGCATGCTAATCTGGGCCCAGCACACAAAATCATGACATTGTTGGCACACAAAAATTGTGGTACTCAAAAAGTCATTACACAGCTCTGGTTAGTCATGAAACTTACCATATTTGGTAAGTTCTAGTCTTGACTTAACCATATGATTGCTTGATTTGGCTTAATCTGGCTGTATTGCTTCAAAGTATTAGTAGATTATGAGTGAGCAATGCAGTCACATGAAATAACACAGCCACAGGATGAGGTCAGACCGCTTTGACCAGTTAAAATAAGTAAATCATATCAGACTGATATGATATGATGGACTTGTTTGGGCTGGTCAAAGCAGTCTGACCTCATCCTGTGGCTGATATGATATGATGGACTTGTTTGGGCTGGTCAAAGCAGTCTGACCTCATCCTGTGGCTGATATGATATGATGGACTTGTTTGGGCTGGTCAAAGCAGTCTGACCTCATCCTGTGACCAGCACCACCAGGTAACGGAATGAGCCTCTTCGGCGGAGTATTCCATCTGACACCGGAGCAGTTGCTACTATTTAATTCTAAGGATCTACCCAAGGTCTCAAAGACTGCACCTATCTTTGATAAAGATGTACTGTCCGGACTACCAGGATGGATCAAAGATATACAACGATTAATGGCAGCGGCTGGAATCAATGATGAAGCTGTGAAGGTTGCTAAAGCACTTGAATACATGAGCCACGCAACGCGAGAAGCGTACAAGGGTCTTGATTCGGTAGCCGTGAATCCTAATTTAGATCAGCTAATCAGAGATCTCCGCAACATTTATTTGGAATCAGCAGGCAGCGAGCTAGGTTCTCGCCAGGAGTTAGAACAAATTGTGAAAAAAAACACTCCTATTGATATTGGCAATCTCCAGAAGATCTTGGTGTATAACCGAGACTTTAAGGTACAAGCCGACAAATTAATGAAGCCGCCTGCGATTTTATCAAACATCGAAGCAGTCAGAGTGTATATTATACCTATGACATGCCGACTAGTCGATGCAATTTATGCTAGATTGAGGATTGATGTCACTCCAGCAGAGCTAGCTGTGAGGTGACGAGAAGATCCATATGATTTGTCTAAGTTAATGGAAGCAGCTGGAAGTCTAGAGCTTGGAAGCCTTGAAACGTTTTACGGCAAAGGCGACAATCCTGACGGACCTTTAGGGTACCGTACTCAGCGGAAACATATAGTAGAGGGTCAATGGCATTCCCATTCGCTCCTCAGATATATCCACCAGCAGCACCTACTGTTACACAAGTAAAAACGGAAACTAAAGATGAACAGTTCAATCAGATCATGGCTACTATGGCTGCGATCAAAGATACTATTACAATCAACAAGAAAGAGTGGATTCAGTTCTGGATTTGCATCATAAGACTATCTCTAGTCTGATGCAAACTCTGAAGAATCCTCCGGAGTCAGCTAGTGCTGCTCCTAGAGTACACTATGCTGGTACTCATAGCCAACGCAATAATAAGGTACCTGACTGGGGTCAAGGTTGTTTCATGTGCAGGTCACTAGAACATCGTATGTCTGACTGTCAATTCTTCAATTCCTATAAGGATAAAGGATGGTTAGTTCCAGACACGACTCCGGGATCTAAGAAATATACCTTGAGAGACGGCTCGCCGTTACCTAGGACTAGTCCTGACGAATCACGACCCGAAAGGATCGCTTGTATTGCTAAGCAGAAAGGATGGGATAAAGGAGGACAAATGCCTTCTTCGTTGAAGAAGAAGATATACTTGATACCGCTCCCGAACAAAGTCCACATTACTCGATGTTCTTGTCATTCGCAAAGATCTTAGAGGAGCATGAAGCTAACCTCAGACAGAGAGGTCAGAAGAATGCTCGTCGGAGTCGGGAAACTAGTTGCTTCGGGAATGACGGGTAGAATCACTAGAGCTAGTCCTCTAGGCGTGCAGCAGGTTCGAAAATACCCTCTTCATTGAAGGAACCAGTTCAAAAGGTAGGGCCTCCGGCGAGAGGCACTCCAAGACAACAGTCTGGGGTGATCACCCTACCAAAGGAAAGTCCTGCTACAAAAACAAAGTTTAAACAGGTTGAAGTTGTGTTACCTATTAGAAAGAATGGGCTAGCTAAGTCAACGGAACAGTCAACGAAGGAAGAGAGACCACCGGAACGCCATGAGGCACCAAAGGCCGCATCTGTAACTTCTGGAGATGACTTGGACGAGAAGTTACTATGAGAAATCGCAGAACTTCAAGGGAATACTCCGAGATCCAACCTAAACCTAAGCAAAGACCATTTGATTCAGTAAAACCATACAATGTAGAACCAATGCCTATAAATTTACCACTACCAGAGGAAACTGTGAAGTCTAGCACTGTAAAGGACCCTTTTGCATCGGAATCTGGACCTAAATATCAAATTCAAAATGGCTTTAGTCGATCTGGGATTGATGAGAACGTGGCGAAGAAGCTATTCAATGCTGAGGTTACCCTCACATCAGAAGAACTTCTAGCACTAAGTCCGAATCTCCAGAAAATCTTGGCTAGAAAAGCTAGAGATGTTTGAGTTGCGCCAACCAAGAGGAAAGCGGCTTACATTAGTACGCTACTTGAAGATGGTACTGAAATACCCGAAGGACCTGTGGATACTCAGCTAGCTAGCTATATTCTTTTGGATGACATTAGTCTCCAGGATAAAGAAGTATTCGAGATACTAGAAGAGGACCAAGGCAAAATTCAAGCCGGTTCCGTAGGAAGATCTAGCAGTCTCAAGTGCATCAAAACTAGGGTCAATAATCATGAAGAGATGACCAAAGCAATCCTCAACAGTGGCTGTCAAATTGTTGCGATTGATCAACAAGTAGCCGTTGACTTGGATATTGTTTGGGATCCCTCCGTGACGATCAGGTTACAAGATGTACACGGCGGACTAGAAGAAACTGCTGGGCTAGCCCGCAATGTTTCCATTCCTAATTGGGGATATTACTATTTACTTACAACTCCATGTACAAAAAGCCGCACCGTTTGAGATACTAATTGGTAGACCTTTCGATGTGTTGACTGAATCAGTCATTAAGAATCACTCGAATGGAAACCAGGAGGTCACTATAACGGATCCTAATACAGGACACCAGTGTACTATGGGGACATATGTAAGATCCAATCGTAGAAGACTCCGATTCGATGGTGCCAATTCTAATCCAAGACTGGTACCAGAAGTTCCTGCTCACGTCAAGGAAGAGGCTGAGGGAAATTTTTCAGCCTCAACAATCTGACTAGCGAACAGGGAGAGGTAGAATTGGCTATGAGTTTTCATTTTGACGAGAATGATGAAGTTGTTTGTGATGGGTATACTACCGCGAAGTCAGGGATATTTTCGGAACAAGAATTAAGTGAAGCGTATATTATGGCCTCTCGTGAATCTATAACGAAGGACTATCCCAAAGACGGAAGGACTATTGATGCCTATCTATCGTGTTCTGTAATTGATGAAGATAAACATGTGTTTAGTTCTTGGCAAGAAGGTCTGGATCAATCTGAAGATGAGGGACCGGAAAAAGTCTCAATAGATGACTTACCACCTTTACCAGAGGAGCTAGCGCATTTGCAGGCTTCAAACACAAGCCTGGGACCAACAAATGACATACTAAATTGAGGTTTAAGGTTGATAAAGAGAACATACCCCTATCTGAACCGAAAGGGCAAGTAATCAGTCAGCTAGCGAACTAAATCGACGGCAGAAACGCAAAGTAAAATTTAATAAATACCTTAGGACAGCTGAAGACAAGGACAAGTCAAGGCCGTTAAAACCTAGGAGACAGACAACTGTTAAGAATCCTAAGGAAAACGAGCTTTATGATGTATTCCGGGTCTACGGTGCCAGAAAATATAAACCAGTCGGTGTAAAAGTACAACCTGTCAAAGCTGATTTGCCTGAAGACTTTAGGATTAAAAGGAATATCATTGGTGATCCGCTAGCCGGTATGCCAGAATTACCCTTTCATCCCCCAGAGTTTACACCGGCGAGCGCTATACACAGGAATGGAAAGAAATCATTGATGCCAATCATGCGAGGATTTCTTATGGACGAGGAATGGAAGCTCTTACACCATCTTATGAAGATACAGGAGGATGGATTCGCTTGGACAGCTGCTGAAGCAGGCACGTTTAAAGAAGAATTCTTCCCTGCGGTTAAAATACCTGTAATAGAACATGAGCCGTGGGTAGAGCAAAATATTCCAATTTCACCAGGGATTTTCGAAGATGTTTGTAAAATCATCAAGGAAAAGATCGATGCAGGAGTATACGAGCCTAGTAGCTTGTACAGATCTAAGTGGTTTTGTGTAGTAAAGAAAGACGGTAAAAGTCTAAGGCTAGTCCACAGTTTGGAGCCTCTGAATAAAGTTACGATACAACATTTGGGTATACCTCCAGCTACTGCTGATATAGCAAGGGATTTTTGTAGTAGAGCCTGCGGAGCAACGTTAGATCTCTATGTCGGATACAATGAGAGACCGCTAGCCGTCTCCTTGCGCGACCTTACAACTTTCCAGACACCGTTTGGACCTCACAGATTGGTTAAATTACCAATGGGATGGACTAACTCCATTCCAATCTTTCACGACAATGTAACTTACATACTGAAAGATGAAATACCACATGTTACCATACCTTATGTTGATGATGTCCCAGTAAAAGGGCCACCAACCAGGTACGAGCTAGCTGACGGAGGGTATGAAACTATGCCTGAAAATCCAAAAATCAGACGCTTCGTTTGGGAACACTTGCAGAACGTAAACAGGGTAGTACAAAGGATGAAATATGCCGGTGGTACCTTCTCTGGAAAGAAAGTGTTTATTTGTTGCTCTGAGACTATAGTTGTAGGTCACCACTGCACATACAAAGGTAGACTGCCGAGGATAGAATTGCTGATGTAGTTCTCACTTGGCCGGAATGCAAAGACAAAAGTGATGTGCAAGCCTTCTTAGGAACAGCTGGACAACTTCTTTGTATGTTCATTCAGAACTATGCAAAGAAAGCCATGCCTCTTACAAAGCTGACTAGCAATATGGATTGGGAATAGGGTGATGATCAACGGAGAGCTATGGAGGAGATAAAAGAAGGAATTCGTAAAGCTCCTGCCTTAAGAACTCTCAATTACAAGTGGGATGTTGGGCTAGCCGTAGATACCTCATACAAAGCTGTAGGGTGGTTTATTTATCAAATCGATCCAAATGACCCCGGTAAGAAGTACTACAATTACTTTGGGTCTACTACTTTAAATGATAGGGAAGCTAGGTTCTCCCAAGCAAAACGGGAACTCTTTGGACTCAAGCTAGCCCTTCAATCAAGTTATTATTTAATTTATGGTTCACGACAAATGACAGTTGAGACAGACGCTAGCTATATAAAAGGAATGTTGGATCATCCCAGCTGCGGTCCTAATGCAACTATCAATCGTTGGATTGAGGAAATTCGCAAATTCCACTTCGGAATTTTGCATGTGAAAGGGATTTTACATGGACCGGACGGACTATCTTGAACACCTCCGGGCGGATACGAAACCCCAAGACCTCCTATAGACCCTGACGACTACGACAATTACAACGAAGGAGCTCCCATAGAGCTAGTCATGGGTGAAGGAGCCAAAGAACCATTAGATTTTGAGTCATTTAAACATGACATTGACCCACAAAGTGGATTCCTCACTGAGCTAGCCGACTCTCCAGAAGACATTCAGGACAAGCTTCAGGTAGAATTAGATTGGGAAAGAGTATGGGCGGATAGCCGCGAACAGCACTCACATAGTCACTCAGAAACTCTAAGTTTGTTTCATCAATCTCTGCATATACCAGAGGAATTGAAGGAGTGGAGAAAGGACAACCCTTATCCGCAAGCTTGCCGATCAAACTACGGAAATACACTGGATGACTTATTACCCCTAATCACTAAGTGGCATTCAAGTAAAAACCCGACTAGCATCACAGCGGGGATGACTGCAGTTGAAACTCGGACATTTATACGGCACGCTAAGAAATTCTTTGTGAATGAGAAAGGCAAGCTTTATAGACGAGCGACGGACAATGAAGGTCAACACCGGCTAGTCATATATCCTGAGCATAGGATGTACATGTTGCATTGCGCACATGACAGTTTAGCTCATAAAGGTACTTTCGCTACTCGCGAATTTATTGAAAGATGTTTTTGGTGGCCTGAAATTGAGGGTGATGTACAGTGGTATGTAGGATCTTGTGTTCCCTGCCAGAATCGTCAACTTAAACTCTTAAGGACTCCACCAGTCTTAACGCATACACCATCATTGTTCCAAAAAGTGCATGTAGATACAATTAACATGTCCCCGGACAGTAACAGGTGTAAATATATTGTACATGCTAGAGATTCTTTGTCAAGTTGGTCCAAAGCCAGAGCCTTACTGCAAGAAAACGCGCGAGCTCTGGGTGAATGGTTCTTCGATGATATTATTTGTCGTTGGGAATGTCCGGAGGAAATTGTAACAGACAATGCTCCCGTGATGATTGCCATGTTGGATTGGCTAGCCGAGAAGTATGGCATTAGAGGAATAAGGGTTTCACCCTACAACTCACAAGGCAATGGAAAGATAGAGCGAGCTCACTTCAACATCCGTCAAGCTCTTGTAAAAGCAATGGGCGGTGATATTAAGAAGTGGTTCTACTTCCTAAAGCATGTTTTATGGGCAGATCGAGTAACAGCTAGAAGAGGTTTTGGCTGCTTGCCATACTTCTTAGTAACCGGTGCGGAACCTCTATTACCCTTTGATATTGTTGAGTCGACTTGGCTAGTCAACCCGCCAAGCCAAATTCTAACACACGAAGAGTTACTGGGTTACCATGCTCAAGCACTGTCTAAACACCGGACCTTCGTAGCAGCAATGCGCAAGCGAGTCTCGGAAAATAAGCGTAGAGAATTAAGGGAATTATAAAAGAAATATTGGCATACTATTTTTGACTATGATTTCAAACCGGGATCGCTAGTCCAGGTTAGGAACACATCTATTGCAAAGAGTCTTGACCGAAAGATGTATCCTTGGTATAAGGGACCCATGGTGGTCATCCGTCGTACTAGGGGAGGATCATACATCATCACAGAGATGGATGGTACAGTACTCAAGAGTAAGGTAGGAGCCTTCAGAGTACTACCACACCGCTCGCGGTATGAACCTATTGAATTACCTGAAAATATCCACGACTTAATAGATCTATCAAAAGAACAGTTGGATCATATGGTTAATGAGAATGAAGACAATGAGGAAGTCCAGAGAATTAGAAAAGGGGGAGACCCCATCTTTGATCGAATTCCTAATCTCCGCGTCCCTGAATCAGGTGAGGAAGTGGTTTATAGCCCTGACGAACCGGCATCAGATGAGGAGACAAGCGATGAGGAGGAAGAAGAATTGGACAACACTCCTTATGTCCATACTTGAGCCATGAGAAAAGCTGACTTCAAGAAAGATGAGGTAGTCACCGCCATGTACGGTCGGCTAGCTCACTGGAAGTAATGATAGGTTAAGCTTAGCAAGTCCCTCGGATGAATCATTGACGTAGATTTATTTGCACAAGGGCACATACACCTTCAAACCAATAAATAAGTTACAAAAGAGTGACAAGCGGTTGAAGAATGTAATTTTAGAGTATAGGTGCCGGGGCTCAGAGGCCGCCAGACAAATGAGACATTAACTGTAAGGACAGTGGGCTAGTGGACTAGTTTTGACTGAGATAAGGGTCAGGACAGGTACTGAGGTCAATGTGTATGCGGACTTACGACATTGTTTACTCCAAGCCTGCGCGCATGGATGAATAACACATTTGGCAGGTGGATCCTTTAAGACCACAACCTACACAACCGGGCTTGCCCGAGATCTGTGGAACTAGTTAGACTGGGCTAGTCATAAACCCCAGACTTAAAAATTGTATTAGATGTGGAGGACATACCTTTTCTTCCTTGTCGACATCCATAGGCAGAGGATCGTCGTAATGAGCGAGAACATTGGCGAGTTCATCGGCGACTTTCTTGCCGTCGTTAGCGCAAGTCCAATACAACTGGGTCTTGGCTAGATTACCGCAATACTCGTCTCGGTGGATATTGAGCAGGGCATTCAACATAGTGTCCGTCATGAACGAAAAGTCAAGCTCGCCGAATTTTCCGGTCAAAGACTGAAGAAAGATTTGGAACTGGATGCTTTCGCGATTAGCGCGGCTCACTACAGATTGTTGACCAGGCTGAATGACTCTGTTAGGGCGAAAAATATGTTGAGAAGTACCTGCATCCTCAGGGGTGAAATCAATGGGTTCAGCTTGAACCTTTTGTCGCTTACCAACACTAGCAGGAATGGCAATAGGTTCATTGGATAACGGAAGGTTGACCTCGGGATCTGGGACTAGCTTAATAGAAGCCATTCAACTACCTGGAGGCTTGCCTTTGGAAGGAATGTCTTCGATATCAGGAATAGCGTCGTTGACTTGAGCTATAATGTCCTGTTCCTAGAGGAATATTAAGAAAGTGTAGGATTAGGGAGAGCTAGCTGACTCACAAGTGCTTTGCGCTTAATAGCCTTGGCGGAATTACGAGTCTTCTTGTTCCTCTTACTGCGAGTCTTGCATACAGAGCCTCCTTCATCTTTGCTATCAGGAATGACCTCTGCAGACTAGAATGTATACGAGATTAGTTTCATCTCATGAATCTCGTAAATAGAAGAGTATACCGTATCCGCGAGCTGAGTCACTTGCAATTAGTTTCATCTCACAAATCGCAATAAGACTTACGGGATCGGCCATCTATAGGACATTTGAGATTAGTTTCATCTCACGAATCACAAATGGGAGGTCACTTGCCTCTTTGTCATCTTCAATGGCGATTGGAGCTGTCTTAGCAGACTTACTGGGTTGGCTAGCTGTCTTGGCAGCTGTACTGGACTTCTTGCTGGGTGCGCTAGCAGGCGCAGAATCTCCTGAAACACGTTTAAAGATTAGCTTCCTGAGCACAGCTTCCTTTGCAGCATAGTCCGTATTCTCGGGCTGAGTCGCACCATTGTCGACCAAAGGAGCTGAGATCGTTCAGCTAGCGTACTAAATATTTTACACTGGTTGTCTTACCAGTAGGAGTGTTCACGAGCCTAGCTGCCTCGGCCTCCTGAACACTAGTTAGGAAGTATATGAGGGTGCGTGATTTTGCGCTTGCCTGAAGTTGCCTAAGAGAAGCTATGAAGTGGTGAATACGTATATCGTCCACGGATGGTAGCGTGCGCAAGGCAAGCCTTGTTGAGGGCTAGCTGAGCTTCTTTGAGTTGGTCGACGTTTTTGGGGACCTTCAGAATCTGGGACTTTTTGAGAGGCTTGTCTGGGAATCCGTTAGTGGTGTGTTTGAAAGCTCGGAGTACAAATAACTTATGAGTTGATCGACATGGCCAGCGGTGGACTCAGCTAGCTTACTGAGGAACTCGCCAGTGGGGTGCCGTCGACCTGAGCAAGTCGGAACTGAGCCGTCGCGCTCAGTACTTGTTCAGTGGTGACCTTGAGAGTGTTGAAGAATGTCTCCATGTAGTTCTTTTCTTTAGGAAGAATAGTGGAAGGATTGCTCTGAGTAGTCATGATAGTACGGCCTAAGAAGGTAAAGAATGGTCCAGTTATGGGACTAGCCTTTATACTTCGCTGGATGAACATCTTTTAACCGGCTAGCCAACTGAGGACAGTTGAGATTTTAGTTAGGGGGAGGGATAACCAGTATAGGCGAATATTTAGAGGAATGTTACAATAATTTTGCGAATTTATAGACTTATGATTGGCCACAGAGAAATTACGACGTAGGAACGACGGAATAACTCTAAAAACACGACTAGCTGACGACTCCCAAAGAAGGGAAGATTAATACAGCATAAAAGTAGTCGGCTAGCCGTATCAGAATAGCCTAAATTTGTCAAAATCAAAAAATCAGGGCATTTCCCGACTAAGCTAGCCAACTAGCTTGGCTAAGTCTGACCATCGTCGACTCAGCTAGCTCACGCACTTAGTTCAGTCTTGTGGACTGTAAGCCCCTCTCAGTTTAAAAATTTTAAATCTATCACAACTAATAAAGGCTTACACCTTGACTTAGGATAGTTTAATTTATTAATCATAAACTTATTATGCCTAGGACAAGGCTAGCGCTTTGACTTGGGATATATCTTACTATAACTAAGCTTAAAGCTCTCAGAAAACTTAAAGTCACACAAATAAGAATATATACAAGGTGACCTGAAGGTCTTTTGATTGAGCAAAAGTAACTATATACATACGAGTACTTTAAGTTTGCTCTACTTAAAGTACTACTGAAAGTTTGAGAGTCTCATAAAGAGACGATGAGATACTACCCCCTCGGTTGGGGGAGACAGAATTTTAAAAATCTACTCTAGAGGGATCTGTAAACCTAAAGAGAGTAAGAAAAAGCCCGATTGGGCACACGGCGAGATAAAGAAAACAAAAATTTTAAAGTCCGTAGACTATAACGCAAGATGGGGCCCGCCACCAGTGAAATGGTAATCTTGGCAGGGATAACTGCTGCAACCTTTCACTGAGAACCCTCCGCCCCGTCCGGTACTCAATCCGCGGCGCCAGGAGCTACGGAGTCAATGACCATTGCTGAGGACTCCACGGGAGCTGCTACAGTGCTAGCAGAGGGAGTCTCGGAAGGGGGAACCGGAGTCGCCGAGCAAGCCTTGTCAACGACTGATGCATAGGTGATGCTCTCGAGGAACGTCCGGAACTCCTCCTCAGTGTCCCAAGCGATAGGCAACTGCCAACCCAACAAGCTACACAAAAAGGAAAACTCTGGAAGAGTAATCCTTTTATCAGGCTGAAGAGGCACCATAGATCGAGGAAGACCAAAAGGGTCAGAACAACACTTGACGAGTTCGACGGACTCCACGGCGAAAGCTTCGTTGAGATGGTCCAAGGTCTTGAAGGTCTCGTTGAGAATGACCATGGACTGGTCGTAAGCAACATGAAGGCCAGACATGACCCGCAGTTGACATTGGAGGTCTATAAAATCATTGTAAATAACTTTAAAAAGAGGTTTAAAATAAAAAAAGACTTACTATCAGGAGCAGTCTTCCCAGCTTCATAGATGCGATTCAAGTGCCTGAGTAGCTCGGGTAACTCCATAGAGTCGGGACAGGACTGGTGCCCGGTACCACAATGCTTGCACGTGCACCGAACTTGAGCTTACCCAACGGAGTCTTCGCGTACTCACACAAGTCGGGAATGTCCCGGATATTACAAACCAAACATTCGATCTCTTGAGGACAATCGCCCAGCTTAAGAGATCATTAATATTGAAGGAGACAGAAGACGAAAGAAGGAGACTTACCGGTTGCATTCCCCGGTTATACCCATCATATCGGACATTGTGTACACCGTATCACCTTGTTGAAGGAGTATAGTCTGGCCAAGCTTCTGCATTGAGGGGTCTGGGGCCCAGCTTGGGCCGTCCTTGAACACGACGTTTGCCTCCTAAAATAAACATTAGAATAAGAATAGTAGGAAGAAACTACAAAAACATACCTGCTTCAAGTTCTTGTGATTCTCGCGTAGGAAGGGCATCGCAAATCGAGGGAACACCAGTAAAACCAGGACCGCTCAAAGCTGATGATAACCTTGCGGTAGTGGTCAGGATCCACGCGCTCCCCGTCGTTGGCCTCATCTATTTGGTTGAAATCAACCAGCTCGCGGAACATACGGTCCAACAGAGCGTGGTTGGGAACGTCATGCTGAGAAATGAGAACAACCTCGCGGTCGGGATTGACTAACAAACGGGGGTATTGCGAAAGCCCCATATGCTTAGTCAAGGATCTGCTAGCTTGACCCGAGGACTTAGAAGTACTGGCTGGCTTAGCAGCGACGGTTGGGACTTCAATGGTTAACTCATCCTCCTCAGACTCGGGAGGAGTGAACTATAGAATTGTAAACTTAATTAGGAAGAAGAACATGATGAGCTAGCCACGTACCAAGTCTTCTGCATCACCGACAGGGACTCTACCTTCCAACTTAACGGTAATCTTAGGTTTGGGGCGCGGTACTGGGAGCAACAACGAAGACTTGGGCTTCTTGGACGGAGCAGACTTCTTCGAGCTCTTGGCGGCCTTCTGTCCCGAGAACGGCGAGTTCGTCGTGAGGGAACGAAAGGACGGTCCTTCATATCCTAAAATATGTATATTAGCTTAAATCCTAAAGAAAAGTGGAGGAAAAAGGAATGTACCTGCGAACAAAGACATTTACTCGGAGGCTCTTCCTCGAGCTCGTCCTCGTCACTTCCCTCCTCCTTGTCCAGCTCATGTGTGGAAGGAGCTTTCTCCAGCACAAGCGCGGAAGAAAGCAAGCGCTTTCGAGGAATCACCACCTGCGGGACCACAGAAGGGACTGATGACACTGAGGATTTGACCTTGCCAGAAGAAGAAGGAACCGCCAATAAGGCGTCCATCTCATCCTGGAATGACGGAACCGCAGGAGTCAGCAGAGCACTTTGCTGATCAACAAACTTGTCTTCCTCCTGAGCGGCGGCTAAAGCCTCAGCGCGGGCCACGAGCCAGGCCGACTCACGGCAAGCAGTATCGAAAGGAATAGTGAGACAGAAATTAGGCATAATACGATGTTGTTTGGCAGCGGTCTGAAGACCCAGTCAGCGAGATGTCTTAAAATTATAAGACAAGAAATATGTACCAAGATTTTGTCTACGTCATCCTCTGGAAGAAACCAGGGAGGAGTAGCAGCCTTGGGAGAAATGGTGGAAGAAGCGCGTTGACAAAAAGCAACCAGACACTCGACAACCAAGGATCCGGTTTGTCGACGAATGTATTGTTGGCTAAGGAACCCCTGTGAGTCAAAGCCTCGGAATCAGAAAATGCGTGAAAATATATCATAGAAATTTAAAGAAACGCACCAGGAGGATTTTCAACAAGGATAGGCCCAACCTTATAAGTGACGAGAAATCTTGCGTTTGGAATTTTGAATGGTCATCTTGACCTTGGCTAAGACGGCGCCCAAACTCGACTGAACGACGCGAGTGGCAGTCCAGATCATACGCGCGGATACGCCGGGATGAATAGTCAGGGAGGAGTTGAGTGCACCAAAGCATATATAAAGAAGAACGAGTCCTCCTGTGAACACCAGGGTTTTCGAACTTAGCCTTGAGTGGCTCAACGAGCTCGAAAAATGATGGTTTGCTTGACGGAAAGTCGCCGAGCTCCTTCAGGGACGTCTCCAAGCTGGTAATATGGCTATATTTGTTAAGGAGCGACTTGTCGTAGAGCGAAGGATGAAGACCGAGTTGAGTCCATGGCAGGGGAAAGAAAGAGAATGAAGGCAAGTTGAAATTTTCAACACACCTTATAAATCACCCTCGAGCGGTGACCATCGTAAAGCTTGGTTGCGATAAACATTTGTAATTCTATCACATAGGTGAAAAGAGGAATCACAAAGTACAAGTTGAGAAGCTTTAATCACTATAATACGTTATGTTATTTAAATCAAGATCTCACGGTTTGATCTGATTCGGGAGTGTAAGCGCTCGGCGGAAATAACCGAGAGCTCACTAAAAGTTAGACGCTGGGAACTTACTGAGTGACTTAAGCGCCGAATAACGCAAAGTTGGACTTAGAAAAGTTTCGGATGCCCGCAGTGGGCTAGCTTATTCAAAGTACCAATTGCCACAATAAAAGGGATTGCTAGCCAGTCAAGCCCAACTAGCCGAATGACCGGGGACGGTCAGATCTTTAGTTAGGGGGAATAATACGCAATTTTCCGCCTAGGCGTGTATTTGTACTTTTTGACTAACTGTACAACATATACAATGCAATAGAGAACTATACGGAGCCCAAGTGTGATATTGTAGCAAAGCTTAGTATCTTAACAATAATACTTAGCTAGCCGTTACGAACGCCTACAAGCGTAGTCGGAAGCCAAGCTAGCGGGATACTTGAGGTGCCCAGAAACGTTAACACTAGGCTAGTCGACCTAGTTCTACTCAGGAGTTACCATGCTCACAAAAGGGACGTCTCAAAGTGGGATAAGAGCTAGCGGACGCACCACCCG
>JADNRY010000255.1:0-88913 GCA_015501585.1 Rhodocollybia butyracea
GAGGCGGAGATGGAAAGGGCCAGAGGTGAAGGAGAATGGAGTAGGTGGAGCGCAGCGGGATAAAGTTGGGATGAATGAGTACGGTGTGACACGGGATGACGGGAAGCTGGTACTGGAGGGTTGTTAGTGGCCACAGCTCCTGCGGAACACTATCGTTTAAGCATTGATGGAAATCCAAGGTCAGCCGAGTTAGCTGCGTCTGGTTTAATGGTTGCGGAAACAGTTCACAACACCTCCCGAAGATCTTTCTCGCGGAAGTGGTAGAGGTTGGCCGAGTCCGTATGATGATGGTGATATCTCTCGATGAAGAGGGTCACTTGAAGGGTTGGATGTGGAAGCGTTTCTTGGTCGTCCGCTGAGAAACGAGCCGGGAATTGTTGAGCGTAGGGGAGAAGATTCCGTTCCGTTGTGTCCATGATTCTAGCTAGATAATTAGAACCGTCAATTTTTTCAATCAGATAAATTCGTACCTGCGTCCTATCCAAGTTCTAATCCAGATAAAATATCGTTACCTTTTAAATTCTGGTCCCGCCGTAAAGAGTTAATAATGTTTGACGACCTGAAGCTTCAAGTCTCGGGTTCTCTAGGAAGTAATCGGTGTAATTCTGACCCATATACTAATGTATCAGGCAAAAAACGTCGTTAAGCTCTCAGGAAAACGCACGATTTCGTTTCCAGCGGCAGATAATAGCGAGAAAACTGGCGAAAATTCAAAAAGGCTCGATTTCTGTTATGAAAGGCAGAGTGTTGTTGTTGTGGATAGTGATTTGCGGTTTTCGTCCGGAACGATATGATGGTGGAGGATGAAGCGAAAAAAGCTTGAGCCTCGGGCCGGTGTCAGGTGTTTTTTTTTTTTTTTTTTTTTTTTTTGCAATCTTTTATTCCGTGCGTACAGGTAAGACTAAGTACCAAGACACGGCCGGTGTCAGGTGTATTACGCATTGTCAACACGTTGAAACTTGCAAGTAAAGCCATGGCTCTGACACTGGCTAAAGGACTACGTTTCCTCTATCTTCGAGTCCTGACCGTTATGAATCTGGATTATCTCCCGACGCCAACTAAATCTCCGTGCTCTTTTATATTCTTTCCCGTCACTGACGAGAATCGGCATGAACAAAAAGCTCTATTGGCTTCCAGGTCCCCATTCAAAATACGCGATTCACGCGACGTCCAGGAATCACTTGTGGAGCTTGGAGACCCCTGCGATCATCTTGTGATCACACAAGTCCGATACTTCCAGAGAGATGTCGCACCGCTTCATGAATTCATGGTGGTCGACTTCAAGGATATTCTGCGGACAGATGCCAACGTCAATAACTACATCCTCCTTGAGAGATGGGGCTCTAACTTTCGAGCACCTGATCACGCCCTAAAGAAAGTCCAAGAACACGAACTTGCTGATGCTGATGAAACCGAGTAAGCCAACTCTCAAGCCGTTGTCCTTGAATTTCCTACGCTAACCTAGTTCTGCAATCAGTCTCATAGGTCCTGCATCGCTCGCTCAAAGCTCTTCATGTATATCACTTAATATCAGCTCCCATTCATCCCGCTCCTCCTCTGTTGCAAATGACCGGTTTATCGTTTCCTTTCGCCGTAAGTTAGCAGACGTAGATATATTGGAGCCTTCGGGGTATACACGTCTGGCTACTCTTACGCCTCCCTCTTCTTCCTCATTTACTATGGCAAAATTAGCGGTTTTGACGGCATGCGTGACTGAGGACATGCCCATCTACAACACCCTCGGTTCACAATGCTTTTACTTTGGTAGGGTTATATGGGAAGTTATGAGGATGGAAATGGGTACTCCTTTGGATGCCATCATCGTTGCCCCTGGTGATCTTGGAGGTATGAAAATTGATCCTTTACATTGGGGGAGTCATTATGTGAAGAGTAAAATGGCGGACAAGGTAAACAGCGTGAAAAATCGGCATGGTGCTACGGCCATGAAAGCCAAGTTTGAAGACGCTTGGATTTTGTTTGACAAGAAAGTCCGGGAACGAGTGGTGGTAAGTTTTCAAACGTTTAACGGCAAATCTGAAAACATTACTTTTAGGCACTCCAAAAAACCAATCTTGGAACTGGAGGAGGAACGACAGCAGCGACAACAATTGGAGGCTCGCGTATTAGAGGAACAACAACCATCGGAGGCTCTTATCTTGAAAGAACGACAACAGAAGCTGGAGGGGAAGCGGCGGGAGCAAGCACTCATCCTTGAAGTGCAACGTTTAAAAGCTCAACTTGCGGATGCAAGTACTTCACGGTCTTGAAGCTCGTAAGGTATTGAGTCTTCTAATACCTGTTCGAGGACCGACTATCGAAAATGCTGCCATCCCAAGCGTCGTTTTGCTAGAGGAGAATTATGAGCGTGTTGTTGAACAAATTCTAGTAGTACTATCAATAAAAATGTTGTTCACCACGAAGCCCTCAAAGAGATTAGAGCATTAAAATTATAAGTACAGATAGTATATAGTTATAACAAGCGGTAGTATTGTAATTAATCTACGAGTGTACACAATTCATCTACTGTTGAAAACATAGCCATCCGACGTTCAATTGCAGTAGCTTTTGCCGCCACCATCGCTTCATACCCTTCCGGGTCTTCCTCCGCAAACTTGTCCTCTGTACGACACCCATTTTCGACCCAACGGAAAATTGCTCCAGCTGAGAACTGAGTGAAGGAGCTGCGTCGATCGTCGGCGTGAACGAGGGTGTTGGAATGCGTGATGACAGCGGATGGTAGGAGAATCGTCGCCGCGTGAGGAAAATCAATCACCAATTTCAGCTCCCACAAAATGAGCTGCGCGCTATGTCTCGCGTTAAACCGACCCAGGGCTGTGATAGCACACCAACCAAAAGCCCAGTTGAGCTGGTCTCGGTGCTTGTACGTCCAGACGTTCGAGCCAAAATTGAACGCTGCACCAAGGAAGATGCTCCCCGCAAAGTTGGGGCGGATTCGCATCTTTTGACGGAGCACGCCGTTGACATGTTCATATTCTGCGTACACGCGAGGAGCCCATAGCTGGAATGCACCTGTAAGAGACTTAGTAAAGAATAATATACAGTAAGACTAGAATAAACGTACGACTTTGTTAAGAAGCCATTCGTTGGAATGGTTTGGCGTCGAGTAGTTCCTGGATAAGCGGTCTCTTGGCCTTGGGATTCATGAACACCGGAAAGCGGTTACCCATCCCCATCGTCGTTCCGCAGTTGTAAGCCGAAAAGTGGCCGCGTTTGTGAGGTTGAGAGGCGGATGATCCAATACCGTAGGCGTTGCCTCGTGCCTCCATTAAGTCGTAGGCTTGCATGAGTTCGTTGGAGTATGTTGGGTCTTCTGGTTGACCAGCGAGAACCGCCACGATACGGCCTAGGCGATCTATAACGGGCGTAGGTGTCCTAGAACAAAATGTTAACAATAGAGCGATAAGAAAAACAATAAATACGCACCTTCCATCCCATTTGACATGCTCAAAGCCTTGAGCGAGAAGGTCTGCGAGTTGATAGAAACCCCGGCGTTCTTCAACCGTCCCAAGCTGCTTCTTCGCGCCCGGTTTCCCCGTGTGAGCCCCCCTGCTGGCGTCAAACGTCTCTGCACTTCGATCTGTTTCCACTGCAGTGCCATGTGAGAGGACTTGGCGCAAGGCATTCTGGTGGCTACTTGTGCGATCCGAGGCCTTTGCGAGCCGACGTTTGGCTGCGCGGATTTGGTGCTTGTGCGACTGTGCTGGGTTCAGCGGTGTGTCCAAAGTCCCAGGGAGCGGGAGAGAAATACGTGGTGTATCGACGTCAGGAGCATCCTCCAGCGTGACTGGGCATCGTTTGCGCTTGGTTGCGGCAGATGAGAAGACCGCATCGACAGGGCACGGTGATTCCAAAGGAGCGTACTCGATAAAATCCGCTCCTAGGTCGTCCTCTTCGAGTGCCGCGTTACGATGGTCCTCCAGTGCTTGTTCTACCGCGTTCTGAAAGTGAAAAGCCGGGTTCATGAATTTTGGCTCAACGATTCGGTGTGTAATCGGAGTCTTGCCGACGTGCTGTGAAAAAATAGTTCAGCAAAAGCACGAACCAGAGGGTAGGGATAAACGTACCGTCCGCAAAAAATAGGGCATGTTACCGGGGTGGCGAACACCTGTAGAGGACAATCAGTAAAAATAATATAACATGATTGTGATTCTTTGCCCACAGACCCGAAACAGAAACCGAGAGCAGCCAAGACCACACCCTTGGGGTAGAACGTGGCCCCAGTAGCGTATGAATTCTGTTCTTCACCGTAGGCAGAAAATACAGCACAATAGACTTACAAAATCGATACAAAATCGAATATCTGAAGGGACGAGGACTGATACCTGATTAAGAGAAAAGAGAGTCAGCAGGCGAAAAAACGAAGAGGATATCCCCTAAAACTCGAAAAAACACCCCGATGTCGGCCCAGATGACACCCTTGGGGTAGAGCGTAACAAGCATACAAAAAAGCACTTTTCCGAGCTGAAGGGGAAAAGGGGGACAGGGCTTACGGGTTGTAATCGGGTTCGCGTGCAGATCTTCGAAAGAAAGCCCATCTTGAGAGGGACGAAAACCGCGAAGCCGGCTGGATATGAACGCTGTAATGTAGCTGTAGACAAGGTCAAGGATTAGTACAGGTAGAGTAGAGCAGATAGGCGACTTACTGGTTGTAGTGGAGAGCACCGTCGGCTGAGGTAGCGCAACGTTCAGTCAAAATAACGCCGTGTTCGTGAGCAAGGCCTTTCCGAGGGAGTCGATCGTTGCGGCAGAGGAGGTGAACTGGCTGAGCTAAAACTGAAGGTAAGCGAGCCATTCGTTAAGTAGAAAAAATAGAAACTCACCTGTAGCCAAAGCCCTAAGTCCTAACAACTAACAGGATAGAGGAACAGCGCGTACGCGAACAGTTACAGCGTTCTTAGACAAGGCAGCAATGGCTCCAGCCGGACTCCCTGCGATTTTCGGCTATAGACGGGGAGAGAGATAGAGTAAGATTATGAGAAAGCCGCCGATACAAAAAAGGAAGACTTACCGATGAAAAGCAAGGCCTCGAAGATAGTGCTAGTGGTGGTAGAAGAGCAGGTTGCAGCGGAATCAACGAACAGCCTTGATCACCTGCACGCGTACATCATGTGATAGGCGCTTAATAGCCCGGTAGGACAACGCGATCGATCATCCAACGCCGAGTGCTCGACGAGATTGGGTTTCCTTGCGCACTGTCGAATCACCCTAATCTGTAGAATCTTTTACAATCAATAGCCCCAGACCTTCGAGTTTCAAAAATCGAACGGATACTCTACAAGTACCTACTTACCCGCGGACCTCAAAGTACTGTTAATTTTTGACGAGCATAAAGTATAACGGTAAATAGTATCTACCCTCTACTAACCTTGAGTCCCATGGCCGCGTAGAGCCATGAAAAAAGTGTCAAAGCAGGCACATTGATTTGATATAAAAGGAAATTGTTACCAAGTTATGAAAATAACGAACAAGCAGTAAATGTTACCGTTTCGGAACGTTATCAAGTACACTGCAAGTAGAAATTCCGGTAACAAAGCCGATGAAAAATGTTTCGATTTTGGAACCTTTTATAGCCTAGCAAAGTATACTTTCATTTAATACGGAGTACAACACTTTTCGTTTCGTATCTACAATCTAAACATTACGGACATTTGCTAACGGACAGTGATCAGGCGTACAGGAAAGCGATAAGGAATGTTAAGAGAACAGAGCATCTAAGCGAACAGAACAAGTACAGTAAAGCGATGGTCATTAAAGGAGCAAAGTGAGCGTGAATAAATATAAGCGAGCGAGCGAGGCACAAAGTGAGCACAGAGCGAATGAATGCAGCCTACGAAAAATGAGAACTAGTGTTCACGTTGAGCAACACTAAAGAGCGGGGGGTCGTCCTCCACATCTACAAAGGCAAGAAATAAGCAAAGCAAAAACAACGAGAATGGAAATACTCACCATCGAATTGGAAGGGGCCTTGTGGGAGCACCTTGGCTCTCGACATCTCTAGGTACGCCCAAACGAGGACGAAATAATTTGCTAGCAAGGAGGCCACTTGATCCGCTACCACGATGGTCAACTGGGCGCTAAACTCACGTTTAGTGAAAAAACCTCCCGTCGAAGACTGTCTTCGGGCTGTCTTCACGACGAGAGCTACTTATGTTCTCTAAAGTGATGACTATGATAACTAGGTCATCCTTTAAAGCTCTGATCATGAGAGCAGGGGTAAAAAACACCTCAATACTGTACACATTGACCGAAATGGTACCTCCGATGAACTACCGTTGACTCACTCACAAAGCTGAGAAACGCAGTGATATATCTGGTAAGATACCATCCACGTCTACAATCTCACACTGAGCTCAGGAAAAGGAAATAAATCACCCAAGGAATGCACCACGCTACTAACCCGCTGCAAACACCGCACTTGCCGCTGCGGCTTTACTCCACCAAACACGGCGACATTTGAAACGCTCTAGTGCTGCGCGCTTATCGACTCAGAGACACGCGCACTGCGCCCGACGACTATATCCACACAGGTCCAAAACTCCTTCAATGCCCTACCCTGCATATCGGCGCCACAAAACGACAATGTAAATTCCAACAAATCTACAAGAATGCAAGCTAAGAAGTCGTACGACCGCTCGAAATAAAGCTTTCAGACCAGTCAAAACCCTCGAAAAAAAATGACTGAACCTACAGCTGGCGCGAACATGCCAAACGCTGAGCAAGACCCGACCCATCCTGCTGGTAAACAGCCCCGTAAAACAACAGACGCTCATGCTCACCCAGATCATACATTAGATTCCCCCCAAAAACCTAGGCACAGTACTAAACCCACTTCCTCGATGGTTCCTATCTCCCCTGCCACTGGGCCTTCACCCATTCATGACAACGATGACGATGCCTTTATGGACAGCGGTCAACGCACCCCACAACAAATGCCTGAGCCACAATCGGAACACGCAAGGACGAATCGCGAGTCACCTACTGCAAGGATCGCTCGGAACATTTTCATCGCCAGAGCATCGTCCACTGCCATCCTTTCAGCCGCAGGTTTCCAATTCCCCACGTTCGCTAAAGAATGTACCAAAGTCCCCTCCCAACTCGCTCAATCCCCTCACCAATGTGTACCATCCTCAGACGGCGAGGACACTGAGTTCATATCCCGCATTGGAGAACTGAGAGTGACGCTTAACTCGGGATGGTTCCGTCGATTCTTATCAACCACTACATGGCTCATGACTGGGTTTTCGATCACCATGCGTCAAGCAATTCTTGATGATAGCGAGAACTGGGTTTCCCTCGTCCCCTTCAACGGGGGCTCTACACTATTTCGAGAAGTCCCTAACATCATCGACATAATCGCGGACCTCCTCTTCAAACTTGGTATTGAAGTGGAAGACATGTCTTCGCCCTTTGTTGGTCAGACCATGCCCACCCCAAATCGCAATACACGCGCTGGTGGACGAGGTGCTCGGGGAAATCGTGGTGCCGTGGTAGCCGCGGGGGTGCTCGTGGACGAGGTCGCGGCGGCGGCAATACATCTTCCACACCCTCCAGTACAAACAAGTACTCTGCGCCATGGGTAATCATGGCCAAAATCCCAAGCGCTGAACACCGTTCGCTCCTGTTTCTTCAGCACACTCTTGCTCTGAACTCTGTCATCACCTTCCATGTGACGCCCGTTATCAGCGATACACGCTCGTGGATGGTTGGACAGTTCCACAGCAACCTCCGTATGTCTGACACTATGACGATGGCACACATGCTCTACACAATCAAGCACTGCCTATGGCATAGTACCGAATTTGGGAACATCATTGGACGCATTATCCCTGGGACCGCAACGACACCACAGAAAATCATGCTGTTCACGGACACCTTTGACTTGGCCCTCCAACCCTATGACATCGTCTCTGGAGGGGTGTCACATAAGTGCTGGAACCTGTATGCCGCTCCCATCTCCCATCATAGTAGTATCTTGACCCAAGACCAGGAGGAAGATATGGTCCGTCAGTTCATCCGAACCCCCGAACGAGAGGAAATGCTGGGCTTGGGACAGGGTCGAAGTCTTCGGGCATGAAGTCCAATGCACCTTATGCAAGCTTGATGATCACAACACCTTCAAGTGTCCTTATGCCACTCTTGATACTTGGTTTGGGCCAAGGGAACAGGTCTCGACTGCCATTACAGAATACAAGGCAAGCCTTGGGGAGAATGTTGCTGCTGCTGAAACCTGAAACATATTGTTAATTGTAGTACTGATTACTGCCTCTACTCACTGTCCTTTTTACGTTACGTTCGACTACTGTCCTTACTCCTGCTTTTCTTATATCTTCACTCGTTACTCTATACTTTCTCTGAATAAGCCATAAATCCTTTGTGGACATTCATGTAGGAAATACCTGTGGCCTGGCACAGATGAAGACGTACAAAATCAGTATGCACACCCGTCCTGCCTAATTTTGCCGTCTACTTTGGTAGGTCGAGAAGCGGGATGAGGTTTTGTACTAGTAGCTTCTCTTTTAAGTCATTTTATGTACATTGATTAGCCTCTAGTACCGCAATGGTGGAAGTTTTTCAACTTGGAGTCCACCTGCAGCAGTCCTGGCCTCTACCACCCCCCGTTGAGATAGCGCCCGGAAGCTTTCAATTGGTGGGTGGTAGAATCTCCACCTGAACCTCTTACGTTCACCTTTGCGGGGTGTCCATGGGGGGTTCAAACCCACCAAACATTAGTACTGTCAAGTACTGCCTCAAACTCAACTAATCATGATGGTGCGTCCATCCAATCCATTCGGTACACTAATTCGTCGGCAACAGCTTCTTCTCGATCAGGAGGGTCAGCTGCTGTCGCCCCCAGTCTCCGACCCAATGATAGATCGCTGAATAGCGGTGTGGGAAATGCTCCTCAGAGAGCAGGACTCGGCGATGGAAACATCGATCCGAGCGGTACGAATCAAAGTACAAGTACAAACCAAAGTACTAGAGCACAATCACAGCGCTCGCAACCTGGTCAGGACATAGACTCCCAAGACCAGCGTGAGGAACCAAACTCAGCTCTCCACATACAGAGACAAACCCACACTCAGGGAGCAATAGCCCCTCCTGAGCCAGATCAACATGGTCATCGCCGTTCACAAACCCCCTCAAATGATTATGAGGATCTTGCCCAGCAAGGGAACGTGAAGAACCGAATCGGCATGATCGACGCCGTGAAATACGAAATACAAACCGAGCCGAACGGGCACAAAGTCAGAGCCCAAAACAAGCACAAGTACTACCGGGACCACGCAGAAAACACACCTGTAAGAAACGCACAAAAGCATCAATAAAAATTGCTGGTTTAAACATGAAAGGAACGGGGTAGTTGAACCCAAACAATCCAGGAAACAAGTGGCTACATATTAGACAAATAATGCGACAACGAAATATCGCAATCCTCGCAATAGGCGAAGCCCATATGGATGCTGAGCGACGGGCAGATATTGAACGCATACATGGAGCACACTTAAAAGTATTTTACTCCAAACTCCCTAACACGCCAAATGCGCTGGTGTTGCAGTAGTATTAAACAAAAATCTCACAAATGTGGAAGGTGTACAAGTCCATGAAGTTGTCCCGGGACGTGCGCTACTAGTTGAATGTAACTGGCATAACTCAGAAAAAATCTCCGTACTCGCAATCTATGCCCCAATGCAACAGCAATAGATAACACCACATTCTGGACTCAGATAACCAATTTCTTTGAACGAAATACAAGGATACAAAAAACCAGACGTTATGATTGGCGACTGCAATATGGTCGAAGAAGCTATGGATCGGCTCCCAATGAGAATGATACCGCTCATTCAGTCGATGCACTCGATGATCTAAAATGTCTACTTAACTTCGAAGATGGGTGGAGAAGTACCTACCCTGACTCTCTGAAGTACACATTCAAACGCACAACACAACACGGACATATACACCACTCCCGTCTCGACCGAATATACAATTCAACAGCCATCTCCGACTATCTTTTTGACTGGAAAATTGAATCAGCAGGGGTACCGACTGACCATGATATGGTATCAGTGAGATATACATCAGAATCGGCCCCAATGATTGGAAAAGGAAGGTGGGTGATGCCCCCTCACTTGCTGTATGATAAGATGCTTGCAGAATTTGTAGATAAGAGGGAATGAAGCTTGAAGACAATTTCACATCCCTAGACGCTCAGGATACCAGGTCTCACACCAGTAATAAGCAGTATGCTTGGGCAGAATTCCAAAAGAATTTGTATCTTTGGCAAGAGAAAGGGCAAAAATTGTAATGCCTAGATTGACAAGAGAGATTACATCACTTGAGGCAAAGATTGACATTATCAGCAATGATCCACTGCTAACAGAGGATGACCGCTCGATTTCCACTGCAGCTTCTGAAAACAAAACTTTCTGAGATGGAGCAACGGCGCCACAAATCAACTCGAGAAATGGCCAAAGCCAGGAACATGATTGAGGGTGAAACAATATCACGGTACTGGTCTGGAATCAACAAAACGAGAAAACCTCGGGAACACATTTTGAGACTTAAAATGCCAAATCCTCAAATCATAGCAAGGCCACTAGTACCGGAGCTGGAACAGGGGTACGAAACACACTCGCAACGCATGGCTGACATGATGAAAGATTATCATGCTGCGGTCCAGTCAGAGGAAATGCCACCCAATGAAATGGCAAGAACCGAAGCAATGAGAGAATCTTTAGAGATTGTATCAGTCAAGATTTCAGCTACACACTATACAGAAATGAAAAACAAACTCACAGACGATGATGTCCAAGAAGCTTTGAAATTATCGGCCAACTATACAGCATCAGGACTCAACGGGATTAGCTATGAAATATGGAAAATACTCCATGCACGGTATAAGAATGCTGTAGCCCATGAAAAGAGAGCATTTAATATCATCAACACACTGAGACAGGTGTACAATGACATTGAGGAGCATGGAATGGCCCCTAACACATCCTTCTCAGAAAGCTGGATGTGCCCACTGTACAAAAAAAAATGACAAAGCAGACATAGCCAATTACCGCCCAATTTCATTATTAAATACTGATTACAAGATTATGACAAAGGCCCTTACCATTAAACTTGGGAAAGCAGCCCCTGAGATTATAGACCCAGCCCAGGCAGGCTTTGTGCCAGGGAGACACATATATGATCATATCTGGCTGTCTAAACTGGTTATCAATTTAGCTGAAGCAACAGAACAGAATGGAGCAATAATAGCACTAGATCAAGCAAAGGCCTATGATAAAATCAAGCATGATTACCTTTGGAAAACACTTAAACAATATGGGTTTCCTGATGAATTCATCACAACTGTCAAGGCCTTATACAGTGACGCCTTCACAACACTAATAGTGAATGGAACCAAAAGCTCCCTACCTTTTCAAGTAACAAGAGGTGTACGTCAAGGAGACCCACTCAGCTGCCTACTCTTTGACATAGCCATTGAACCCTCGCGGAGGCCCTACGGAAATCTAATCTCAATGGCTTCACCATACCAGGAAAGGCAGAGCGATTAATTGCAACCTTTTTTGCCGATGATACAACAGTCTACTTATCTGCGGATGATAACTTTGGACAGCTTCAAGAGATACTTGACAAATGGTGTCTAGCTGCAGGCGCAAAATTCAATATTAGCAAAACAGAGATAATACCAATGGGCACACCTGAATACCGAGAGATTCTGAGACAGAAACGTTTCATGAACGGTGAAGATGGATATTCAATCCCTGAACATATAAAAATAGCAATGGAAGGTGAAGCCATTCGAACACTAGGTGCACTTATAGGCAATGAGATCTGTCAAGTAACCACTTGGACAAAAACTATTGAACGCATTGATGCAGCACTCAAGCAATGGGAAAAGAGCCAACCCACAATGGAAGGTCGGAGATTGATCATAACAATGATTGTAGGCGGCATGACACAATATCTGACTAAAGTACAAGGAATGCCCAAAGAGGTTGAAACACGCCTCGAAAAAAGAATACGGAACTTCCTATGGAATGGTAAGACTCATGTCCGAATTAATAAAGAAACAATCTATGCACCAATTGATATGGGTGGGCGCCAACTGCTGGACCTGCTCTCACGAAACGAGGCCATTTTAGTTACCTGGCTACAGTCGTACCTAGACCTGAGTCCCGACAGAGCTACATGGGCATTTGTCGCCGACGCCATAATTGCGCATCATACACCCAGAACAGATAGTAACATGGAAGAGCATTTAAAAATAAATATCTTTCTGCAATCCTGGCGTACAATTAAAAAAGACCTCCCCAAAGACCTTAGAGATATGTTGGATGTCGCTAAGAGAAATGATGTTCGGCTAGATGGTCTGTCATTCTCACGAGATATTATTAACCAAATGCCACTTTGGTATCATATCGGGTCAAAAAAAATTCGCCGCCTTACACGAAGTAAAGAGAGCAAATGCTTAATGAAGAACCATCAGACCGTAACTGTAGGTGATGCATGGGAAATTGCAAAGAAAATACAAACTAGGAGACATACCGCAAGACATGACTGCAAATGTTTGGCCTGCCGAGAGTGCCGCCAGGAATGTGGATGCACTGCACCATCCCGTTGCTATTCCAAAGCAAAGGAACTGCTCGAAACCCTTCCAATGAAATGGAACCCTCTCATCAGGCAGCCAGAGGATTATGAACCGGAAGAGCTCCCGTGCCAGTGACGGAGGATACCCAAATCTTTGACTGGCGAATAACAACCAAAGGAACACTAGCAGATGCTTTCAGAATATTCACTGAGGGAAAGCCAAGTGAAATAATACCGACGAAAACAATGGAATCCAGATAATGATGGACAGTTCATTACAGTCTACACAGATGGCTCCTGCATGAATAACGGTGGAGAAGATGCAACAGCTGGTGCTGGAATATTCTCAGAAGATAATGATTACCTGAGCCGAGCAATTAAAATCCCACCTGAATTGAAACAGACAAACCAGACTGGAGAGATCATTGCAATTAAAGAAGCAGCAGAGGATGTAAACAAGAGCGATGAGCTCACAATTTGTAGTGACTCCAAGACCAGCATTGATGGTCTCACAAAAAACCTCCAAAAATTGGAGGATTCTGGATACCTTGGGATAGAAAATGTAGTTGAGTTCAAGGCAACAGTCGCAAGACTAAGGGAGAGGACAGCACTTACATCTCTCCAATGGGTGAAAGGCCACGCAGGCATCCCAGGAAATGAAGCAGCTGATGAACTTGCTAGTGAAGGGAGAGAAAAATCGGAACCTGATGTGATTGACCTTGCAATCGTTCGCAGGTTCCGAGTCACTGGAGCAAAACTGAATAAAATTACCCAATCGATGGCATACAAGGCAATTCGTCAGCGCAAGATGAGTACAGTAGCATACAAGAAAGCTCTTACCCGTCGTGCCACAATTAGTGGATTAGGACGTGCGAAGATTAGTGCCAAAGCAATATGCGGAAACATCCCTTCAGACAAACTGGTCTGGAAGTCCATGCGCCACAAAGACTTCACGAAACAAGTACGAAACTTTTTGTGGACGACAACCCATAACGGATACAAGGTAGGAGACTACTGGGAGAACATACCAACTCTCGAGCGGCGTGGAAACTGTCATGAATGTGGAGTGACAGAGTCAATGGAGCATATCCTCACTGAATGTACTAGTCCAGGACAACAGGAAATCTGGAGGATGGCCGCATCCCTATGGGAAAACAAAAAAACCGACTGGATCAAGCCCGATTTTGGAGGCATACTAAGCTGCGGCCTTGCAAACCTAAAACATGCAAACGGAAAAAAGAAACCAGGTGACTCACGACTGTACCGAATCGTGGTCTCAGAATCTGCACACCTGATATGGAAACTCAGAAATGAACGAGTAATTGAGGGCAAAGAGGCATACTCTACACAGGAAATAGAAAATAAATGGAATAGTGCAGTGAATAATCGACTACATTTAGACTGTTTACTGACATCGAGAAAATTTGAAAAAAGAAAGTTGTCAGAGCAGCTGGTAATAAAAACATGGCAAGAAGTCCTAGAGGACAGTGAAGACCTCCCAGACGATTGGACCAGGAGGACCGGGGTTTTAGTGGGTAAGATACGTGCTGGTTTAGGTTGAGGGGTTTAAGTTCTATGTAGGTACCTTTTTGGTTCCAAATTATGCTAACTGTATTTCTAGATCGGATGGACAGAAAGAGATGGATGAGAAACTAGCACGGAGTCCCACACGAGGCACCAATATGGTGCCAGTGCGCAATGCATTTCCTCGGGTGGAGAAAACATGAAAACTATACTATATGCTTGGTTCTAGAAACCTTGCTTTTCAGCGGCCGGATGGAGGCGACCTTGTCGCTTGCCAGATGGATTCACGCTCCACAAAAAAAAAAAAAAAAAAAAAAAAAAAAAAAAAAAAAAAAAAAAATAATTTGCTAGCCGCGAAAAGCCTTTCGTCGCCGGCATAGACAGCCAGCGCGCCCAGTCCGTCGTGGAAACAAACTTTGAGGCGATAGTCACGTCCCCAAGCCACTGGAAACCCGCCTTCCGAAGAGGAGTACACCTGAAGAGGATGTAAACAAGACCTCGATAGAGGTCCTGGTACTTTTCTCGGCCGGAGCAGTAGAGATCACTCTTGCCGATCTCCTGGATGGGGTGGTCAAACGTTGGCGCCCGCTCCTTGTCAAACGGACAAAAGCAGTGGGAGCATGTACTCGGGGCACCTGAATGACCTGGCGGAAATGGATGTAGTAGTCCGTGTGCTTTCCAGATAGAGGTCCGGAACAGTGGTAGGTGTCCCGGCCACACGACTTGAGGCGCATGGCATGGTGATATATGCAAACGCCGACAAAGTCATTGTGAATCTGAGCTACCCTTTGAAACACCGCCTAGAGATATACAGAGTTGGCAGGCATACGTTCGCCATCTCCGTATGCAGCTAGGGAAGACGGTATCATAAAGAAGTGGCTGAAGAGACGGTGCAGTCCCTTTCTCGTTGAAGCTATGAGGCTCGGCAAAGAGGGCACCGAAGCAGTGGACGATCTCTTGTTCGCTTCTAGTCCCGTGGATGGTCAAGACAAAGGACAAATTGGAGCTGAGACGGTCGACGGAGTGGAGGTGAATTTCGGCGGCGGATAACCATCGAGTCAAATGTGTCCATTGGGAAAGTTGGAGCTTCGGAAGGTAGCTCTGGGAGAGTGCATCGTTGATGGTCTCCGAGGTTACTCTATCGAAATCGGTTAGTACCTCACACCGTCATTACGAAAGAAACACGTACCTTTTCTTTGTAGAACCGCCGGATCAACACACAATACTGCCCACTGCTCATACTCTGACGTATCTTGAGCATTCAAAACTACTTTGGCTCTAAAGACACCCGCAGCGAAAATAAGAGACTTTTTGGGGGCATCGGTGGCTACAGAGCCTTTGGTGGTGAAGACAATACGAAAGATGGGAATAGGGATTCATTTACTGGTCCATAGAACAGTTCGGCGATAAAAACAGCGGATGTCCTTTTCGAAACCGAAACCGTTGTATTTTTACACCGGTGTCCGGTGAAAAGCTGGCGTAAAAATGAACCAGGCCATTCGTCTATCACTACGCGGAGTCGAAGGGATACAAGATGGGGACGATAACAAGCTGGATGCATAGGCCGGTTCAACACTATAGCCCTCCCTGTAGAAGGACGGAAGTAAAGCCAACGGTCGTTATTCCATCCAGTCCACCCAGGCCATCGATACTTGAAACTCCAAGTTGAACGTTGAACGTTGAACGCGGGGTATCTGGAGAATGACAAAAATGATTTCGAGGAGATGGAAGTTCATAGAGAAAGCGACGAGGAGGTGACAAGGCTGATGATGCAGTCTGAAAGAGGAAAGAGAGATGGAAGCACGCGAAGCTCTTGAGCTTGAAGCTGACTGAGTTCAATATTTGGCGAGAGTGAATCATTAAGCGGTATTCGCGGCGAGGACACTGGGACTCTTGCGAAGTTCGTTATAAGATCGATCAGGACAAAAACGTGAACAACTCACTCGTGTGGACCCGCTTGCGTCCCTACAGCTTTTGTGCATGTACCGATGTGCCTCTGGCTGGATGTCAGATCAAGGCTTTGCCTGCAGCTTGTCTTAGCGTCGCCATAGAGTTGAAGATTGGGGCTTTGAGGCCTTGAGGCCTGAGAGGATATCTGCAAACACAACATAAACACGTACCGAAAATTTAAGCTTAAGTTCAGTAAATTTTAACCCATTAGTATCCTTGATGTTGATTTTGACGGAAGAAGACTTTTGAGGCGAGACCTGACATGATATCCCGAGAGTGGCAGGTGGAAAAGATACTGCCGAAAATTGGAGCTGAGAGAAAAATACACAGCCGGCTCTTCAAACGTTCAAACGTTCAACGTTCAGGTAGAACAATGCTTGTTAGTATCAAATGTGAGAGAGAGATAACTCTGTGATAGGCGCACATAAATTATGAGCGCTTCTTTCTCGCCATTGCAAATTACTTCTAGGTTGGACGGACCTTCACTTGCTTTCCCAATCGAATTCAATCCTAGCCTATCTGATATCCAGATTCAACACCTACAGAGTTCATTAATCACTCTCGTCCCGCTAACTCCAACGTTTGGAAATTGATATTGAAGCTTAGCGCTAGTTAGTGCTTTAAGCCACATCGGCCACTCCTCTCACTGAGCTTGGAAACATTGCCACTTCCAGAATACAGACCCTCGAAGCCGCCTACGCGAAATCAGGCATCCCGTATCCTTTACTTGATGAGCCCTACAATTTACAAACCCGGTCCCTTGGACGATGACTTTGCTCTTGGACAAACAACTCGTGTCCTTATCGCAGCTGCATACCAAATCATCGCCACCGTCCGAGGGCCAATGGAAACAATTCAAGACTACGCTCCTGCGATGTACCTTTCATCGTGGCTTGGTGTCGCTGTAGAAACTAATATCCCTGACATCGTCAAGGACTCGGGCTCGCAGGTATCATGTGGTTGATCCTGTACATTGGTCCAATCTCTTACGCGCATGCGCATCAGGGATTGATATTGAACGTTTGAACACTCGCGACATCGCTGCCAAAGCCGGCATCGACGAATCCAAGACTGGTTAGCAAGGTATTCCTTTTGTGCAAAACAACGCGGGCTGACTGTCATTTTCTGTCTGATAGCTCGTATCTTGCGTTACTTGGCATCCCGTCACGCCTTTAGAGAAGTCTTCCCCAACGTCTTTGCAAATAACCGTATATCTTCAGTGCTCGTCAAGGCCCACTCGCTGGAAGATATCAAGAAAAAGTAGGTAATAATCGTCCCATTATACATCCAGTTGATTTCTTCATTCACCGCACTACAACCCCAAAATCAAGTACGAAGGCTCCCCTGCAGCTGCGTATGCCGGCCATCTGTAAATTTCTCTGTAATATGATGCATCTCAAGCTCACTATTCTGTTTTTTTCAGCACCGACGAGAGCTTGAAGAGTGCCGCCTACATCTCCAAGTTCATCGAGGAAAACCCAACCGACGTCGCCGCGCCGTTCAATATGGCCCTGGATCCATCCACCGACATGTGGACTTGGTACGAAAAGCCCGGCAACGACCTGCGCCTCATCCGATTCTCCTCCGCCATGACAGGATCCGGCGACTGATTCCCCCTGACAGCTTCACAAAAGGTACATAATCATCATCGTAGCCTCAGATTCACCCAACTTGTTGGTCAGATATTTACTGGAAGGACCTCAAACCCGACAGCGTCGTAGGTGTTGGTGGGAGCGTTGGATCCGTCACTCACCTTCTCGTAAAGGCGTTCCCTGATCTAAAATATATAGTTCATGATCTACCTAAAGCGATTGGACAGACGGATGAGGTTCGTTTTTATCTATCATTCAATAATCCCTAATGAACGCGTTCGTAACCAGTACTGGCAAGCACAATACCCCGACGAGGCTTCTAATCCCGTCAAGACTGGCCGCGTCACTTTACAGCATATACATTATTTTTCTTTCTTTCCTATATTCGACTCACCTCTTCCTCTCCTCCACAGCACACAACTTCTTTTCCCCCCAGCCAATCTCCAACGCATCTGTCTACATGATGCACTTTGTCCTCCACGACTGGCCTGCCTTGAAATGCCACACCATCCTCAACCACCTCCGCGCTGCTGCATCAAAAACCACCAAGCTTATCCTCTTCGAAGCCATCGTGCCGTATGCGTGTCCCCACCAGATGGCCCTTTTTCGAGAGAGATGGAAGCTAGTGCGAGTAGGTAAAGCTCCCTGGCCGCTACTTTCCAATTCGGGGTTGGGTGTGGGAGGGTTCCATACGATGTTCGATAAGCAGGTGTGTGGATATCATCTGTTTTATTATATCATCCTATCGTGATTCGTGAGCTGACTGAGCTTTCCTTCCTCTCTGGTAGATGGTGACTATGTTCAACGGCCAAGAACGGACTCTTCCCGAGTTTATTGAGCTGCGCAGGAAGAGCTCCAGTCTGCTCACGTCTATGGTCCGTTATCTGGGATCGCGTTCGTCCCCATGTAAAGAGCTTGAAAAATAGGATCTTGGTACTACAGTCTAGGAGAGAGTTAACAGAAAGTGGCAAACAGCTGGACTGTGTGTATCGCTATTACTATTTCTGGATAATATTACGCATATTACGCATATTACAGACGTATGTGTACTACAATATCATGATACTATGGTACTACAACAGTAGAATACAACGGTAGATAAAACTTGACCAGTCTTTTGAATAGACGGAGAAGCATCCCCTTAACCCTACAGAAGTGGCGAATGGATGTTCGCCAACTCTACGTACAAAAGTTCAAGAAGCTCGTACTGAGACTCGATGCAGCGGCTCAGAAGAAAGCTGGATCCAGCTGATTCACTCGGAATCCTAGAAGTAACTATTTTGGTGTCCCAGCTCCGCAAACGACTCATCGACACTCTTGACAAGGCCGGCCGTGATATTCTCTGCAAGACCAATGCCGCGTACATATTCTGGGGTTGATAAGGTATGGGCCTGATGTACCTTCTTTGCAGATTCAACCATCCAGCTACATTACGACCCTCTTGAAGTTTGAATACTCGATTTTACGGGTGGGCAGAAACCAACATATTGACCTCTCTTCCTCGGGCCTGAAATTTCCGATGAAAGTTCGGAGATGATTTCTGCGTGTGCAGAGCATCTGGCTATATCTTCGTCTTTGTTCATGCGTCATGGGTGAAATCCTTATGTCCTCGTTATCAACCCCTCGCTTGACTGTGTAGGGTGTGTATTAATCTATATATCATCGTTTCTTTTGCTGACTCGATGGTTTTCTTTTCTTTCCTCTTCTCTGCCTCCTGAATGATCGTCGTCCGCCCTCTGAATATAGATAGCTAGGCTCAACGTTCCACGATCCTTCAGTGAACTCGGTCTCAACCACGAAAACACTGCTTTGACGGTTACCTCTATATATCCCGAACTCAACTTTCTGGACCTTCAAGGCATAATGGAGCTCGGAGGAACACCGAATGCTGCGGCTGTCACGATATCAGCTGGCCTCACTCGCTGTCCTCGCACTGAACTCTAGTTGGAATACGAGATTTGAGTGGCTTTGGAATGTAACACTACATTCCTTCACCCAACTTGCAGTTCATTCGCAGCCCATCAGTGCTGTCCCTGGAGCGCGTACACATTTGTAATAGGAAGTATTTCGCTATGCGTGAATTGGAGTTCATGGAAGACATTAGACAACGAATTTACGGTTTGAGATGTGGTGAAGGAGACAGGGAATGAACCAGGAAATAAGGAGGCTGTATCAGTGACAAAAATTTGGCAGTAGGAAGCATAAATTCTCATAAAACAGAGCCTTAATTCATCAACCGTCTACTTTTCATCAGCGTAGAAAACACCTGCTTTGTGATATGATTCAGCCCAACAGCTATGGATAGTACAGTGGAAGATGAGGTATACTGAGCCAACAATCAAAAATGTCAAACAATGGTCGTTACAGATAGCGAATGTACTGTAACTGGGTAAATTCAGATATAAACGTAATCAGAAAAATCGTAACATACCAGAATAAGTACGTTTAGAAGAGATTGAGATTACTCTTGGTCGTCCAAAAGAAACCAACGAGGTTCCGAATCCACCCTAAAACCTGCTTCAGATTCTTGATGGTCTCTCGGTCAAGTTGTTCTGGACCCGGACGACTGGTTGTACCGAGCTTTCCAAAATGATTAGAGAAGTTATCGTACAGCGACACGACGTTGTTGAGCTCTTCCTTCTTAAGCCGGACGCATTCCCAACGAGGTAAAGACCAGTATTGTTTGCAAGCTTGGGTAAGATCCATCCCTACTAATGCGCAATAAACGGAATAAGCGATAATCCGTTCACCAATGGTGTCTTTTGGAAGTGCGCCGCCGCGAATCTTAATACCGAGCGCTTCGAGCTGGTCTTCAGGTACTAAGAAACCAAAACATCGTTTGGACGTGCGTCGCATTAGATTCTATATCAGAGCCTTATCATTGTACCATAACTATACGGAAAATCAATGGTGAACAGACTCACGTATTGCTCGATATCAAGTACAGTTGGAGCCTGGAGGAAGTAATGGCAGTAATCGAAGGACACAAAACTGTGCACGTGAGCAGTAAGTTCAGTGTTCTGATCGCAACTGCCATTGAATATTGATCATTGATATGTCCCTAGAATTCTTATTGTCTTTTTGACTCCAAGCGCTGAGCCTTATGAATGTACTTTTGCTACTTACACGACCACATTGATTTCATTCCCCGCTCAATTGTTCTCCTCAGGAAGAGAGGTCTATTGTATTATTTTGTCAGTGTGAAAAAGTCTATATAGATACCTTTACTTCCTGGGGTGGGCAATATCCCATGGTTTACGTTTCCACCGCCAAAGTAAAAGCCCTCAAATCGAGGGCTCACTCTACTACTTTCAATCCTCGAAATATTGAATCTGACTGGTACCCTTGTTGGAACCAGGTGTTGATGGATATCACGATGCATCTCCCAAATATATGTGTCTACGGTCAGCATTTGCTCTGGATACGATCGTCTCGAGAGGTCCTGGATCCCTTTCTTCGTCAGTTTATGTTACAGCATCATCCGGCAGCGGCTCCTCCAGTGGCACAGGATCATGAGGAAGAGCTGGACTCCCCGATGGCGTTGGATGGTGACACCTCATTTGGAAGTGCTGAAAGCGTTGCTGGGTCGGACAAGGACCTGAAGCCTGACTTTAGCTTGATGCATCTGACTCTGAAGCCCCTCCGCGATGATCTTGCGGAGCTCCCATTCGGTATTCGTCGCGCTGGTATGAAAGTCTTGCATGAATGTTATTTCTGCATCTGCGAAATCAAAGCGGCACCTTCTCGGCGACTTGCAGGGACACCCAACTTCGAGATAGTCCTTCGCCAGCGATTCCGACAGGCTCAAGATCAGCTGGCAAAATATGCCAATCTCTACTTTCTAGCTGACGGAGGTCTGGAACGAGACAGGCTCCTGTTGTGGGCTTGTGTGGGCTCTCATTGGGTATGGGCCGAGGTCAAGAGAAAACATGTGCCGCTGTGGTTATGGGACACCAACAGCTATGCACAAGGTGTCGACGTAGAGGCCTTCTACAGATTATTCTCTCTTCAGCCATTAGATCTTTGCACTCCTGAATCGGATGAGGAGATTGACACTTTGATGGCTGAGTATTTCCAGACCTTGTGGATCCATCCAGAGTTATATGGTGAGCATGTGGATACCAGTGAGGAAGAGTCGGATGGAGACGAACATTGAATTGGAGCAGATACTACTTACTGTACCTTTCAAAGCTATCACGCAATTTCTGAAATAAAATTCCGATCAGCTTCAATGTAAACTTTCCTTCAAAAGTGTAATGCACTTCCAAAAACCCGAGCATTGAACCCTAAGCCAACACCAGAGATTGGACATACTGAGACTGACTGATCTGATGTCTCACTACTGCCCCACCACTTAAAGTTACCGCTTCTAGGCGCCGATTCATGTTTCTTTACAAGAGGTTGGGAAGCGCGGCGGCGTTGCAGATAGACATGCCGTCTCGGAGGTATCAATTGCCAAAAAGATTACATGGCTCTTGAGATGTAGGTATCGACAAAAGTTCTTTGAAGGACTCGACCTAGCTAGAACGTGCAGAGGCCGGCTTGATCCAAAAAACAGGATTTGAATTTGGAATCTCACCACATACAGCAAGAACAATGCTCCTTATCTTCCCAAATTCCTGCTTCCTGTTCAACAGGCAACAGGCTTGGTCTTAGGGAGCAAACCCTGCGTCTCCGGTTCATTTCCAATCACGCCAGAAACTTTCTCTTGTAGTGATAATGCCTTTCCCTGCCCTGAAGCAGTGACATGGGTTACATACAAAGGTGGCGAATACTTAATACATGCCCACCCACTCCGCGTATGAATCTATATATATAGAAGGGAAACGGAAGTTAGAATTGTGTTTCTTGATTCACGGACATGACATACCAAATCGAACCACAGCTCATGCTGAGCTCTATCAGCATTCCTAGGGAGTTGTCTTGCAAACAACTACCTCGGCTTCACTGGGAACCAAACCAGTACAGCTGTGGAGACGAGCTCGTCAAGACGATTGCCAAGTTCAGTAAGAGCGCGATGCGCAGCAAGGATATCGATAAGCAAGGATGGATGTCCCAGATTTAAACCAATAAGCCGAATTGTCCGAATTTGCCTTGGTAGTCGAAGCTGTAGAAAAGAGACTGCATTGTTATGGGGGAGGAGAGGGGAAGAGGGAGAGGTATGTCCCCGTCTTTCCTGATGTGAGGTTGCCACTGTGGTCCGGGAAAAGAGTAGAACTCGAGGTGAATTGGAGGCCGTGTACCGTTTTATTATCCGTTATAGGCGCAGTGAGGTCGGAAGGAACACCTGGGATAATTGGAATAACGAAGGTAGGGGAAGGGGTGAATGTGTATCGGAGGCGTCGGAAGACGATGAGTGACGGAAACATAACGCTGCTTTGCCGAATCGAGCGTAGATTGCCAGATCACTTTGGAAAATTAGAGTTAGAATCGTGTTTCTTGATTTGCGGACGAATACAGGACATACTTTACGCTTCCCATTCTTCGCTTGTAACATCTCGCTCTGTTATCTCTAGCTGAACTCGATCGGCATTCCCAGGGAATTGCTTCATAACTACTACCTCGACTCGACTTGGAAATCAATTCCGGCACAGCTGCGGGAACGAGCTTGTCCACCAAGATGGGAAGTTCTAGTTATATACAGAGTGGGCGGGCTTATGTTCGCCGCCTCCGTAGATAGCTAGGGGAAAGGACAAGCGGTGCCGGTGACCATTACTTCAATAATGGAAAGCACCTTGCGTTGTGGAAGGCAGGTTTTTGGGCGGGAGATGGTTTACTCTTCAGGACAAGGCATCCCAATATCCCAATATACAGGTCCTCAACAATACCGTTGTCAGTGACTCAGTAACTCTGTATCACAAAACTCGCTCAACGATATCGAGTTTATTTTTAAAAGTTTCCGTACGGTTGCCATCCACATCATATACGCTTCACAACATGTGCATGCACCTATCGTTGAAGTCGCGTCCCGTCTTTCTCACAAGACCATTCTTCGTCTCCGTTTTTCCGCCAAGCTCTCAACCCAAAACGCCTTGGGTTCATTCTCCTCTCAACCCATAAACGTTGTATCTATCTTGGATGATATCTACCTACGCTCTTCTGGAATCAATACCCCCCGGTTCACAACGGAAGTTTACCTCTTTTCTCTCACCTCCCGTGTTACGCTATGATGACTCTGTCACTCTAGCGTTACAGTTGGTGTGGACACGACAAGCAGCAGTTGAGGCCTGAGGCCTGAGGTTGTAGTTCGTCAGGCCTTCAGGGTGTGTTACTTGGAAAGGTCGTTGCAGGAATATGCCATATACTTTACCGTTCTATTCGATGTTCTTCCCCATCCTCCGGCGCTCTGTCTCTTCCTCTTCCATCTTCCCCTGAACCTCCCTTACCACGTTCGTTTGTTATACACTGGACATAGCTCGAAAAATTGGTTCCACTGAACCAAATGTATAATCCTATAGTTGCGTATGGCTTGTGCTGGATCCTTCTGGTCTTCTCTACTGAATTAACTACGTCTGCCCCGAGCTCGACTTTCTCACCGACGACCATTTCTCGAATATTAGTCAGAAGAGACTCACCGGGACTTGTTTCGACTCTCCGACGACTCCTCTATCACTATCATTAGCGAATCCTCACATCATCCAACATCATCACAGCCAACTCGCTTCCAAAGAACCAGAAACCATTGCGCGAGAACCATTCGGCCGGAGGACTCAGATGAGCGGATGGTGTTGTTTCGTCAACAGTCTTTTCATGAAGTCGGGAGCAGGGAAGCACATGTCAGCGTCGAGTGGCTACATTGGCTGCCTTTGGGTTGTCCTCTCCATTCGAGCAACAGGAGACGCAGGAGCAACGGTGTCGGAATCCCAGTGAGAACTCTAGGTTGTTAGGAGCGGACTAGGGCAGTTCGGATTAAATTTAGGATCGGAGTGAAGAACGACGAGTCATGGAGGCGTTATCTACAACGCTCTTCCTCTTCTTTGGCTAACGTCCTGCGTTGTGGAAAGCCTTTTCCCCATCTCTCACTTGTTCTCCCTCTCATTGGGTTCGGCGACCACAGTATTACCGGGCCCCACCGATAATTCTCTGTCAGAATTGCTTGGAATAGGACTGCCAGGGCTGCTCAAAGGTGGGGTAGTGAAATGGGATTAGAGGTGGGAACGAGTGCGTGTTCGAAACTCACATCCGACTCGTCAAGACATGGAGTCTCCACAGAAGCCTCTTCTGTTACATCATCTCGTTCCTCTTTTGCGGCAAGTGTAGTATGTAGTACTACGCCCAATGATAAGCTTCCTCTTCACAACTTCCTCCGTTTCCTCGTTTACTGTAGCTACAACTGCCAAGAAATATACAGGGTTGTGAACACGTGTTCGCCGCGTCCGTATGCAGCTTGAGCCAGTAAGTCAGTCATCAGCATTGATCGAAATCCAGTTACCTTCGAGTCCCAGCTGATAAATGTAAAATCCACTTTCAAAAAAACATCGAGCACGGATTCATCACAAACAACAGATCCTTGACATTAACAGCGTGAATATATAAGACGATCCTTCAGCAGAGCTTCTGTCCCACTCATGGTACCATCATCCCATACTCAAAATTGTGTTATAGCTGATCCCAAAAATATTACTTCTGCTTGTTCGGCCGATGCCATTTCAATTCTGCCTCCTTTTCTGAAGAAAATCCAATAACCTCCATCGCTGCTTGAATAGCCTCATCTTCATGTTCTAGGACTAATTTCATCTTCTTTGGAAAGTTGTTGCTGCAGATGTATATGATAACATATGGGTAATCCCAGATTATGCTTGCTGGAGCCGAGAGAGCTCTAGTGATGATATGAGATGATGATGGAAAAAAAGTGGACGAACAACGCACTCTAGAGCAGGATACTTTGACCGGACCTCTGGCCACCTCACAGAAAGATTCATACTAGCAACATGCGAAACTGGGTTGCCATGACGCGGTTCATTATCGAATAGAACTGCTGCCTCAGACAGACGAATTACCCAGCCTAAGAGATATTGTGGCGTACGAAATCCTTGCTGCACGTCGTTCCTTAAAGGAGGGGGAGATTTAAGCGGGAGAGTTGGCGGAAATACATCGGAAAACCTACAAATTAGATAACATTAGCAAGAATATACCAGAAAGAACCAAACTTACTTCGAGGACATGATAGTAGTTAGCAAACAACGAGCAGGTCACATGGTCTTTTGGCGCTTATTATTTGGGTAGCCTAACATTAGTGACTCGTGAGTGTGTTAGAACAAAGCCTTTGACCATCATGTCACCCACCTTTCTTATCGGAATCGTCTTTTCGCTCGCACTGATCGCCTCGATCAGATTCAACCGTCGACGCACAGAAGATAGCACCCACCCTACGTGGACTTTGATTGTCATCAGACTTTGCGGTAAACATCTAGGTCGTTTACAGCCAACGCCACAATATCGTCTCTACTACTCTGCAGCCGACCTTGCTTCGACCACAGACCCAAATCGTACACTATCAGGCGCTGATGTCGAAGTGATTCCAGACTTTTGTATATTACTGCAAAGAGCTGCCGTGGTCCTTTCTGCCGCTCAACAATCCATGTCTGCTCTTCTTAGCACAATCACCAGCTTAAATCTGTGCTACCATGCTATACATATCACTGCCTCTTTCTTGCCTCTTCTTTTGGAACTGAAGAGGCCAGTTAGTCGCCATCCAGTTGATATTGAGGAATTCATGGATGACCTCTCAACGTTCATGCAACATGCTCGACAACAAGTCCTAGCCCAGGTATGTTTTTTTTGCTGATAACCTCAAAGTGCTAATATGGCTTAGGCGCACTGTTTATTTTCAATTCCTGTATACCGACGACAGACACATGTTGTCGCCGTTGCAGCTGTTGGTGAATGGTGGTGCTTTCAGGTGCTACATCGCTCTAGTTTCTCTCATCAGGGAGCCTTTGATCGAGAACGCTACATGGAGCTACAAGATCGTGATGAGCACACATGGACATCTGTTAATCGAGAAGAGGATATAATTGACCTCGTACATCCAGCTGACACTGACCAGATGAAGGAAGTCCTGCAGAAAGAATCTTTGAAAGACAAACGTGCTCGGCAAACAGAAGAGCGAGACGCCAGAGCCAAGAAGAGGGCAGATAAAAAGGACTCACGCGATCTCCATACTCAACAGTGGGCAAAATATGTAAATGATACTCAGCCTGATGATACACTGGGGTATAGCAACGACCAGATTAATGACTATCATCGTCTGCGAGCAGCCTGTGATAGTGACTGGGCTTACATTTGGGGCAACCCGGACTTTCTCGGATTTGACACAGTATTTCCAGACCATATCAAAGATGGTGGTTGGTCCAATGTTATGCGTCTTGGCTCTCCAGCCTCCGAGCACTATCTCAAGCAGATTGAAATGTATTTGGATGGCTGGGTAGTACGAAATCCGCCTGCTGACGATGTTGAAATGTGAAATCGTGCGTGTATTCCAACTTTGGTTGTATATAGTAAGTCTTGTACAATGCATTGCTGATGCGCTCCCGTTTAGGACTCGGCCCCATGTCACACAAATTGAAGAGGTGCGCTCATATAGGCTTACTACATATTCCAGGAGAACTCATCTTAACCCTCTGTTCTAGTACTCAGGCCAGGGCCTCCAAAGTACTTTTTTGTTGCATGTCACAGGGTGCGATAATTTCTATTTCTGAGAAAGTTTACTACTACGTTTCGTTGTTCTCCTAGTTAAATAGAGAGCTAGCGAATGCGCCAACTCAGCGTATGACTAGGAAGGCAGATATGGCGGAGGGTAGGTGAAGCTCCTAGGAGGATGTGGGCTTGAAGTTAAGCGTATAGGAAGGATGGAAGAGCCCACCGATAATGGGTTGTTTCCAAGAGTGCCGGATACTTTTGAAGTGAAAGGAATGGGAACAGGGTACATGAATAAGGATTGACGAGTAGAAGAGGGAATAAGCCTAGTTAATTTGAGATAAGAACAAATAAGCAAAAGGCATGGCGGATCTGATTAACGAAAGAATGTAAACGATATAGGACGCTTACGTATAGAGCAGTCTGATACCCAACGAACTTTTCGTCTTCGAAGCTGCTTTACCCTCAGTGGTGGCGTTAGCTTGAGGCGAGACCGTGTGAGCGAGCGATTTGAAGTTCTTAATGGCATTGGTACTAATCAAAACCCACGTCAGTATCAGAAGATGTACACGAAAATGATGTTGCGACCTAGCTCCACGCCTATCTTGACGCTCTTGCATATGTCCTTGTTCCCGATCCAGCTGCAACAGGTCTCCGTCCTTGAGTTGGCATGGACGAGACTCTTGACCGATGGGTGCTAGACGCTTATGAGATTAAATACTATACTACTAGATGATCACCTTTTTACATTTTCTGATGTTCAAGCGATGACTTTATCGCGGCTGGGGCGGACCTGCTTGTAAAAGCCGATTTGGAAGACATAGAAATGAAGGGCGGGTTTGTTTGATACCAGGATTCTACGCAAGCCGATGAATCGATGAAGATTCGCCGGCAAATTACGTCCGAACAGATACAGTAAGTGGCGGTTCTCCAGGTTCGGTATACCCAGCCTCGGATTCGGCTGAGTGTTAGATATGAGGGACAATAAGGCAACTCTCCCGTACCAGCACACGCTGGCAAATTGAGTATGTCGCTGAGAGTGGGTGGAGGATCTTGGGGAGGTTATGATTTGAATTCCATCCGGAATCGGCCCCACTCTGTCTACAGACGTAGTTCCTTCTTCAAGCCTAGGCGTTGTCGGACTGCTGGTTCCGAGAAGTATCATTTGAGAAATCTATCAGCAAGAAACAGCGAGACTAGACTGATGGGAGTGAAATGGAGCTAGTCAGTTTTCCTGAAGTTTGGTGTCGTAATTTCAAAAACTCACTGGTTTTCACCTTGAGCACAGAACATCCCCGCTGAGGCTCGCTGCACAGAGAAAGAGCATACAAAAAAGTAATGAAACCAGGAAAAAAATAGCATGATAGAATGCTAAAATATTTATTAGGACCGATTTCTTGTGCTAGAGACGAAAACTCACCGGCACCACAGAATAGCTAAGGGAATACTGTTAATACTCTGTCGAAGTCCTTCCAAACCCTTCTCCGAATCTTGTGCTATACCCACACCAAACGCCTCCGAGCCCAAATCCAGAAGTATCCACGCCAACACCGGCATTTCAAACGTTCAACGTTCATCAATCATCTGTAGCTGTGGTGAAAAAACGAAGATACACGAGGAAAGAGCTTCATACCATGTTCTTCTCTCTGAATTCACAGTCGTGGAACGTGGTGGGCGACGATAGATAATCGATAATCATATAGAGTGGACGAAAAAAGGATGAAAAAGAGGGAAAGAAAAGTTTCGTTGGATTTCGTTGATGAGATTGTTTACGAGTGACGAGAACCAGCCAGTATGAGTCTTTAGCAACATCAGCCAGGTCATGAAAGCCTGCGATGACCCACACCTAGCCTTGAAAACTAGAGTGTCGACAGCTCTTGACTCGCGATGGTGGTGGTTGAAGAATAGAAAGCAGGCGCCCGCCGTGGCAGTTGACCGGCCCAGGACCGGCCTTCCCATTCTTGCCGCATGAGACCGAATCTCCCAGCAAACGTTCAAACGTTCTATGTTGTCAACCGTATATCACTTCAGCAAGTGAATTTACCCAGCTGATCTTCCATCAACGCGTTCGACCATTCCATGTTCCCTTTTTCTGAACAAATCAGGCGCTTGGTGTATTATGGACTTGATCCCTTGTGTCCGAAGGTCAAAAGAGGGACGGCTGGGATGACTTTGGGGAGTTGGAGTACGCGAACCGTTGTACCTCTTAACTGTAATCAATTGATTTGAATTAAGACGCGATACTGGAAAGCGAAAACTTACACGGGCGAATAAAAAAATCCATATTTACTTCTCCAAGATCATGCAGCACTGAATCATTGCTGAATGAGAGGACCGTAGACAACTTCAACTCGGATAGTATTGTTTGGAGTTAAGATGAGGAGAAAACCGAGAACATCAGGAAAAAATGACGGCTATACGATCATGTGTGCACTATACGTACCTATTGTATAGCTGTAGGACAAGGACAAGGACACGGATCTCCTCGACCTGGCGTTTGTCTTGCTTCTCTGAAACTCTAGCGATGGCTTCGTCGCCAAGTTGGAAAGAGGAGAGGTCATATGCTGTGACCAGAGGTAGAGTGGCGGGAACTGAGTCAGATTTGAGAACGATATGGAAAATCTTCACGCAGGACGTTGCGTAGAAGGTTTTGGAAGTGATCGCCATGAGTTGGATAGGAGGGATGAAGACGCTGGAAAACCCGTATGTCTAAGCAGATGTGCCTCGTTTGTATATCTTTTCTAATCATTCAGATTCAGCGTCTTGCTACATTGTGGCTACTTGAATACTCGAGAGAGTAGGCTCAAGCTCCAAACTCCAAACTCTTTCTGGAACATACGTGATTCCTGTCAGGCCAGAATACTCGATGTTGTGGATGGGAAGAGAGCAGCGCTGGCCTCTCTTTGTCACTCCTAAAAGTTCGGAGACGAGCGCAGAGCCTCTAGCTATGTATCATCATCTTCCTTCGCGGTTGAAGGTAGTGTGCATAGTGGGCAATGCATTAATGAAGCTTTGAAGGTACGCTGAATTTGTCTATTCTGTTTAATTGAGCTGATTTTTGTTCGCTTTAGGTCTCGCCGAAGGTGAAAGTCACTGTCGACGGTGATGATCTATGGAGAAGCCAGCTCTTTTCAGGAGGGTTATGGATCATTTTCTATTCCACTTGTGGGTACACACAGGCGCAGCTGTAAACTTGGATGAATATGAGATACAAAGGAGAGCAGCAGATGGCCGGATGGTTAGATAAACTTGGACAGACACAACACGTTCGGCGATACTCTTGTCTCGGAAAAAATCTCACAACACTCTTCCTTCCAATCTTCTGAAATTTATAACTCAAACATTTCTCTCCTCCATGATTCGACGATCCCACGTCCATCCATATAGTCCATATCATACGCGGAATATTAATGTTGCGTCAGCGTTCAAACGTTCACCCTTGAGCTGAGGTGTACCTGCAGCAATGATTCGACGTCTAGTAAAATACAGAAGTGGCGAATGCGTGCCCGCCAACTGCGCGTACAACTAAGCCTCAGTGTTCAGCTGTTGCTGCGCTAATTCCCTTACTACCGTCTCATCCGCCTCCACCCTCAAGTCAAAGAATTTCTCAATCTATGCGCGGACTGAAGAATGCCATGGTGTCAAAGTCAAGCGGTACGTCTTCATCCATCGTGACTCGTGGTTTTTCTGATTCTTCCAGTACTTCAGCTAGGTGTCACAGAAGGTGCCCAAAATAACCGCAAGAGACTCGTCGTCAAATGGATTCCTATCGTCGTTCAAGGACCTCAGATACGACATCTTTCACTGCCACTGCTAACACCTTTTGAAATCTCGTCCCAAGTTCGTGCGATAGCTCACTCTACTACTAATCCCGAACCGCTCTCTCCCAGACTTGCGAGTTACGGTAACAGCCAATGCTCCGACGATGACATATTCGACAATAGGCACAATCGCAACACGGGATACTCTGACGATGAACCCGACGGTGATTACTCTCAGGCCATCTCTTGAACCGTTTCGTTGAAGCATGCGTTGAGGATAACGATATGGAACACCCGGTACGTCGAAAGCGGCGGTGGCCATGCCCACCATAAGTGACGACAAAGATTCAACAGCCAGTTGTTGACCAGAGACTCGGAGCTCCGCTCATAGACCAGGCATTAATTGGTATGGCTTAAAAACTTTTTTCTGCTCGATATGAACTTGGATAATTCGCTGGGTTGTGATGGACCAGCACTGTGCTGTGTATATTATATTGGCATTTTTGTTTTATGTATGCTTTACTCACATCGTGCTCTGATATTGTACAGAGTTTATCATAATTGCTGCCATACGTGATAATTGCCACCGTACGCGATAATAGCTCTGTGATAACCCCTCGCCATGTGTGATAATCGCCATCAACTGTTATAATCCTCATCATGATAGCAGAGGCAGCCAATGATCATCGGGGGAAGCAGTGTTGTAGCCATGTCGTCGTATTCCGTCCAGGGTGGTGGTGGTGTATGCTGGATTATGGGCTTTATAATCGCTATATAATGGTTGGTACATTTTGGTGATGTTTGACAGTGAGTAATTCTGATCTCATTCTTTTTGCTTTGCTTACTCTCGTGTGTAGACATCGAGAACGACCATCCCCTCTTTAGCGTTGCTCAGCACGCTTAGTCTTTGCTTACATTCTACGCCTACTTTACACTTTCTCTGCTCACTTATACGTATATTCACGCTCCCTTGCTCATGCTTTGAAGTTCTGTATCGCTTTCTGTACGAGTTGTGTAACGTGTTCACTTAAATGCCTTGCTCTGATGACTTTTGATGTACCTTATCGCGCATTCCTGTACGCCGACTTTCCATTAGCGGATGTCCGTAATGTATAAATCATAGATACGAAACGAAACATGTTGTACCTTGTTGTACCCGCTATTAAATGAATGTATACTTTGCTATTACTTGCTTGTGAGGGAGGGCTATAAAAGGTTCCGAGATTGAAACATCTTCTATTGGCTTTGTTACCGGAATTTTTACTTGCTGTGTACTTGAAAACGTTCCAAAACGGAAACGTTTTGACTCGTTCGTCATTTTCAGAAGTTGGTAACAATTTTCTTTTATATTAAATCAATGTACCTACTTTGACACTTTTTTCACGGCTCTACACGGCCATGGGACTCAAGGTTAGTAGAGGTTAGATACTATTTGCCGTTATACTCTATGCTCGTCAAAAATAACACTACTTTGAGGTCCGCGGGTAAGTAGGTACTTGTAGAGTATCCGTTCGACTTTGAAACACGAAGGTCTGGGGCTTTTGATTGAAGAGAGAACTCTACGGATTAGGGTCACTCGACAGTGAGAAAGGAAACCTAATCTTGTCGAGCACTTGACATCGGATGGTCGCGTTGTCCTACCAGGCTATTAAGCGCCTATCACATGATGAACGCGTGCAGGTGATCGAGGCTGTTCGTTGATTCCGCTGTAACCTGCTCTTCCACCACTAGCCATTTCCTTAAAGTCTTGCTTTTCGTCGGTGGGTGTTCCTTTTTGTATCGGCGGCTCTTTCACAATCTTATACTGTCTCTCTTGCAGTCTATAGCTGAAAATTGCAGAGTCCGCCTGGCTCCAGTGCCGCCTTTATCTAAGAATGCTTTAACTCTTCGCGGACACGCCGTACCTCTATCTTGTTAGTCGTTAGGACTTAGGGCTTTGGCTACGGGTGAGTCTCTATTATTTCTTTGTAATGAATGGCTCGCTTACTTCCAGTTTTAGCTCGGCCAGTTCGCCTTCAACGATCGAGTAACTTGGAAAGGCCTTGCTCAAGAACGCGGCGTTGCTTTGACTCAACGTTGCGCTACCTCCGCCGAGCGTGGTCTCCCTACAACCTGTGAGTCGCCTATCTGCTCTAGTTTACCTGTACTAATTCTTGATCTTGTCTTCGTTACAGTATTCTCGCCCGGCCGGCTTAGCACATTTCATTCCTCCCAAGGCAGGCTTTTCCTTTGAAGATCTGCACACGGACCCGATTACAGCCTGTAAGTCCAGTTCCCCTTTCCCCCTTCAGCTCGGAAAAGTCTTTTTTGTATGCTTCGTTACGTTCTACCCCAAGGGTGTCATCTGAGCCGACATCAAGGCATTTTTTCGAGTTTTAGGGCAGATCCCTCTTCGTTTTCACCTGCTGACTCTCTTAATTAGGTACCGCACCTCGTCCCTTCAGATATTCGATTTTGTAAGTCTATTTTGCTGTATTTTTTGCCTACGGCGAAGAACGGAATCCATACGCTACTGGGGCCACGTTCTACCCCAAGGGTGTGGTCTTGGCTGCTCTCGGTTTCTGTTTCTGTTTCGGGTGTGTGGTCAAATAATTGCGATTATATTATATTATTTTTACTGATTGTTCTTTACAGGTGTTTGCCACCCCGGTCACATGCCCTATTTTTTGTGGACGGTACGTTTATCCCTAAGCTCTGGTTCGTGCTTTTGCTGAACTATTTTTTCACAGCACGTCGGCAAGACTCCGATTACACACCGAATCGTTGAGCCAAAATTCATGAACCCGGCTTTTCACTTTCAGAAAGCAGTGGGGCAGGCGTTGGAGGACCATTGGAACGCGGCACTGGAGGAGGACGACCTAGGAGCAGACTTTATCGAGTACGCCCCCTTAGAATCACCCTCGCCCTGCCCTGTCGAAGCGACCTTCTCATCTGCCGGAACAAAGTGCAAACGCTGCTCAGTCACTGTGGAGGACGCTCCTGACCCCGATACACCGCGTATTCCTCTCCCGCCCTCCGGTACTTTGGACACAGCATCGAATCCTGCGCAGTCACACAAGCATCAAATGCGCGCAGCTAAACGTCGACTCGCAAAAGCCTCGGATCGTACAAGTAGCCGCCAAAACGCCTTGCGCCAAGTCCTCTCCCATGGCTCCGCCATTGAAACAGCACGAAGTGCTGAGACATTTGATGCCAGTAGGGGAGCTCACACCGGGAAACCGGGCACGAAGAAGCAGCTTGGGACAGTTGAAGAACGCCGGAGTTTCTATCAACTCGCAGACCTTCTCGCTCAAGGCTTTGAGCATGTCAAATGGGATGGAAGGTGCGTTTTATTATTTTTCCTATCGCTCTATTGTTAACATTTCGTTCTAGAACTCCTACGCCCGTTATAGACCGCCTACGCCGCATCGCGGCAGTTCTCGCTGGCCAACCGGAAGACCCAACATACTCCAACGAACTCATGAAAGCCTACGACTTAATGGAGACCCGAGGCAACGCCTACGGTATTGGATCGTCCGCCTCTCAACCTCAGAAACGCGGCCACTTTTCGGCTTACAACTGCGGAATGACAATGGGGATGGGTAACCGCTTTCCGGTGTTCATGAATCCCAAGGCCAAGAGATCGCTTATTCAGGAACTACTCGACGCCAAACCATTCCAATGAATGGCTTCTTACCAAAGTCGTACGTTTATTCTAGTTATACTGTATATTATTCCTTACTAAGTCTCTTACAGGTGCATTCCAGCTATGGGCTCCTCGCGTGTACGCAGAATATGAACATGTCAACGGCGTGCTCCGTCAGAAGATGCGAATCCGCCCTAACTTTGCAGGGGGCATCTTTCTTGGTGCGGCGTTCAATTTTGGCTCGAACGTCTGGACGTACAAGCACCGAGACCAGCTCAACTGGGCTTTTGGATGGTGCGCTATCACTGCCCTTGGGCAATTCGATGCAAGGCGTAGTGCTCAGCTCATTCTATGGGAGCTAAAATTGGTGATTGATTTTCCTCACGCGGCGACGATTCTCCTACCATCTGCCGTTATCACTCATTCGAACACCGTTGTTCACCCGGATGATCGTCGAAATTCTTTCACTCAATTCTCAGCCGGCGCAATTTTCCGCTGGGTTGAGAACGGTTGCCGCACGGAGGTCAAATTCGCTGAAGAAGATCCTGAAGGGTATGAAGCCATGGTGGCTGGGAAATCTACCGCCGTTGAACGTCGAATGTCACTGTTTTCTACGGTTGATGAGTTATATTCACTTGTTCAATTACTGTAGCCACATTGTGTATAATTGATCTGTCGCTCTTGGTAACTAATGAGTTGCATACTTCGAGATACAAAATATACTATTTAGAAGCGAAGAGATACCGACTCAACGAGGTATTTATGCAATGCAACGGCACCTGGTTTGGTGCCTAAAATGTATATTGCTCCCTCGATTCCTCTGCTACTCGTGGTTTTCTTCAACTCAGCCAGATATTCAGAAATACTGGCCTCTCCACTCTCGTTCGGCCTATGTGCACGAGCACTCAATTCCCTTTGGTTGTATGGCCCAAAACTGGGGATGAGGAAATATGGGCCCACCATAACAATCCATTTTATGGGTTTATGGTTGGGCAGGAACCCCGATTTGATACCGGCCTTTACCTGGTCTGAGGCCTGTAAAGCAGTTTCGTTAACCTTTACCACGAAATCTGGCTCTTCGCGAATTTCCTCGGAGTCTGGAAGAGTGCGCATGAGTGTAAGGGCGGCTTTCAGCTCAGCACCACCTCGAAGCTTCATCCCACCAGCTCGAGGAAGCTCTCCAAAACCAAAGTCGGGGACATTTGACCTTCGATCTTTTGTATCTTTCTCTGGTCTGGACTGGAATTTCCACAGGATTCGAAGCTGAGGAAAGACTACGAGGTCAGCTTCGATGTAACATTTATGGAAAAACAAGGTCTCGTTTAGAAGACCGTACAATCTGGTTTCTTCCAGAGTGCCTGGCTGGAGGCAGTTTTGGACCATGCTTTGTACTTTTAGCAACTGATTATCAGTCTAACATAACATATTTAGGACTACGAGTGTATTACATTGAATATGCATACCAAGGACATTCAACTGTGATCGATGAAAGCTGCTTACAAATCAATTTGGCGCCACACTTTCTTTGCTCTTTACTACGATGGTCTGTTGTCTTCGATTGAGCACTGCTAAGAATTTTGGCTGACACGTTTCACAGGGCGCACGCTATGTTAAAGGATATGCTTTGGATCGCACGAAGGTTGCAAACCATCTCGATATTACCTATTGCAGCGAGAACATGTCGAAAATCCTTGACGTTGACCTGAGCATTATGGAGTTCCTCCGGGAACAAACCCACATCACCGGAAATACCCATACATTTGCACTCGCTTATCCTCTTGGCTCCAAGCGGTCTGATAAGTTACCGTTGGTCAGGGTGCTGTCGGTTGGATTAGAGGCGCTGAGCGTGGATCTGAATGAGTTGAAGATGAAGACAATCGAGTATCCGATATACATGGAGGAGCTTGCAGAGGTGCTGTTTACTGGTCCAGATGTTTTCGAAATCGGTCCTGGGGAGGACCCTCGTGCGTGACTTTTCTTTCAACACTGTCAACCAGGCTAATCTTCTTCTCTAGTTATCAGCGCTCCGGGAGTACATATAACTACTGCTTCATATGCAGGCTTCCCCTCTTAGCGTCTCTATTTTGTATTATTACTGTTAACAGAGATTATTCGATTTGCTATTATATGACGACGGAGCACCAGACCATGGAGGCTTCGAAATTTCTCTTTTCTTGATCGCCATGAGCTCATTTGGCTACTCGAGAAGTCCTAACCTAATCCACAGAGGCTTTCATTCCAGAAAGACTCGATACCAATGTCGTTTGGTGATAGTAATGGGTACGTTCGTCAATTATTATTCTCATGCGTTTGCTTACTTGGTTGCAGATGTAATACAGATTCCAGGACAACGTTCTACACCAGGACCGCCGCTCCGAGGGACAACAAATTAGCATAGGTGATATATTACGAAAGACTATGGGCCTTTGAAGCAGTTTGATGAAGTTCTCAGCAACAGTGTACGTCCATACTGCACTCTTATTAACTTATTATTTACCGCTTATTACATCCCCTTAGATTTAACTAACGCCGCTGCTTACCCCACTTCCATCCCTTCCGAATATGTCGCATGCAAGATTCGACGCCACCCTCGATCTTCGACTTCCCTTCAACTGCCCCAAACCCTACCTGGTGTACGCGTCATTGAGGATAAAGAAGGATCGGGATGCGCGGCTGCGGGGACGCCAACGCTTACGCTTGGGAATCCCTATCCCATTTCCTTTCCCAATTGCTATCCATCTTCATCGTAATGGTTGAAAAATCGTCGCGTGCACACGAGCCGGCCGCAGGGGTTGCGGAGTGGGATGCAGATTCAGATGTGAGCAAATTCGGATGTGCTGATGAAAGTGACTCGCCGGAGACGGATCGGGTATCTTTTGAGGGCTGTTTTCGGGGTAAGTGTCAATATCCTTCCCTATCATCATACTAACCAGAATTTATTTTACACAGTACGCCTTCTTCTCTCTAGGAACAATCACACTCATCCTTGGGGTGATATACCTATACGACGCGGATTTGCAGTGTACTCGGTATAAGAAGATGGAAGATATTATCACTATGCAGGCGGCCAGTGCCGATCTTACTGATATACGGTACGATGTGACCTCAACGACGTTTCAAGCCCTAACTCTCATGTTTACCTAGTTGCTCCGCCCCTGCCCAATGTTTCTTTGAATCCCTCGGTGCAGCTTATCTCCCTGATCCCCCAGTATACTCATACATTTACCCGCATGCGCCGTTCCTACATCCAACTCATCCTCATCCTGAGATGTTACATGCTTACTATCCTCGCTATCGGCACTTGGAGAACGACGCGAAATACCCTTCGCTGTGTTAAGGGGAATGCGTTTGTGGATGCGTATTTGGAGTAAAAGGATTATATGGGGCACATGGATAAAAGGCTCAAACGAGTCGAAGCGTATCACGCAGAGCAGAACGCTCTCAGCTGTAGATGCTACCCTTTCCAGTCCTGTACCAATCACATTCATCCTCGTAGTGACGTACCTCTACGACACGGATTTGCAGTATGCACAGTATATGAAGATGGAAGGCAGGGGTTATATACCGATCCTGCTGATATGGAGTGAGTAATCATCGATTAACGATGTTTCAAGCGTGGGCCTAAACGCAACAACCTAGGACGTATGCGGGGTGGGCGGGCATATGTTCGCCGCCTCCGTATGCAGCTAGATACTTTCGCCCGATTTCTGGTTATGTAAGAACGTCACTAGGAACGAAGTAGCAATAGGCCTACGAACACCATCCCGCTCCTAGGCCTCCTGTCGTTCTGGAGTAGTAAAGCCACCCACTAGTCCAGTGGTATGTGTAAGAGCTGTTAACGTCTGGAAGGCTGCCTCATACAATCGATCAGAACAAAAAAGCGTGAACAACTCACTCGCGTGGACCCGCTTACATCCCTACAGCTCTGGCGGGCCATGTATCGACGTGCCTCAGGCTGGCTGTGAGATCGAGGCTTCGCCTGCAGCTTGCCATAGAGTCGGAAATTTGAAGCTTTGAAGCTTGAAAGGATATCTGCAAACACAGCGTGAATGTACCGAAAACTCAAGTTCAGCTGCTCACAGTCAATTAGTATCCCGAATGTTGATTCTGACAGAAGAGGGCTATCAGCGGGTCCTTCTACGGATTTGCAGAAGACTTTGGAAGCGAGACTCGACACCGTTGATATCCCGACAGTCGTTGCTGGAAAGGATACCATCGAAAAGGTAGCTGAGAGAAAAACGGAAATCCGAAGATATATGTCGCAGTAGAGCCGGAAGTGGGAGACTGAGATGGTGTACGCCAATAACTGTTTGTATACAGACGGCTGTTCTGTGTTCAGGTGGAAAAGTGCTCGTTAGGATCAAACTTGAGAGAGAACTCTGTGATAGGCGCTCATAAATTATGAGCGCCTTTATGAGCGCCTCAACGACAGAGCATATGTAGTACAGGCAGTAGCGGCGAGGCAACGGGTAGCGGGTAATTTCGCCACATGCCAGTTAGATCTAGTCGGATCGTTGAAATCGATTTCACTGACTGGGAGTCTGCCCAGCCCTACGGACTTTTTCACTGGGGGCCTCCATCAGGAAACACTGAAGGTGCTACAGGTATTCACACTTGAGATAGGAAGTCATGGTAGTTGATGTAGGTCCTGGGCAAGCCTCCGTAGTGCTCTGTAGTCAACATAACCAGGTCACAGTTCTACATAGATCTATATAGTCATTTCTCCCGAGTCCCATCCCGTTCCCTTCACATCAACTTGGACCTCTTCTCCCTCAGCGAGAGATACGCTGGGAGTGGAACCGGCGGGATATCCATAATCTCTGCACTCTGCACTACCCCACTGCCATTTCCAGCCCCATTTCCAGCTGCTCGTTCCTGTTCACCTTCCCGATCCGAGGCACTAGTCAATTTTGGAACAGGTGGCGGTGGAATAATATTGATATTTATAGTATGGATCCTCGCAGCACAAGCACCGGCACCAGTACAAGTTGGCTCAGAAGCTAAAGCAGAATGCGGAATATGCAGCGTTGTATCCCCCTCTCCTTCCACGGTATCGATTCGTCGTCATCGTAGCACGATGAAAGAGACTCGGCGGCGGCGGCGTAGACGTCATCTACGCCGAAGCTTACTTGATATCAGTGCCCAGTTTCTTTCCCTTCTCGTGTGCAGCTACAGCTGCTACACTCCTACTCATATGTCTCACTATCGAATGTGCTCCCGCTGCCTCGCTCGTTAGGGAACAAACACGACGAAGATATGCCGGTATGCGAAAACGTCATGGAGCTTGCTGATGAAGAAGGTAGATACACTGAGGTTGGGTAAGGCTGGGGATGGGACTGGGGCTGTGGTTGTGAATGTGTAGGCGAACATGGATGGAAGAGGAAAGTAGATTAGGATTTGTTTCTGTAGACAATAACGGCTGTATTCTTGTTAGCCACATGTACTAATCATCAGTCAATCGTCTAGCGTTCGGAGATACTTCGTCCAAGTTGGCCTAGGTGGTGACCCTCAGAGCGTCAGAGTCAGAATGAGTAAGTTGAGGGTATTGCAGCATAGTCACAGAAAGAAAGAATACAGCATTTTGAGTTTCTGGTATTTAACAACGGATAAAGATATCTACAAAAGAAGATTAAGTGTTTGAACATTATGATCTAAACGTTACAGCAGTAGGTAGCAAAGTGAAAGCTCTAGCAAAATTCCTTCACCCTAAGAATGGCCGTTTGCTTTTAAAGCACGAATGAGCTGCTCTTCCAACTCTGTCATCCTATCACGGAGAACTCGAAACTCCTGAATAATTTCTTCAGGCGTAAGAGGTGGCCGAGAAACCACAATGAGGGGAGCCTTTGGTGGTGGGCGAGTAAAGAGGTCGTGAAATTCACTGAAGTCCTCATCTTCAAATCGCGGTGTAATCGAGTTCGAGGATCGAGTGAATGAAGAACTGTTTGAGTCGGTTAGATTCGCTGGGCTTGTACGTTGCATTGGCATTGAACTAGAGCAAAAGTTAGTCGAGCAACAATTGAACATCGAAATTATTGATCACTTACTGCATCCCTACACCATTGGCAACTGGTTTATGACAATTAGCGTCGTGTTTTTTCTGTTTATTGCTGAGAAATTTCATACAAGTTGTTAATAAGTCTAATAGAGTAGCAAGGAAAGTGCGTTAGACTTACTGGAATCGCATTTTAGAGAATAGTTGTTTATTACTGTTGTAGACCGGTTGTAGATCCAGTGATATATGCACGTGATCTCCTTCAAGCGCCATACGATACCGACCAGTTCTCGGTATCCCATCTCTGTCCTTTTGCGTTTCCTCTAATTCCATTTGTGTCACATCCTCATACCATTTTTTTTTCGTTTGCGTCTTCTTTCGCTGATATCTAACCCAAATCATCTCTAGGTCACCTTCCGTGCTACCCAAGCATTCCGATCCATTCATCGCTTTGATACACGAAGACATCTCTTCTTCAGGATGGCCGCATGACTTGCATACTCAGCCCTTCTTTAAATTCTGGCTACAAGTCTCCTTGGACTTCGCTCACGGCAATATCACCAGAAACCGCGCAAAAAGCCGCCACAGCTACTGCAAGCTTGCCCCGCTACATCGCCATTGCATCTAACTCACAGCTCGTTGACGTTGTACACGACTCCATAAAGGCAGCGCGCGCTACTCGTCTTTTCAATGCATGGACATCTACCGCTCTATTCTCCTTTGCTTCGTATAACTCGTTGTACCTCTCTTTCTTTGGCAACAAGCTCCAGTGCTGTAGCAGAGGTGTGTTTCATTCTTTACCGATAAGCTTATTCTAACCAGCGATATCTAGTTGAACTCTATGCCGCTTCTGGCTAGGTTTCAGACATCCAGAGCAGTATCAGCGACGCCAATTCCCCAGCTTCAACAGCTCCCTTTCCCAGCTCCATCCTTCCCTTCCTACGTTCTTTCAGCTGAAAGCCGATGGCGCTGCGCAAGTTGATGCCTACCTTGATCACAATACACGCTGGATTGGATTTTTTTTGGAATCAAAGGGCTGGATTTTGGAGGAGAGGGAGGCCGTGCCATATGTTCCCAGGGATTGGCAAGGAGAAGAGCGCACTACCTGTGCGTACGTAGCGACAATGTACGTGCACCCTTCTCTTACTTTTATCTATTTTTTCCATTGTTTTTCTGTTTTCGCTCTATTCATATACATCGTGCTCTCAGTTCTAGTTTTCTTCGTGCTCAATGATCGATTTACTAACATATACACCGCAGTTTCAGGGTTCAATATTCAATCTCACTCGTTTGCAATGGATGATCCCATCACGATGCCAACGCGAAGTTCAATCTTCCAGACGTCCGCAATGAAATGGAACGCATTTTCCTCATGGACTGGAGTGAGACTCACTCATAAGGCTACTCCCACATATAAGTGGCATTCGTAGTCAACGTTGGACGGAACTACCAACCACGTCAAGTATGTACTGCTCCGTTCTTCTTTGTCGCTAACTAATGGTATTCCCGCTCTATAGACGTTGACTACGGCGGCACCGAAACTGCCTCAGCAATACGTCTAGTGTACAGCCTAGTGTACGAACCCCATCCCAAAGCCTCTAGGAGCTGTCTTCTCCCCCACCCACGGTGTTGAGATAACCACGCCAAGTATGTACCTCCCCGTATGTACTTCCCTGTTCTGCCTCCTCGCTGCTAATGTATCTTATTCCAGCGCCATAGACATCAGCTACGATAGCACCGAAAGTGCCTCAGCACTACGTTTTGTACGACCCTCAGCGTGTCCTCCTCTTCTCACTGCGTCGAACGTATCTCCTTCCCCCTCCCCTTTAATTTCCCTTAAACACGATACATCGCTTGTCGTGGCACAAGAAATCATGCATCTAGCGGTGAAGACGGAACAGGTATAATACCTCCACCTCACCATTCTGCCACTGCCGACCCCGCAGAGAACGTGGCCTCAATCCTTGGTGTTCTTCACCTGTGTCTTCACTATGAGAATCGGCTAAGGTGTTTCGAGTTGCACGTGTAGAGAAATGTGTATGCGGGAGAGAAAATTGCGATGAGGGAAAGTCCATTACAGGGCTGATTAATCGACTGCTGCTGATAGATCGGCCTCTTCGATACACCTCAACCCGTTCAACTTCCACTTGGTCTCCCCTCCGCTACATTCCTCCCGTTCAACAATCCTCTTCGCAACCGAATCCAATCCTGTCAGTCTCAATTTCTGAGTGTTCCTCTACTCCTCCTTCCCATCCCATTCCTCGAAGGCCTCATATCCGAAGATAGCCTACAACTAAATCTCGCAGTGTTTTTCCCCGATGTTCAGGGACGAGTCCTAAGAATGTAGGCTCTCGTTTGTACTCTTAATATGCATCTTCGTATGGCGATGAAATACTCCATGTATCTGAGACGCTACCAGAGACGAAATAGAACTCGTCGTCAGCTAATGAATACTTCGCCCCCCTTGTCCGTAGCATCCGGTTTCTTTCGCAGTTAACCGCGATTGAGAACACAGACAAGGACAAGATGCATCCCTACATTCCCCTTGGCAATCCCCCTGATCTATCTGATGAATCCCACCATCTAGTCTTGTTTCACTGAATCATACTAATCCATTCTTTTTCTGTTTTCTCAATCTTGTTTAAATAAACGAAGGGAATTCTGTGTCCAGGTATGCTCTGATTTAGCTGTGTTTTTTTCCCTCTTTTGTGCTGCAAGCTCTATGTTAGACATTACTCGTATTCTTTTTTGACGATTTACACATGTATTACCGGTAAATACCCAATTAAGGCCAATGACTCGAACAATCGACGATGCGCGATTTGGTGAGCCTGTTAATCATCGATGAGACGAGAACAGCCGAGCCACTCATAGAGTGTAAGACGCTGGATAATGGTACGATATGTCAGCACGGCGCCCATGATAACAATCCAATGGCCAGCCAGACCGACAAGGAAAGCTGGACAGCATGATGCACCACATGTTTTTGAACATTGCGTTGCAGCATCCAAGTTAATTTGCAGCCTCTTGTCACACCTCAGATTGACTGATTTTATATATAAATGCAGAACAAATGGATATCAATATCATGGTAACAAAAGAGCATACAGGATTGAACAGTACACTGGAGATGCAGTGTGTCATGTGCAAGGCAGATCAAGACTGTAAAAGCAGGTATTGAGTCGGTAGATAATAAGCAAGATGGATATTTATTAGATTATTTGAACTGGATTGGCAGCACAACCCAACAATCGAACAAGCAAGCAATGAGCGCAACGGAGGAGGCAAGACACATGTCAAAAGACCTCAATATGTACCTTTTGAGGCAGACTGATCGAGTCCAGGTCCTAAAATTACAATCAGTTTAACAGTAGCTCCCAGAACATAACCCAAAAAGAACTGAAAACCAAAGACTCAGAATTTGAGAATATAGATCACACGTACCACATGCAAAAGATTCACAGACAATTCTTCAAGCTCATACTCCTCCTCTACTGAATGCGAATTCTTTGAACTGGTTTGTCGACCATAGTCTTGAGACCTGACTTCCCTAGCAATCTGAACAGAAAGGCGGGCGGGGATGGTGTTGTCTTCAGGTTTGCGCTGTAGAATTGTGGAATTAGTGAATTGCAGTTCATTCGTAACAGAGAAGCAACGGAGTAGGAGCAATTGAGGAGTAACAGGTACAGATGACCGGAGAAGCGGATATGGACGGGCGCGGGAACATAACTACATCTTTGCATACCTTTGACGACCAGGACAAAAACGATGTTGGTTTCGTAATGCTCCTGAACGAAAAAGAGAAGTTTCCACCGATGGTAGTATGTATATTATCGCCACGGTCACGGATTGATTTGCGAGCGTTGAGAGTAGCGAGCAGGGAGTTAGTGTAGACTTTTGAACCATAACAAATAGATAAATCATACATATGGTCAGTTTGGTTAAACGCAAGAAGATGAGAATGACTTACGGCGACCCATGCAGAAGAAGAATGCAATGTAGATAAATGTGTTTGGGGCAGCGACGATCTGCAAAAATCAAATAAATAGAAAACAAAGGCGCAAGCTTGAGATGGGAGTAGTCACTGATACCAAAGATGCCACAGCACACAAACTAGCAAATGAAGGTAAGTCACTGGCTTTGAGGACATAAGCTACAGCTTACCTCGTCAGCATACCAGTGTTAACTGCATAGAGAGTCTACAATCTTGAATCAGCAACCCAACGAACATAGTATGATACCTGAGATGGTAGAGCACACCAGCGTGTTCAACATCGAATCAGACCTGGAATCAATCCAGCAATAGTCAGTACACCCTCATAAGTCCAAGAAAGGAAGAAAACTTGCCCCCGGAACCCGGTCTTGGATTTCTGCAACAAGAACGACAAAAATACCGGCTATGAGGATGTCACCAGCAGCAGCGAGAGCGTTGACAGTTATCGAGAGTCCCTGGGGTAGGTAAGTATCAGTGATCGAACATACACCATATAAGAGCGCCATACCTTCAAATCACTGGCTAGCTCCTCGAAAGTACGCACACGAACTAGCCTAGTTTGCTTTAGTGCGGTTTTGATTTACCAGGTGGTAGGTACATACGCGATGATCCCAAACGCTCCATTGAGTAAAAGATAATATCAGAGACATGAAGGGTGGACTTTCTGAGAAGAACAGATGTACCAGTAACACAGCCTGAGAGCAGTACGTTGAAAGGGTGCGGGCAAAGAATAGACGCAGTAGACTCACCAAATTCTCCGACAATGAACACAGACTATGCATACATTAGCTCCACGCAATAGATCCTCATATCGGGTAAAATAACCCACCACTATTCCGGTGGCCCAGATATTGAAGTTGCTCACTGTTGAGAGCATCAGCGCTCAAACTGCGTTCAAAAACGACTAAAATACTCACGTCTCCAAATTCGCCAGTTCAGAAAGCTAGGTAGACGTTGTAACATTGCGTAAGTAGTGTATACTTAGCGCAGACAACCGACCTAACGAAAGACACAAGGCAAACTAACCTTTGGATGCATACAGCGATGAATCCCTGGACGAAACAAAATTTTAGTTAGTGAGGCGAGACGGTCTAACGAGTGCTACTCATGTTGACGAGTACTTCAGCCTTGAAGCAACTGGTTAGCGTGGTGTTGCAGAGAAGTGAACAGAGTGCATACCAAGAGACTCCTGGGCTTTTTAGTACCTTTCAAAGATGGGGAAATTAGATAGGGACACACCATACAACCAGTGAGAGGCTGGCAGGATTATAGTAGTTTTTGACAAGATACCAGTAAACTTTGAGGAGACGACGGGTGAAACAAGGACGGTATGAGCTCGAGTGGAGATAAATGAGTTGGTACACACACCAGTGTGTAAGATTAAGATCTGATGCACTACGTCAAAGAAGACAACTAATCCAACCTATACAAAGGAAAAAGAAAGAAAAGTTTTCTGTCAAAACACGAAAAAGCACAGAAGACAACTAGAGCTCACTACTACACGAACGATCAGCTGATCATTATTTTCTTGGAAGTAAATGTGGGCTTGAAAAACAGAGACTGCAAGCTGGTGAATATCCCGCTTGGATACGATGGTAATCCGCACGAACAACCGAGGAGAAAGCCAGCTACGGACACGCCAACGAACGCTGCACCAAACCTTCAGAAGAAATAAATCAAACCAGAGCAGAACAAAAAAGTCACAGCGTACGTCTTGTCGAGTTCAGGACTAGACATTTTGAGCGAAGAGCAAAGAAGTGCGAGAAAAAGAGCGCGTTGTTTCGCTTGTAAGATGTATAGAGAAGCGGTACGTATACAAGGGCCAAGTGAAATCTTGATACGGTTCCCACGGAGGGGGTGCGCTTGAGCTTCTGGGATTTAATTAAAGTCTAGAAATCCCAGAACATCCAGTATTTCTCTTTTCCGATGTACGCATATCATAGACCTAGAGCTCTCAAAGTTGCTCCACTTCGAACTCTTAGGACCATGCCAAGTAGCTCACTTCCTTCCCAGAGTAGATGGTGTATATATGTACCTACACCGGAGTAATCTCTGGGTCTGGCGTTCAACTCTTGGACCATGCCATGTAATAAATCCTTCCTTTCAGCGGCGACTCGGAAGCTTAAGCTCTGAGCTTGATAGGTTTTATGCTAAAAATTATCCTTGCAGGCATGAATACATATGGAGATAGCGTTGACAGGCCCATCGATGTGGTACGCGCTTCGGTAATTTAGTATCTTGTTATTGACCCTCATACCCCTCTGCTATCGGATGTGCAGTCAGCAGATGCGAAGAAAAAAACGCGCTCTGAATATGTTGCACATGATGCGTAGCTACATTGATGGAATAGCCTTTACGCGAAAGTTTTGAAAAGCACCTTCGGAAACCTAGCCAACGCACGCCAATTGAACACGAGCGCATCAGCCTTGTAGAGGAACCGAAACTTTGACTTGCACGCTCTGCACAACATGTGCAATTTGACTAGTACTTATTACAGGTTATGTAGTAATTATTGTACTTTACTTGAGTAATACTCCGAACTCACACCAGACATTGGCGCGGTAAACCCATGCATCAGAGAACAGATGACAAGAGAATTCCGGTGGAAGCTGAGCATATTTATATCAAGAGGGAGAATTGACGACCAGGGTTCAACATTCAACGTTCAACGTTAATCATGATGGACGTCAATGTCGATGAAGTTATGAACCATTTGGTGGCAAGCAAGTGCGCCAGCTTCGTCGGGCCGGCCGCCGTTTTGACTGAGCGCTTAAATCAAATTTTCCATACCGCGTTCATGATCATAAGTGCTGGCGCTCTGCAACAAGGTCAGATAACGAAGTGCACCTGTGGCAAAGAAGTTCAAAGTGCGTTCGGAATTTTTTTACCAGAACATTTATTAACACCAGCACAGTATAATTCGTTCATCTGCTTTGTCCACGAAGATCTCGAGCGTGAAACCGCTGCTCGTTACGCATGTCCTAATAGTAACGCCTTTACTCTGAGGACACACAATCCTATTTCTATGAGGCCTTGTTGCGCTAGCAACAACTCAACTTGTCTCTCAACTTCATCAAACTTTCACAAAAACAGCGCCGTTGTCTTCGAGTTTACCACTTTTGTTACACAATTGGCACGAAGTTTCGGATCCATTGGGTTATATGAAGGTTGAAATTTGAAAGCTTTACTCGAGTGCATTAGCAGCCATGAGTTGTACTTGATAATCCACTTAACTTTTTGGTTAGTCTACTGCCCAGGATCTACGTGTACGAGCCAGCTTATCCAGACTACTTGATCGGCTACTCCAGCTCGCTGTACGGTCCGTTTCCACCCTCTGTTCTCTCATCGACGCTGTTTGCTGTTCTCCGGGTCCCTTCCACAGATTGGACTTTACTGGAACAAACATAGCTCGTTTTTCGAAAAACACTATCAAGGTGTCTTCCCGAGATACAGAGGGCGCTTGCGATTGGTTCTACGAAAGTTCGTGCGCTGTAGTACTTGTGGCTGAAGATCTTGAGCGTATCGATGATGCTGCTGCTCAGTGTTTCGTCTCGACTTGCAAGGTACATAGTACCACCCTCATTTTTCACCTCTTGTACATAATACAGGTCCACAGGAAGCGCTCCAAACGACTTGTGAACGTGGTGTCATCTAGAACCCCGATGCGAAGATCTCCATCAGTCATGTATGTACCTGTTGTTTTACATGATAGACCGCCAAGCGGTGCAAGTTGCTGGGGAATGGTGATGAGCCCTGCTTTTCGCGCGTCCTTGGTTTGGAAGATTTTTGTTAAGCAAGGTCTGAGCCCCCGAAAGATACATTTGTCGTCTTCTTCTGGTTTTCCTTCATTATTCACAGAGTGAAATCGTCTTGTGCGGACTCTTTGACTGCGGATGTGCAGGAGTTCGTCCGTGCACATTTGTTGAAAAATCGGGTGGAATATAATAGCCATGGGTTCATTGTGAAACATCAAGCAACAGTACTTCTGCGGGAATACTTACAGATTATCACGGTCCCGAAACATCGTCATGCCTTTACCCGTTTGGTGATGTCTTCTCATCCTTTGGCAGTGGAATTGCTCCGCTATTCGGAACGAGGCCGTCCGCACATCCCGCGGGAATGGAGATTGTGTCGTTTTTGTTTCGGGGCAGTGGAAGATGAAGTCCATGCACTACTGGACTGTGTGGTTAAGGCGGATCTTGTGCATCTCAGACTTCGGTATTTCATGGAGATGGATGTATTGGTTCCAGGATTGTCGACCTTTCGCTTGGATTCTTCATCTTACATATTTCTATGTAGGATCTTGTTTGATTCTCGTATTCTCACTCCTACAGCTAAGTATATCTTTGATGTTCTGGCACTATTTTCAAGTTGTGATCCATACATCCCACATCCTGCTTTGTATTCCAATGTGTAGCGGGTTCTTTCTATCTATCGTCCTTGTATTTATTATCTTTGATGTATCACAAAATGTGGGATCTAGTGCCTTCTTTTTAGGTTGTGCGTAGTCTCGACGTTTGTGCGACGGCACTTGTGTGTGCTGGTCACAGCATTGTAGAGGCTATGCATCCCAGGCATGTATTTGGCACGATACATGTTGCTGGGGCCCCGGCAGTTCCGAAATGGGACCACGTCGGTTATACTACCTACCTACCTACCTTCATGCAGGTTATATTGAAATTCGCAGAGAAATGGATCCATTAGTGAAGCAGGTAGGGGTTATCGGCAGAAACGGGCCTTCCACAGGCAATGAACTTAGCATCTTTGTCCTGTACAAGGTGGAAATTTCAACTGCTGCTTACGATGATTGGGCTTGTGGTGGGTTTCAAGTGAAAAAGATATTCCGTGAATGAATAATGGGAAGGTCCATTGGTGTATAATCTTCTTCGTTGATGTTATCGGCCACTGGAAAGCCAAATGAGACACTTTACATAGAAGAATCGTCGCTGTTTCGTACCTGGAGGGCGAGAATCAAATGGACATTCTCCTCAGTATTTACAACGCCCCATGGGTACAGGAACTTGAACATGATGCCTTCTTGAAGATTCTCTCACTTTTTGAGACCGAGAGATGTGACCTTTTCTGCGTCATACGTGGTGGCAATTGCGGGGGCTGACAACGTTTAGTATACTAGAATGGATATCACACATGCATGCATGAACGCCGGCATACCTTGTAGAGCACCACGTTACGCATGCCGAGTTCAACTGCGATATCCCTAACTCACATGTTTCAGGAGTCATGTCGCTAGTTGAGACTGACTTGACGATCTTCGATAGACGTAAATGTGGTTTTGCGTAACACTCCCTGTTTAAAAACGTATAAGCTTCTAGCTGATGAGAGAGTTACCGGTTACCTAGGTGCAACTGCTCAGCATGGTAGGTTTCCTTTAGGAGTAGATCCTGTATCTTTTCGTGGCGCTTGACTGTCTGAAAATCCTTGCGCGGCATTTGGCTCAGTTTCCGTTGAACGCAGGGCATTTTGTTTAAGTATCCGGGAAGTTAATGGAGCCAAGTAGTGCCTATCGAATCATCAGAGATGGATCTGGTCTTGTCGCGAGAAGACCGCACAGAGTAGGTCACTTTGGTATGCTTTCAAATGATCTTCCTCTCGCAGATACCTTAGTAACTGTGAGAAATCTATATTTACTACATTGAAACGTGAAGTCGCCACTTAGATATACACATTTCAGCAACATTAGCCACATTTGTAGCCCATTCCGGAGCGGATTGCGGGCCGCACCAGCGCTTCAGATTAATTTCGCTCAACGACAACTAAGAACTCAACGTTCAACCTGCACATCTGATTCTTTGCCTCTCGCCCTTTTTTCTTACTTTTCCACAAACTCCAGAGAAAGTCTTTGCTCTCTCACCGCTGAAGCCTTTGGTACACATATCCAGAAAACCAATACTCGGACAACTACAAATTCAAGTTCTCCGTTTTACATTCTACCCAAGTTTCAGATGGAAAGCAAGAGGATAGGCTGATAGCTGGGCTAGAGGATCTAGACAATGATTCTGGACTTTTGGCAACGATACGGCGGTGGGTGTTGGCAATAGCTGTTGGTGTGCAGTGACAACTTCTGGGTCGTCCTTCTTGAGCACGATTTTGATGATATTTTTTCTTGTAGTAAACTTTAATATCGATGAAGGGCCCGTCGTAGATAGGGTTTAGCCAATGCTTTTTTTGTTTCGAAAAGAACCGTTAGTCTCTCTGAGTCTCTCTCTCATGAAGCTATACGCTAACCTAGAGCGCTCCAGTATTCAGCGCATTTCCTGATTCAACAAAGGCTTCCGGATCCGGATCCGTTCCTTCCGATTTCGCAGTGAGCAAGAAAAGACATAATGCGAGTACGGATGAACTCATGTATGTATTCTCGCATTTCAGGCAAAAGAGGGACTCACATCTAAATGAGGTTGTGAACAGGTGAGGCAAGCTCCTTGAATTCCGAGAGACGACGCCGGCGAGTCCAATACACAGAGTTCAGTCATCCTCCCACTTTCAACACTTCCTCCTATTCCAAAAACGATTCCTCCGTGGATTCTTGCTCTCAGTGCCCTACAAAGGCATTAACTACTCCTTTTTCCCTAACCTTCGCTGTTATCTCCGCCCTTCCCTCTACCGCAGGTAGAGGTCGTCCATCACAGCCTCTTTCCGTTCAAACACCAAGTCTCATTTTCCTTTTTATGCCTCGGTTCCGCGCAAAACTACTACTAAACAACCTATGAGAAACAGATCGGCGCAAACAATGGTAACGACCCCGAACTCGCTAGTCCTCCCGTTCCGCGAAAAAAAAAAGACGGTTCGTTGCGCAAGGCGTCGTCTGTTTGATGTACTTCCGCTGCAGAAAGATGCGCATGGTGATGTCGGAGACAGTGGAATATCATGGCATTTCCTAGATTATTCAAGTTCGAGTTCGAGGATGAGATGGAGGGTGATGATTCTCTTGCGCCAGTTAATCTTGAGTTCAATTCGAGTTCGGTGAGGACGATGAGTCGCGATGGATCCGCCAATCGAACGAGAGTAGGCAGTCGTTTTTGTTGGCCAGTCGTGAGAGCGAAGGAGAAGGGCCTGGGCTTGTTGGCAATAGGAAAGGCAGAGGAAAGTCTGTTGTCGTTGACGTTGTCGGCGTCCTCAGCGCGGCTTTAGCTGGGAAAGCCGCTAGGGAAGGATGCTACACAGGGTGAGTGCTTCTAAGAATATTGGCTCCCGGGAGACGAAGGCCTCGATCACGAACAATCGCGAACAATCGCGAACAGGACAACGATGAAAACAATAAATCCAATAGCCTCCCTACTCTCGACATCTCTAATTCTGATTCCTTCGTGGATTCGCGTTCATGTGCTGCCCTACTTTAACTACTCCTTCCACCCTTACCTCCGCCTGTTCTTCCCTTATCTCTGCTCTTCCCTCTACACCCCCCTCTACTGCTATCGACGGGCGCACAGACTGGCTCGAGGGAGGGGTATCATACTGCTGCCACCAGTGCTGCAGATTGACGAATAGAGTGCATATGAAGTGTACAAATGCAGGTATCAAGTGTAAAATCAAGTATTGTATATGATGTGTCAACCAGCGGCGACTCTATCTTTTCTTTTTACTTATCCGGCCTTCACAGATGTCCTTAGGTGGAATTCGACACCTCACGAAGAGATTTACATGCCCCTGATGCGAAGGCATGTGTAGTTGTGATCTTTGCTGCAAGAAATGTATCTTTCTACCAAGTTCCTCTTTGACGAGTGGCTACGTCGACAAATGCGAAAGGGACAGGGAAGGAGAAGTTTGGTCCTACGTTGTCGGTGTCGATGTTGGTATCCCGCTCCCCGTCCCCGTCCGGTCTTGGATTGTTGTTCTCAATACCTGTTTCTCTTCTCTGCTTAACATTGCCATGCTATATTTATCGCCTATACTTTAGCCCTCTTGCGAATGAACATTTGTATTTAGGTGTAAAGTTTGTCATGACATCCATTGCATTATTCCTAAGGAATCAACGAACATTGTTAGGTATTCATATCAGCTATATACAAGGTATGTATATACTTTACAGCCTACTGGGCATAAGACGAACTACTCAAAGCCGAGTGTTTTTACAGACATTTGAATAACAACCATCATCCCGCCCCCCTCGATAGGCCCCAGCGAATGATAGACACCGGAAGCTTCCACTTCCGATCGATACAGGAATGTCATTGTGAACAGTCAACCTCAAATGCAGATGTTCCTACTGCATGGAGCTGGACAGGACTCCATCGAGATTGGATCATCTCCACAACTGACAGGTTTCTAAAAACCAGTGTAGCAAGATTCAACAGCCTTAGGGAACGCAGTCGTGGGATGATACGGGTTCCGTGCGGAAGCAGAGGGCTGGTGCGATGTGCATGGAGGCTGTCTACAAATTCAGATGATATGGGACTGCGTATTGGGGATATACCGTAGTGGTCAATAGTGAAATCTTGGAGAGTGGGGAGAAGGACAAGGATTCCAACAAGGTCGACATCGGGGATGGATAAGCGTTGAATGGAAAATGTGGTCAGTTGAAAAGATGACTGTAGAACAAACACCCTGAAAGGCCACCAGTTCATCCACCTCATCTCTTCGACATCTGGTTCATATGAATCATCTCAATCATCTCAATCATCTAGTAGTTGTCCTCAAAATATACTCCATCGCTGTCAGTTGGCCCAGACCCAGGTTTTTCGTAAGCCAAATGGAGCACCTTCCACGAGGGAAGCCTGAGGATGGGAAATACTGGGGAACCGTATGAATCTGGCCATTCATCATGATGGCCTACAGTCAATATTTCTAGCTTGGAAGAGTAGGCGATTGGTGTGAGTGCTACAACATCGCCATAAAGCAAAGATTCTGTTAGACCTAGAGAAAAAAAGTTGGGGAATTTATCAAATACGTCCTGGATGTTAATTCGATTATAGTTATCGACGTTCCTGCGAGATATAACGAAGCGACCTGGAAGATTCAGCATTTGGAGATTTGGTGCTGTATTGATAAATGGAACGAGATCCCCATTGAGATCCCTATTAACTTCAGATCCAAGCATGCACAGCTTCCTCAGAACAGGGAATGAAACTGACGGAATACCAGCACGGTCCAGAAGGACTCCAATGCCATAGTCCTCACAATAAAAGGACAGGCACTGCCAGTGGACTATCCGCCCAAAAAATTGCTTCAACAGTGGGTGAAGTGCACTTTCATCAGTCAAAGCATTTGCGACTAGATCAAGGTTGAGCGTCATTGGATTGCGTTAGGACCGATCGAGGAAATGAGACAGGAGAACAAATATCCCCGTATCCTCATATTCCCAGTTGTCATCTTCCTGGACCTCCCAATATAACGATATTCGGGACCATATCACAGGTGTAGAAAGTGCATTTTTGCCGCCAACGCGAGCAGACAGAGCTAACGACCATTGCAGGTTTACTCCTGATAGCCTGAGCATCGGGCGTAGGCTGCCTACATCTGAGATCAACAGCCCGAAAGCTGTTCATATCGCAGCAATCGTCAAGAATTTGTCGTAAAATCTCATTGGGAATTTTGTGAAATGGTGGATCGAGAGACTGTAGTTGAGCCGCATAGCGCTCCAAGCATCCCTTTTCATTTCGAAGGCGGCAGATTTCTGCTTCATAGACCTCAAGGTCTAGTTTGATGTTTCGGAGAACCGAGGCGACTTCTGGTTGAAAATACGCAGGACCAGATCTTGTCTGAATTTTGTCGCCAGTTACACGAGGAATGAAGGTGTTTCCACCGCAAGTAGAACAGAGAGGCATAATCAAAGCATAGAGAAGAAGACGTAAGAGTATTTAGACGCTCAAATATTAGTATTCGGTCGACTTGAAAGCCTTGACTGTTGAAGTGTATTGAACGCAGGTCCGTACAATGTTTTATCTAGATAAGATCCACCCTATAATCTCGGGAGGAAATGAAAACACATATATATAACGAACAACTGCAGTATATGGAGGCAATTTAGTCCAGAAAAGATGATAAAACGCCAATATACTGAACTGAAAGCGCTGGGCATTTTAGAAGAGGGATACGATGCACTAGCAAAGATGGGCTCTGGAAGTCCTCCATGGTGGACGAGTTACGGTGCAAAGTCGTCATCATTGTTAAAAAGGGGTCTCAGCATGTTCACACCACCTATACAAACTATACAGATTGTTCATTATCTCCTTCACAATGCTCGTAAGTAGGACTATCCCGATCAAACTCTGAGAGAGAAAATTCATGAGTGCCTCCATAAACACGATTGAACCCAATTCTCGACTTATTAAAACCTTCGTCCCCATTCTACTCTCTCATTCCCAACATCCTTCTCTGCTCTTGCCTGATCACCACCCACCGCCACAGCCGTACTCGCATCTCCCCCCCAGCTCTCCCCATAATCGCATTTCCAATCATCCTAAGCCCTTCACAATAGACGTCTGAACGATATCTGTTGTCTTGGGAATGGGCGCTTTGTATCAGCGGCCTACCCGGAGTAATACGCTTTCGTTTCCCAGATGACTTCGATTTTGATTTCGACGAAGACGGCGGGGTGCATGTACGATCTGTTTTCGAGCGTTGCGTAAAAGGTTTTGGAAGCGATTGATATAAGGATGAGTGAAGACGCTGAGAAAGCTCAATTTTATAAACGGGCAGAAACTTACGCTGAGCTCTCGGCGATTTCTTGTGTGCACAGAGCATGTAGCTGTCTTTGTTCATGCGGAAGGGATGTCAGTGCGGAGAGCGAACACAAAGAAGTTTCGTTGGGTCCAGGGCCATGTTGAACGGCGCCGCGATGTTTGTTGGATTTTCCTCGATGAACTTGAAGATGTAGGCAGCGCTCTTCAAGCTCTTGCTCATGCTAGAAAAGACAGAACAGTGAGATCGAGTTGCAAATGAAGTAAGCATGGAGGGCCACACAGATGGCCGACAAAGGTTGCTGCAGGGGAGCCTTCGTACTTGATTTTGGGCTATAGCGCTGGGAGTCAAAGAATGGATCAAGTGGAATGAATACCACTTATTTTCTTCAAACGAATGGTTAACGAGCCTTGAATCTTGACGAGCACTGAAAATATATGGTTGTTTGCGAAAGAGTGTGCCTTCTCTAAAGACTTGACGGGACATAGGCAACGCAAGATACAAGTCATCAGACAGAAGATGATTCAGCCCATATAGTTCTGCACAAAAGGACCAGTCTTGGACTCGTCGATGTTGGCTTTGGCAGCAATGTTGCGATTGTTCACTAGCACTCACTGGTCAACGGATGTGTAAAGAGATGGAATTCGATTAATTCGGTCTTATCTGAGATCTGAGAGCCTGAGCCTTAACAATGTCAGGGATATTACATACGCCAAGCACAAGAGGGACATTGCGTAGTCTTGGATTGCTAATCGTTGCTTCCATTGGTCCTCGAACGGCCCTGGCGAGGTATGCAGCTGTTGAGTATGGCACGGGTTGTTTTTCCAGAGAGCAAATTTGTTGTCCAAGAGACCGGGCTCAAACCTTTAAAGGGTTCGTCGAGTCCGGCATGGTGCGAGAAAGAGGCGCTCATAGAAGCGCTCATAAATTTCTGCTCTTGAACTCATCGTCTATATCCCTTCAGCCACAAAATTCTTTTGCCAGCAACTTGGCTGGATAGTATGGTCGTGATATCTCAACAGGTACGTTCTACGAATCCATTGGAGGACCTGGGTCGTTTCAACTTCACTCACAGTACGATTTGTTTCTGTGCTTGCAAACGTTGGCTTCGTCTCTTTGGGTTTCTCCTCAGGGTGTTCAAAAAATCGGAAGAACAGGAGGGGAGCATAGAAGGTGAGAACCTGCATCGTTTATTTACTTCTGGCAAACCTGACGAATTCATTTCTCTGCCCTAAACAGCTTTATACCAGGTGCTTGACATCGCGCCAATTCCGGATGTGGTGTCCGAGAGAGAGAACATGATTCTACTACCACAACACCCTAAGGAGAAAGTAGTCCTGCTCGGAATAGGAATGCCCAAAGCCTGTGAGATCTAGTATATGCACGTCTACTGGATTAGCTCTGACCCCCTCTAACCGTTCAAACGTTCACTCTCAGCGCTCAGCGCTCAGCCTTCACTTAAGCTTCAGCGCTTCAACGTTTCAACTTCAACTTCCCGGTCTTCCATCTACCCCCTCACTGCCTCTTCGACATCTCTGAAAATCCCGCTGGCCTCACCCGTTGCTCGTTTCCTTCCGCTATGACATGCGGAAATGATCTTTACAGACGACGCTGGCGTTGCAGGAGCTACAGCACAACGGAGCCTGCTGATGCTGATCTCGGCCTCGTTAAGCTGAACGTGGGAGATAAACCCAGAGAGGTGCGATTTCGATGTATGTTCTCTCAAGATGGCAAGCTGAGGTTACCGCTAGTCAAGTACTTGGACCGCGGAGCATAGCCAGCACTAGCCAACGCTACCGCCTTATTAAGCCTCGTAGCGTCCACTACGCACGCCGCAGCACTTGGTCGGAGCTGTAGTAGGGAATGCTCAGGTTTGTTTACCTACCTGTAGCTCGACTCGCTTATACAAACACTGTCACTTGTAGCTTCGATTGCAAACTAACCTACCCCAAGATCTTGAAAGAGAATTACCCCAACTACTAGTTTCAAAAGTACTAAGTAGCTAGGCATCCGACAGAGTAGTATGGGTATTCCTCCAATAATACATTTCGTTCGACGCTCTCGCTCCTTTTAGGGGTGCATCCGTCAGTCTGTGTGTCTCCTTGCCCACTGTCCGGTTTTTGTTCCCATATTCTTCCTTCCCTGTCCGCCTTCGTTTGCTAGCCATCGTCTTGCCCTGACGACTTTATCTTCCTTTTGGTTGACTCTTCGTCTATCGCATCGTCTTTCTCTACCTTCCCTTTATCTCTCCTGCCCTTTTCCTTCTCCGTCCGCCTTCGTATGTTTGACGTCTCTGCATCACCCTTTCTCTCTGACGACTTTCTTTTCCCCGCTTTTCTGCTCTCTTTATATGAGCCTTGCAGATAGGAGTTTCAACTTTGTGGCCAGGGATATTCGGCATCGCGTAAAACCCGAGCTTGTTGCCTGTTGTCTGTGAGACGTAGGAAAAGTACGGAGGTTTAATGGAAGCCAACAAGAGCTATCTCATTCGATACAACCACTTCCCTCCTCCCCTTTCCGCTCACAACAACACATGTTTTCTTCAGCTGGACTCTGGCTTATCGGTTTTGGTCCGGGACATCCGCCCTTGCTTACCCTTAGTGATCTTGTCTTAGTAGACAGACTCGTTCTGGCAGCTGTGCTCCTAGAGTCGAGGAGCGGGAAGTATTTGGGTATGTCATATACCACCTATGAACCAAGACACAGTTCTTACTTTTCCTCCCCCCTCAGATAAAACACGGCAACAGCTGGTATTCTACGGCCATATATGCCACCGTCCTCCGACACCTCTGATCCCCACTCACCTCCTCATCCTCTTCCCCCGACCTTCGCTGTTCCAGGTGTCTCTTCCGACCTCGCTCCACCTAGATGTAACTTGCAGCACCGCTACCACTTTTCTCTACACGGTACTTGTAAGGAAAAACGCAAACATCGATAGTAATGTTAACGCCTAGCTATGAATGGCGAACGATGACTGATATGAGTGCTGCGAGTCGAACTTTTGAGTCGCTTGAGGATATCAAAGATGGGGTAGAAAGCAGGGAAGTTGGTTCCGGGAATGATAGTCGTTCGGTGGAGCGTCCCAGCGCTTGGGGTGATGGGAGTTCGGATGTTCTTGCTGGGACTAGGTGGCAATGACGCTGCAGGCAATCAGGTAGTGCAGGTTCAACCGGCAAAGGTGATAGACCAGAAGCAACAGGAGCCAAGTGCCATACAGCGCGCCGGAGATGATAGTGGCAGGCGGTGAGTTCGTGATAGTCTTGATCCAGCTTGAGGTATATCTGAATATGTGGTGTATTTCCTTCATTTTTATATATATACGTGTAGTAGCGGGATCCCAGAAACGCGCGTACAGAACCTTTCTTTGTCTTCTACTAAATCCAAGCCTTTGAGATACTAATCTACTTGTTCTGAACCTGTGGTCTTTTGTGAGCAAAGATGTAAAACAAAAGAGCCAGGATGTTGAATTAGAGTTGAAGTTTCATGCTGCCCATGCCCATCTCTAAGTGTGAAGATTGCTTAATGCAGAGTATGCGATAGCTGTATTTCGAGGTTGGTGAAAATTAGAGTCAAAAATATACATGAGATATATACATGTCAAACCCAAGCATGGGACAAGCAGTATGCCGATGGGCGGATAACTAAAACGACACGCCAGAGCTTAGCTAGAGCCCAAGGCCGAAATCCGATAATTTAGAATAAAGGTTTAGTCCCTCATTAATCCTAGCCCTCTGCGCCTCTTCTGCCTCCCTACGCTCTGCTTTGCCCATTTTAGATCTAGCTTTACCTCCATCTTCCAGAACTCTGATTAACCCTCCTGCAGTATACTGAGTGATAGAGAAGCGCTTCTCCCCACTACCTATCAGGGTGTTGGAGTGCCTAAGGTAGGCTGAAGGAATAAGCATAGTCCAGCCTGGAGGAACCTCCAGTACCAGCCCCAGGTCCCAGAGTATCATATGCCCCCCTTTGCGAAAGTTAAAAGATCCTAGGGCTGTAACCGCGCACCAGCCAAATATGTAGTTCATATGATCTAGGTGCTCTATGGTAATAGTTTTAGGGCCAAAATTGAGCGTGCAGCATGCAAAGATACTCCCAACGAAGTTGAAGTCTAAGTGGGGAAACAGCGAGAAGAGAGTACCCATGTATGACGCAAAGAAGAGGTAGAGATCGGGGGCCCAGTATTCGAAGCATCTAGATGCGTGTTGAGCTAGTCGAATCATACATTTTGCTGTACGAAGCTGCTCAAGTAGCTTTAGCTCAGCCTCAGCGTGGTATATTCTACCTGGTTCCTGTAGATGTATCACGACCTGCATATCTTTAAAAGGTAGAAGCGAAACTCACCTCCTGCCCTCCACCGAAGGAGAGCCCAAAAGCTTGAACACCGAAATCTACACCGCGCCTATGAGCAGGAGGAGGAGTTTCGCCGAAGAACAGGGGCCTATACTGCTCAAGCAAATCAGCAGCCTGTCCCGCAGCATCTGCAAACGTCGGATCATCTTTGGGTGGGGGCATCCTCCCCCCGAAGGTGCGTTGGCTACTGTCGACAAGGAGGAGGGTTTCCCTGAGAGTAGAAGGTCAGCCAGGCGGTTGAACAGCAGTAGAGCGTAGGAAAGCTTACGGGGCATTAGCGGGGACTAGCCTGAAGTTGTATCTGCTGTTGGGCCCCACAAGCTGCTCCAAGGTGTATGTCTCGTCTTCGGGAGAGCCTTCTACTCTATCCCTACCTATATATCCTGACGTAGATGAAAGCAGCTCCTGGGTAGAGTCAAGCGATGTTTGAAGGAGGGAAGCTCCTTGTGCAAGCTTTGACCTGTGTTCGTAAGGTACTGAGCTCAAAAGCGCCTTAGGACCAGCTGCATCCTTGAGCCGGCGCTTTATCTTTCGGAGCTCATGCCTGTGGCTCAACTTCTTCTCTGGTGGGTCCTGAGGTGGGGCAGGGACGGGCCAGCACCTCCGCCTTTTAGGTGCCCTCTCGGTAGCCTTCTCGTCCTGGTACACCTCCTCTACTGTCCGCTTCCTTGCGCTAGATTTGTTGCTGCCGTTAGCTTTATTCAGAGTAGAGGTCCAGTTGGCCATGCTAGGCTTGAGGCGACCGCCGGGAGGAGGGTTAGGGAGGAGAGGTGGGTGGTCTACGAAGTCAGAGGGGATCGAGGCATGTTGTCTTTCAGCCTTCGCGATGCACGCTCCTAGGTCGAATGAGGTAGCCGGTTCGACAAAGTGAACAGACCAGTTGGCAAAAACGCGTCCGGATCGCGTCTAGAAGCGTTTAGGTGAGTACCAGCTTCTATCAGCTAGCAGAAGACTTACTGATTAACGCGAGTTCGAAGTAGCGCTGCCTAGAGATCAGGATGCTCAGTCAGCCTGGAGAAAGGTACAAAGGAGTGAAGAGAAGAAGAAAGAAAAAAGCTACAAAGGCAGCAGAGAAGCTCGCTTGAAAGGTATTAAAGATCTCGCACCCGGGATCGAGCGCTGAGAGGTTGAAAAGTTTAAAGCAATCACAATAAAACCGAGAGGCCGACAAAAGGAGGAAAGAATATAGAACTTACTAGGTAGGATTAGTATTAGAAGAAGGAGAAGAACGAGGTACCCCTTCACCACAGAGGTAGTCGCTGTCATGGTGGTTTGCAAGTAGTTTGCGGCGCCTATTTCACACTTTTATATAGCGACGCGCTGTATTACATCATCAGATGCCTCCACCTTTTGCTCCTCGCTTTGAATCCAAAACCTCGTTGCCATTCGTCGTTTGTTTAACTCAACTAAATAGCTTGATTCGAATCCTGGACATCTCTGTACGCTAGTGCTAGCCGGCGTAATGGTATTTTCAAAAGGTGGTGGTAGTAAACGCCCAAGCTTGCCTAACTTCAAACTGCTGAGACGTGTAGCGGCGTGTTTGGATCTGAAAACTAGCAAGTTTGAACATATTTTTGACGACCCGTACCATACTTAAGCGGGTGCCCCTTTAACAGATGCTAAATGCATCCTAATCCAAACAACTCCGTTTCCACCTTCGATGTTGAGACTGGCTATGGAGGCTGAATGTATGTCTAGCTCTAAGTGTACTTCCCCTGAGTATTGACTCTCAGGAAACAGCTAGGTGTATATACCGTTTCGAAGAAACTTTCGCTCCAAAGCCCTGTACCTTTGCGTCGAACGTATGTTTTATCTTCAGAGTAAAAGATTTTTGGCTCACTTTCTATTCAGCAAAATTTTTCAAATCAAAAAAATCCCCGAAATTCTTTGGGAGCTGCTTTGGCTGCTAGCGTCGATCTGCTCATATCGTCTCTCTTCTTTCATTTTCCCACCGTGTATCCATACTTACTCTGTCTCAATATCTTTGTATATAGATCAGCTAAGCGTTCCTTTGCACAAATGTCTTTAACTATCATGACCACTTCTGTCTTCAAGTTGACATCTGATTATTACTAAGACAACCTAACAGCATCCCAGAGCATCCTTACATCTGACTGGGGATCTTTGATTTGGGGGGGATCGAAGGTTGAAGTACTTGCTCAAATCCTATATAGTCACAAGCACACGAATAACCAGCACGACCAAGGGCACGACGAGCAGATAAGTAGCATGTACTGAGAATCTAATGGGATTTCCAGAACATATAAGGAAACACCAGCTACAATAAGTAAACATTGGAGCCAGTGAGCGTTCAAATATGCATCATGTTTCCTTGCGAGAAGTACTTATCATTGTGCCGATCTTGAAATAGTATCCAGAAAAATGTCTGACGGATAAGTGGCCGTGTTCTCCTTGTCACACTAGTCAAAGTCAATTAAGTTGATTCCACCCTCTCGCAAAAGAAGAACAGTGGATCGACGCAGGTCGCGGGGACCTGCAGCTCTCGCTTCTCCTACTGTTCCTAGTGCTCCTACAGCATCTCAAGCTTCTCAAGGACGTGCAAGACCGCACTACCCTCTGTCGATTTGAACACCTGGTCTCCGTATGTTGCCTTGTCACCTCCTCTGCGGCTAGAGTATGCTCCTTTAACGATGAGTTCGCCTTACTCTCTGGTGAGTCTCAAATCCTTTTCCGCGTCCATCTCCATATCCATATTTACACTCAACGCATCCCTTTTCACATTGTCCGCATCCCCCTTCACATTTTCCGCATTTCCTCACATTTACATCCTGCTTCTTCCGCCACTTCCACTACTAGCCCACTCCCAAGCCCGGATGAGCCTCCGCGGATGGAGTATGCATCGTATGATGGGCCCTTCGAGTTCTGCCACTGCTGCTACAGGAGTAGTGGACTCATATCTCAATCCTGGTACCACGTCACCAGTTTCTTACGCCATTGAACCCCATCCCAGCACTCTTGTGCCTTCTTCTGATCCCTGCAAATTGTATTTACCTCAGCGAGATGGGTATCGTGCACCTCCTAGCATTGACGGCTGAAGAGTTGAGGAACCTTATTGAGGCGCTGAAGCGATTGTGGAAGGCAGAGCAATTTTAATTTCATGTTTTATCTTTCTTACTTTATTCTTTCTCCTTTGTCATCCAATCTCAACCTCACGGAAGACATGGCATTCGGGAGAAGTCTATTACGACGGAGACGAACTTGCTCCCTGTAGACAGCAGAGCTGATTGATGTCAAGTCAAAGGGTTGCTGCTCCAATTCAGTTAGCAGCAACAAGAGGGTAATGATTCTCATTATTTACCAGAGTTTTACAATGAGCATCTACTTATGGATGTCCCATCCACTGATCGGGTTCGAGCATACTTCAAATCAGATCTTAGCAACTGCGGGTGTAGTCATGATCTTACCGACACTCGGTGGTCCTGAGATGGACCATGAGACAGCCCAAAAAAAGAATAGTTGGACAAGGGATTTTGCTCGAGCTTTCACTTTGCTCTTGATGATTGAGGCTTAGCACCGTCTCTCGACGCAAAGAGGCGTCGAGAGACGGTGCTAAGCCTCAATCATCAAGAGCAAAGTAGAAGCTCGAGCAAAATCCCTTCGCCCTAAGAATAGCCGTTTGCTTTAAAAGCGAGAATGAGCTGCTCTTCCAACTCTGCCATGCTATTACGGAGAACTCGAAGCTCTCGTCGCGATACGCACCCGGAGTTTGAAAAGACCTCAGTCCATCGCCAGAACAAAGTTCCGTCGAGTCGATAAGAAGCGGAGATGACGGATTGAATGGTGCAATTACGAGTCCTAAAGATTTCAAGTGCGATAGTACGTTTCGACATTGCAGTAGTAAGAGTTAAACTGGGCCTCCTAGCCAGCAACGGGAATTGACATCGGTGTATGGCCATCATACGCATACCCATCGCCTGGTTCCATTCTGATGGTCCACCAGATAGTTATAGCAATAGTGCCTCTACGTTCCATATTAGATGCTTCGTCCTCGGCACGTATTTTTTTTGGAGGAAACAGCTGTCGGGCTCCTCTCGTTCATCTGATACCGAATACCGTGAGGTGTGAAGTATAAAACCGGCGACAAAACTCTATGGCTACACACCAATCTTGAAGCTTAAGACTTTGAACATTGTACCCTTTATGGCGAGTAGCTTCATGTCGGCGATTCATGGCACGTGGGAGTTCTCGGCGGATGGAGTAGACGTCTATGGATCACCGTTACTACATTTCATCGAACACAAACAAAATAATAGGACTTACTAGAAGAAAAGCACCGCGATAGCGATGGCTGGAAATCTAGGCCTATCCTGAAATCTGTGATTGGTGAATACCTGTGTTCGGTAACAGGTAAAAATACGGGCTAACGCAGGTGCTGAGCGCTATAGCAAAGATCAGGAATGATATGTGAATTTGGATAGTTAAATTTCTCTTGTAAATGACACAAAGTATAAACAATCAATGCAGAGTCATATCAATGGAGGCAAAGATCAATCTTGGAATGAAACCGAATGGAAGGAATGTCAGGTTCTGCTTTCGGGGGAGGCAGGTTAAGCTTTAGGCTCTGAGTGATGGTCAGGGTAGACTAGAATCGCGGCTCAGCCTTACTCAGCGATGAATTTCTGTTGCATGGATAAGGCTTCGTTGATTCCATACTTGATGCTGCAGGTAATAGCAGGATGAACAATTAACAATTGAGTAACGACGGTGAGTAGATTCGAAAGGAGGTGAATTTCCTGGAATTTTAGGGTGTCCATAAATTTTTGGTAATTCCTGAACTTCCAGCGCATCCGTAAGATTTTTGTTAATCCCATGCTTGTTTCTGGGGTAAAAGCAGAATGAACAATTAGTCACGAAGGAGAAAAAGCTCACAAGGACCGGATTGTTCTCCTTTCCAGCCTGCGCAGTGTTCCAGGCATCGTTTGAAGATGGGATAACGTCGGTGGAGCAGTTGAGCAGTCGACTCGGCCATGATGCATGAATCTGGGCGTTGTCAAGAGACAGGATAATGACGCTGGGGTCTTCGACAAGACGAAGCGCTTTAAAGGTCTGCCGTTATAAACCCTTAGGGCCTTAATACTGATCAAGGAGTCGGATGAGGAGTTGATGTTGGGACTGAAGGACATGTCTGCTCAGGGCGAAGATTTTGGGGACCTTCTTACTCGTTTCGATTGATGATGGTTTTTTTTTACTGAAAAGATATATGTGGCCCTCATCTTGGCCCTCATCTTGATCTGAGATCAACGCGTGACGGCAATTATTTAAAGGGGCACTAAATACTTGTCCTTGACTCAGTTTTGCCACTGCCACTCTCAATATGCCCGATATTCAAAAAATGTGAGTCTTCTATCCTGTTTCAGCATTCAAGCTTATTTCATGGCATGTAGGCAAAACGCACTACACTATGCAAGTACCATAGAATTTTTGAACAAAAACGCTTTTGCTCGCCAGGAGCTCCGTTCAAGAACTCTGTTTTTGAAGGCTCTACATCGATACGACGGCAGCACATTTCGGAACATGTACTCAACAGAAAACCGAGAATTTCAGATTTTGAAAAAATACGTCGCCCAGTCTGAACCTGTATGCTTTTATTTTCTATCTTGGTACAACCTCTAACTCATATATAGTCCGAGTGGTCTAATGAAAACCAAACGACTGAAGAGCTTTCTTCGCCCTTAAGACTTGATCATCTAGCAGCTTATTGCACCCTTCTCAACAAGTTGATGAACCGCTGTTTGTTGTTGGAAGTAGATGATGACGAGGAAATCCCCAGTTTAATCCCAGCTTAGGTATGTTGTTCTATATTTGCTTTTGCAGTTGGAACTAAAGGTATTTTTTCACGATTTAGGCCAGTTTGTAGTACTGCCCCTCTGTCCATTTTCCATCGAAACCTATGTAGGTTATGGAGGAGTTTCCTTGGTATCATCGAAATCGCAGTCGTAATATATGTTCATGTTATTCATTGCATTCTGAAGTACAAAATGCCCAAGAACAATAATGAGTGAGGAATCCTGTAACTCCATGTATCCATCCCTGGCACAACTACTTAGGGCTTTTGTTAAGAGCAGCAACTAGACTCAGAGCACTCAAGTACTGTTAGAATTGAGCCGCTTGTCTCTCGTCGCTGTCTGGAGTTCTCATAATACGGCTCTCAACTGTAAGCCCTGATCGATACAAAAGGCTCTTTGCTGGTGAAAAGAAGAACCTATCGTGGATGAGCGCTGAGTACAACACTTGCACAGTCTGGATCGTCAGTGAGATACACCGATTACAGCCACCCCTGTACAGGACATGGCATGGATACTGTGCTATGCATACCGCTAGGATGAACCCGGTAGGGAGTTAAACATTGTAGGAGGTGGATGCATAAGCCGACGGGAGAAGCTACAAGAGCGCTGTACGGATGGGGGTATGAAGACAATGATATAGTCACGGTGGCCTTGGTGCGACATGTGTATGCCCAGATGAATTCGGGTGAATACGCACATAATCAGCTTCGTACTTATTCTCCCGCGGTTAGTCTTTCCTCCACCTCGCTCGATTCTGATATCTAAATGTGTTACCTAGAATGTGCCATATAACCCACAACGATGTCCTACGTCTTCGCCGCTGTCGCCCTTTTCATGTTTGACGCTAGATCAAGTTCAAGTTGCAACCACCACTATCCGCCCCTTACCCAAGCTAGGCGTCACCCGCATGGAAATACGAAGTCTATCCCTTCACTATTGCTCCCACCGCCGAGGGCGAGGAAAGCATGATTCTTATGTGCAAGAAGCCTGGCGGTTGGACCAACAAGTTGTATGATCTGGCGAAATCAAGGCAAGTCAAGGTTTGTGTTGATGGCCCTTATAAGATAGTCCTTATAGTAATAAGAACTTTCCTTTTTTTCTCTGGTCAATGCTTACTATTGAACCTTGTAGGCGGTCCTGGACACCGAATCTTTTCAAGTTTTTCTGCTGCTGTGTTCGTCGCCGGTAGAAGGGGCATGTATAACAATCTTCTCTTGTCTGAGATGTTATCAAAGATGATTATGTCAAACTGCCTGACCTCCGGCGCATTCCTATAATCAGACCTTATTTGACTAACAAGGTGTGTTCCAAACACTTGCTGATAGCATCAGCAACTGTGACAAAAGGGAACAGGGTGCTTCGCAAGACAACACGGACAGGAGAAAGCTCATAACAAAAGGCCCAGGCAAACATAACATCAATATTGACCTTGCTGTCCTTGAGCCTGAGAATCAGTCACAGACTACAGTCACTCCTCTCATTGGTGGTCTCACACAATCATACTTCCATTAAAACCTCCTCGTTATTGAACCGGCCCTGTCAAGGTCTCAAGAGAAGGAAAAGAAATGAAGGGTTCAACTGCAGCTCGAAAATGCTAACAAACAACGGTTGGCTGTCATCAATAATTGTTACAAATGTTCAAGGGCTGAATGGAACTACTCCAAAGAGGATAGACTTGAGAGCGGATCTAGGTTTCTAAAGGCCATTGTTATTGATGGAGTCACTTATAAGGTATAACGCGCCCTATGGGCAAAGTCCTTAAGAACACCGGTGAACACGACAAATAGGATACTATTGTGTGTACGACGGTGTAAAAGACTGACTAGACTCTTAAGTAATTGTACGATACTTATAGTAACGGATTTATTATATAATTAATAATAAATAGAAAGATAAGATAGACCGTTTGGTCTATCGGCGGTGTCTAGGATGACCGTATCGCCAGATATGGTCAGTGGTGATTATGGAGAGGCGGAGGCGTTACACCCTCCCCCACCAGATTAACATCAGGGATGTGAATCGAAAATGGTAATGACATCATCACCATCCAAACCATTTCTAATTTGGTTTAACATAGAATGATCCCGCATCAAGTACGGGATTTAATTGATGCGGCGCACCAGATTTTCGGACTTGTCCGAATCAAACGATAGTGGGGCGTACCACTAGAGTATGATTTGATTCGGAAATGTCCGAATGTTCAACGCGCAGACTCGGAAGTTTCCGAGTATTGCTTAATGAGGATTCTCAGTGAGAATCCGGGCTGAGGATAAGTAGTGATGCCCAGGTAAGGCATATTACCTGGGCGTCGGAATAAACCAATAAATCATTCAGAAGGTTTATCCTTTCCGATACTTAAGGAGGTGTCCTCCTCGATTGGCTCAAGAACATTTTTAATGTTCTCGGTGTCCGACTCATCGGGGTGTTCTGATGATTCAAGTTCATCGTCTCTATTCCTAGAAGAGACATAATATTTAGTGAGGGCTGTGTGGTCCTCAATGCGTGTGACGGCTCTGACCATCACTTCTAATTTGGCATACTCCGGAACGATCCCCTCGTTCGTGAGTTGCCTGATAATATTGAAGGGTAATCCCTCAATGAACCGTTTCCGCATTGTTGCATCATCCGGTGTTTGGAGCATCCGTGATGCCCATCGTGTAAGTGAGGAATAATAATCCCTCACACCCGTATCGGGTGAATACTCAATAAGGTCAAACTGCCGTGCAGCTTGATGAATGGTCGTTGCTTGGATGCAACGATCAAAGACACCAATGATGGCGCCTTCAAATGTCCACTTAAGGACAGTGCGGTGTATACCAGCGACTTTGTCATTATACCAGTCAAGGGCTTTGCCCTTTAGAAACATGCCAAGCACGGCAGTCCGTGTAGCATCGTAATCGTCACCGCACATGCGGTTGACTACCATCCATTGGAGAAGTGACATTAGCCACCGCTCGAAGACATCGACATCCGAGAGATCCGTCATAGACCTCCGGAGATGGAACTTTAAGAGCTTTACGGCTCTCAATGGGAGGGATAGGATTCCCTACCTTATCTCGAATTTGTTTACGGTACACTTTGTGTACCTTGTGTTTCCATCGGGAACGACGTTCATCGTCACCTGTTGTTTCTCGCATCTTAGATGCAAGTGAACGCAGTATTTTACGGCGCTCATTAGGAGTAATTTTACCCTTACGGGTAGCAAATTTGTCTAGCCAAGAGGCATCAGATGAAGAGTCAGTATTTGACTCGGTATCACTAGAGTCAGATGATTCATCCGACCATGGCCTGCGTTTGCGGCCTTTGGATTTAGCACTCTTGTGCTTCCTCCCCCCTTCACGGGATTTTTTGCTAGGCGCTTTCGCTCCGGCATTATTGCTTGGTCCTGGAAAGGACTCAGCGGGTGGAATGTAAAATCGATCCCAGATTTCTCTGGGAGTAGTCAATTTATCAACGGGTATTCCGTCGACATTATATCCCACCATTTGGTTGGGAAGCCCAGATGGCGCGAATCCGAAATCTCGGAGACTGGTGTTATGTTGGCGTTGAATCGCTATGCGACTCATCCAATCTTTAGCTACTCCCAACGGAAGCAGCTGTGGTTGCAACTCGGCCAATACCGTTGGTACTGGCATTGAACTTGGCTCTGGCGCATTGCTGGGCGGCAATTTGGGCAGTCTTACGGTAGTGTGTACTACCGGAGGGGCAACACTTTGTGTCGCCGGGGCGATGGATATGGTAGTAGGAATTACCGGAAGGGTACCATGTTGCGGTCCCATACTGGAATGATTTCCAGTAGTGTTTGGTACAACTACTAGAGGTGTAATAATATTGGATACCATTGGCGCCCTTGCAGTAGGGAAGTACATTGTACTTTCCTGTGGTGGTATCGCTACTACCTGATTGAAGTTACAAGGTAACTTCGGTTCACTTTTAATGTTCACCGCGCTTTGTGGTGAGCAAGATTTGGTCACCAGTAATGGCCTGGGACCTCGCAGTGTCAGAGACGCTGCCTCCGCATTGGGACTCTGTCTCATGCGGGATGTGTAGATGGGTGTCGGTATAGTTACTGACACTGGTGTGTATTTCTGTCGGAATACAGGAACATGACAGGGTGACTTGGTCATCCCTTGTGAATACTGTTCGTCCAACAGTGATTGTTGGACTGACGGTGCCTTGGGCACAGTCTCACGCCATTGGCGTACCGAGTTGTTTGCCTCGGTAGGAACAGATGGTGCTGCATTGTGCAATACCGGCGGTGTGACGGCAGGCCATCTCGGTGTGGGTGCAGCAATAGTGATTCTATTGCTGTTTCTTGATGAAGAAGATCTTTCTTCATCAGATCGGATGCTAGATGCATCCCATTTCTCAGTTATATTGAGAATACGATTGAGTACTTGCGTACTCTTGTCGAGTGATGCCGCTACATCTTGTAGCGCAGAAGAAATCTCACTTAAACCCTCTCGGGTTGGCCGTTTCTTACGATTAGTCATAGACTGTTCATTAGGTGGACTCTTGTCCTGCCTGTAGTGCTGTCTTTCAGATGCACATACGGAATGAGTCGCTGATGTGACTGAATAGATTGAGTGTGGTGACACGTCACCACGAATGGAAGGTGCGCGATCGCGCACACTCTGATATGACTTCTCTGATTGATTTTGAGAGGTCATGGGGACAGCAAATGATATAGCGAGAAGGAAAAATGGAGCGGATTTGTATAGCTTGTTGAAGCAAGTTGAGATAGTGATTGTTATACTTGGTAGTATAACTGTTTTTAGCTTGTTTTAACTAATAGCTTTGTGTTATTCACACAATAGTAATTTTTTGATGTTCAAAAAAGTATAACGCGCCCTATGGGCAAAGTCCTTAAGAACACCGGTGAACACGACAAATAGGATACTATTGTGTGTACGACGGTGTAAAAGACTGACTAGACTCTTAAGTAATTGTACGATACTTATAGTAACGGATTTATTATATAATTAATAATAAATAGAAAGATAAGATAGACCGTTTGGTCTATCGGCGGTGTCTAGGATGACCGTATCGCCAGATATGGTCAGTGGTGATTATGGAGAGGCGGAGGCGTTACATAAGGTTTGTATATTCAACTTTCACTGGGAATAAGTACTTTTAACTCCTTTTCAGCTGGGCAATACTGTTATAGTGCCTATCAGGGTTGATTCTGAAGACTCAACAATTAAAATACCTTCCCTTCTACCACTGCCAATAACAGTTGCAAAGGCCAAAATATTTGAAGACTACTTCAATTGGTAAAAACCTCTTGCTGTCGCTTAATGTCTTTCACTTAATTCATCTGCACTAGGTTTGCACAGATTATCTACATCAACTTGGCAGGGCAGATACATGTCCAATGGTTCAATCACAGAAGCAAAACTGCAAGAGGGAAAATGGCCAATTCACAAGAGCTCTACCTCCAGGCTCTGTGTGTACCTGTCTCCTTCTATACTATCACTGCAAAGATTGAAGTCCAGTATTTCAAAACTGTGACTAGCAGGTATCCCAGCACTGATAAAATATCAATCAGCAAATACTTTTGCAAGTGAGTGATTGTCCACACTTTTCTCCTTTCTCTGATCTAATTTTTTTGTTCTCTGTCCAGAAATGAGTATGATCCAAAAACAGCATCATTCACAGACATCCGCAATGAATTCTATGTGTTCTACTACAACAAAAATGATAATTGTCCTGTATGTGACATTGTTCAAGAAGAAAGCAATAAGCAGATTCCAATGTCAGCAAAAAACAAAACATTGCTTGCTTTTCATGGACATGAGTTTCATGTTGATGACTATGTCCTTTATTCATCTTGTGATAGTGCTGGAGATATTGGCCAGATTGTGTTCTTTGATTTCCCGAGAGATACATCTTTGGTAGAGATGTCAACAAGTCCAAGTACTTGTTTCCCACAAGTAGCAACAAGTCACAAGTATTGCCTTTGGGTCCACAAGTCAAGGACCATTATTGTGTGCCCAGGTAATGTTATTAGGTGTCACTCTGGACATTAAATAGCCCTATGATGCTGCCTTGCATGAAATATATGTTCTTTACATGGTATTATAACAATAGAATACTATGGAATACCTGATTTATCTTTGTAAATACCAACTACTTGCAGGTAATTGTGAGTATGAGTCGTGGGAATACTTGCAAATAGCCGGGCAGGGTACTCAGGAGTCCAAGTACTTGTTTTCCACAAATCACAATGGGTCACAAGTATTGCCTTTTGGTCCACAAGTACTTGGACCACAAGTCCAAGTATTACTTGACTTGGAGTTGTGGATATCTCTAATCTTTGGAACCTATAATGGTTATGAAGAGACTTGGATGGATGTCATCTCTGAAAGGAATTATTCCAGAGGAGAAAATGATCAATGAGGTGAGTGACTCTTCATTAAAGCTACCACGATTACCTGATTTCGAATTAGAAGGAACTTTTCTGTACCAAAAACCATGAGCGCAACTACAACTGGGTTAATGCTGAGTCTCTCATCCAAATTTGCCATGTTGTTGCTGCCAAATATTGCTCAATTGGTATAGAGAATTGGATTCTCCATTCTCCAGACCATTTCTATGTTTGTTATTGCTTTTCATCTCTTAACGCAAAGACCTGGGATTCCAAGAGATGCATCACATGCAAAGAGGTCACTGTCTGTAAACAGTGTCATAACAGTTGTCTTCAAGAGAGCAAATTATTGAATACATTCATGTAACAAAAGACTACACTTTATGCACTAGATGTGCTTCTCTATGTCTTTGGAGGATGTGGTGCTTTTGGCATAGCAGTTGCTGAAGGTAGTTTGAGCTTTGATATTACTCATGTGATTGAGATTGCGCCATCCACTGTACATATAAGTATAGGAATTTTGCATTTTACCTGCGAGTATGAAAATGATGCCCTCTTACTCTTAGTCTGAACTCTCCCAAAACCACACATCAGGAAAATACCCCCTTTACTCAAGGAAGACTGACCAGGTGGAGATGACCCAGATGGAAAGTGACCAGGAAGTGAGTGGGGGAGCGTAGAGAGGGTCCTAAGCGAATGTGAATGGGCCCTACCTCGGAAAAATTGAGTGAAAATTGAAGGAGTTATGGCAAAAACATTGAAAATCACCTATATGACGAGAGAGAGATGGAAAAAGTTGGGAATTGCTCTAGCGTGAGTAAGGCGATAGTGAGGAGGTACCTAGGGGATCTAAACGAGCCCTGGACGAAAGAAATTGAATAAGAACTGATGGAATTATGGCAAAGACAGCGAAAATCACCTAAGTGAGACAGACCTGGGGACAGTAACCAAGATGGGGAGCTATTCAAACGATATTGAAGCGGTGGGGAGAGGGTCCCTAGGGGATCTAAATGAGCTCTACATCGAAGAAATTGAGTGAAAACTGGAGGAGATATGATAAGAACACCAAAACTCACCTAAGTGGGACAGACAGTGATGACCCAGATGGGGAGTTGCTGAGACAAAATTAAAGAGGCAGAGAGGAACAGTAAGAAGGAGTAAAAATGCAATGCTCTATCATGACCAGTTCCAAAGAACCTCGAGAAAGGTGGCAGCTGCCTGTAACTGTGCTATCTTAACTATGTCCAAGCTCGGCCTCTCAAGAAAGACAGTTACAGTGAGAAAATAAACAAAACAAATGGGTAATAAAGAAAGACTAATGGTGGATGGATTTGTTGGCAACACAGCAGGGAATCCCAGAGACGATGGTGGAGGAGCGAGAACATGCAAGTTGAATGATTTGTCATAAGTTCAACAACACATGACCATCAGACTTGGGCATTTTTTTTGTCTTCTTACTATATCTCCTGCAGTTTTCATGCAATTTCTTCGAAGTAGGGCTCACTCACATTGCCTAAAGACATTCTCTATGCTGCTTTGATCTCATATGATCAGTTCCCCATGTTGTTCAGCACTCCTCAGTTCATTCTCACTTAAGTGATTTTCGCTGTTTTTGCCATATTTCCATCAGTTTCCATTCGATTTCTTTCGTCCAGGGCTCGTTTAGATCCCCTAGGTACCCCCTCACTATCGCTTTACTCACGCTAGAGCAATTCCCAACTTTTTCCATCTCTCTCTCGTCATATAGGTGATTTTCAATGTTTTTGCCATAACTCCTTCAATTTTCACTCAATTTTTCCGAGGTAGGGCCCGTTCACATTCGCTTAGGATCCTCTCCATGCTCCTCTACTCCCTTTCTGGTCACTTTCTATCTTGTTCATCTCCTCCTGGTCAGTCTCACTTAGGGGATTTTTGATGTTTTTGCCATCTCTCCCTTGGTTTTCTTTCAATTTTTTCAATGTAGGGCACATTCACAGTCTCTAGGGAGCCTCTCTATGTTCCTTTATTCACTTCCTGTCTTTGCACTTTCCTACCCTGGTCCCATCCCACACCCCCAGTTGTATAGAATTTGTCTAGATACCTAATGACCTCTGTCTACACAATTGATCTTTTTTAAACCTAAACCTCATTCAAGTTCAACTTAAATAGCAACTTTGGGCATTACTACTCTACAGTTGAAATATACTCAGGTTGGCCTCAAGTTGGCAAATATACTCAAGTTGGCTTGAGTCTATTAGCCTTTTCCTGATGCAATTCTTAATATATCTGTCAATGATGCAGTTCGGTATATTATCAAAAAGAACCTCAACAAAAACAATCCAGATGATAGTCCCATAACCAAAGCAACTGGCAAGCCAGTAGAATTTTCTCTTCAGCCAGGTGACACTGAAGTTCTGATTGCTAGTTTTCCCTGGTGCGCTTTTTTTCTGCATGCTTTTGAAGCTGAGCTGATTTTACACTTGCAGTCAGCCACATTCGACTTAAAATATATATCAGAATGCAAACAATATAAAAACAAATCTCACACTCCCACTGCTTAGCCTCATCAATCACTTGAGGCAGAAAATAATTATTTTAAAAAATGTTGTAGGCTTTTTGTCATGCCAATTAATGGGGGTGCAGAATGGCTGACATCGCATTGAAGGTGGCATTAAGCAAGGAGTCCTCAAGCTGCTTATTTGATGTCTAAATGAAATGGGTTTTATTTGTCTTTTTTCATTGTATATATGACAATGTTCCTGATATACATCATCTAGCTATCAAATCCAATTCTCACATTTACAAGCTGGTCACTATGGTGTACCTCAAGGTCATGTTTGATTCTTTTTGGTCACCAGCCTTCCTGGGATACTGCTACCCGAGTTTCCTCAGCCCCTATATGCCTTTCTCTTGGAGAGTGTTTCCCTTACTTGCATCTAAATTTTGCAGATGGTCAGACCATTTCTCCAACTCATGTCTTGTAAAGCACTCTGTTCCCTTTTGTCACAGTTGCTGGTGCTATCAGCAACCTCCGTTGTTTCAACTGGTACTAATAACATTTACATCATAACAGCTCAACGACTTATGCTGTTACAGGGGCCATCATGGTTAATTTCTGAAACTAGTAAGAAACATCAAAAAGACATATGTTTCCTGCATGGGATGCATCAATAGTATACTTGAACAGCTTTTTCCTCTTTTCCTCTCACCATCCAAATCAGCTTTGGAAGGCATACATGGATTAAAATGCATTGTATTTACTAAAGGTAAAATTCAGCCATTATATATCCTTTATCTTCAACTCGGAAACCTTTGCTTGTTGGCCTCTTTCAATTGGATCTCTTCACTGGGAAGTCGAAGTAGGTTATGGACCTATTGAGTATGTTTGTTGCCTTGCGATTAACAGTGATTGACTGACCTATTCTGACCAGCAAACAAGCTGTTCTTGAGGCCGTTGATCAGAGGCTGGGCCAGGTCACATCCTCATTGAACTATGCTTGCCTTATAGATGTGTGTATCGAGGCCCAGGAAACCTGTGGGTGATTCAGACAAGGCTTTTTTTGTCATCTTGCACTATTTTATTTCTTGGTTCCCAATATTGTTATCAATGTCATACGTAGTTACAGGTTATCAGTATTATGTACATATTATTGTGTCCGCACACTACAAGGGCATTATATAGTGTCTTTGGATCCAGATATACATTCTATTCATTGCGGTTTGCTGAACAGACAAATCAACCTAAGAAAAGCCACCCCCAGGTTCTTACACACAGTATCAGTCAATTTCAATTTGGTTTTGCTTGTACTGCCTGTACAGGGCTTTCTTGATTTCCTCCTCAAGCGCAAGAGAAAGTTGCCAGGGAACGGCATTCCCAATGCAACAATGCTATGCAGATGGGTGTCAGGTCAACACTGCACAAAACCTAAATATGTTCATACCACCTAGAAAAATGCAGTGAGCAGACAGTCTTCTGAGTATTGGATAGTATAACCTAAAGTTATCACACTATCTTCAATTGCATAAAAAACAAAATGATCTGGAAAGCCTTGTGAGCAAGCCACCTCATGGACGGTGAGAATTCGACGACACTAAGTGACTAGCCACTTGAGAAGTAACTTTAAAGGTAATTCAAGATAAACACACACATGGATGGATAACTGAGGATTGTTTCGCAGTCGGAGAGACATTTGTTATCATTGTCATAAAGTAGCAATCAGGATTGAGACACTTGTACAAACCTTGGTGTAAGATCAGTACAGTGATTTGCAAGTAAGCACTCATAAAGACTGCTACTTTTGTTCCCACTACTTTTGACAAAATACACAGAAAGATTCCAGGTTTGAAACTGGGCAAGGTGTGGTGGCAAGCCTGGAAAAAAAATATCAGTGAATAAGCATGCTAATATTCATCTGCTCACCTTGGTGATCAGAAGCAGGTTCAGATGTTACATTAATAACTCTGACAACATTCTCTGAGAAGCCCAGAATATTTAGCAATGCTTCACCTACCTTTCTACAGTCTTCAGGGGAAATTTCCTGGTGAAATGTTGTATATCTGTAACCACATCATTCCTCCAAACTTGTAGTTGAAACCTTGAATGAGCGGGATGCTCATAAGGATTTTCTCCATTGTTCAAGCCCCACCAACCCCCACCAACAAAGATGTACCTGACAAGGAACCGTAGGAATATTTGCTTGGCCCTCCTTCCCATGATGCCCCCCTGTAACAGTATCAGTTGTTGGGAATCAGCTGTTATGATGTAAGTGTTACTAGTACCAGTCAAAACAACGGAGGTCGCTGATAGCATCAGCAACTGTGATGGCAAAAGGGAACAGGGTGCTTCGCAAGACATGAATTGGAGAAATGGTCTGGCCATCCACAAAATTGATATGCAAATATGGGGAAACACCCTCCAATGGAAAAGCATATAGGGGCTGAGGAAACTCGGGTAGCAGTGTGCCAGGAAGGCTGGCAACCAAAAAGAATCAAACACGACCTTGAGGTACACCATAGTGACCAGCTTGTAGGAGAGAGAATCAGATTTGATAGCTAGATGATGTATATCAGGAACATTGTCATATATACAATGAAAAGAGACAAACAAACCCCATTTCATTTAGACATGAAATAAGCAGCTTGAGGGCTCCTTGCTTAATGTGTAATGTTGGCCACACTGCACCCCCATTAATCAGCATGATAAAAAGCCTGCAACATTTTCTAAAATGATTATTCTCTGTCTCAAGTGATCAATGAGGCTAAGCAGTGGAAGTATGAGATTTGTTTTTATGTTGTTTGCATTCTGATATATATTTTGAGTTGAATGCGGCTGGCTGCAAGTTGAAAATTGGCTCAGCTTCAAATGCATGCAGAAAAAGAGCACACCAGGGAGAACCAGCAATGAGAACTTCAGTGTCACCTGGCCGAAGAGAGAATTCTACTGGCTTGCCAGTTGCTTTGGTTATGGGAGTATCATCTGGATTGTTCTTGTTGAGGTTCTTTTTGATAATATACCAAACTGCATCATTAACACATATGTTAAGAACTGTGGTTTCGGGAGAATTCAGCCTGAGAGTAAGAGGGTATCAGTTTCATGCTCCCAGGTAAAATGTGAAATTCCTATACTTATATGTCTGCGCAGCAGATGGTGCAATTTCAATTGCGTGAGTAATATCAAAGCTCGAACTACCTTCAGCAAGTGCTAGGCCAAAAGCACCACACCCCCCAAAGACATCTAGTGCACAAAGTGTAGTCTTCTGTTGCATGAATGTATTCAAGGATTTGCTCTCTTGAAGACGGCTGTTGTGACACTGTTTACAGACACTGACCTCTTTGCGTGTGATGCATCTCTTGGAATCCCAGGTCTTCACATTAAGAGATGGAAAGCAATACCAGACATAGAAATGGTCTGGAGAATGGAGAATCCAATTCTCTATACCAATTGAGTGATACTTGGCAGCAACAACATGGCAAATTTGGATGAGAGACTCGGCGTTAACCCTGTTGTAGTTGCACTCATGGTTTTCACTACAGAAAAGTTCCCTCTAATTTAAATCAGGTAATTGTGGTAGCTTTATACAATGAAGAGTCACTCACCTTGTTGATCATTTCCTCCTCTGGAATAATCCCTTTTAGAGATGATATCCGACCAAGTCTCTTCATACTAACCATTATAGGTTCCGAAGATGTATCTCTCGGGAAATCAAAGGACACAATCTGGCCAATATCTCTGGGACCATCACAAGACGAATAGAGGACATAGTCATGAACATGAAACTCATGTCCACCAAATGCAAGTGATGTTTTGCTCTTTGCAATCTGCTTATCACTTTCTTCTTGAACAATGTCACATACAGGACAGTTGTCGGTTTTGTTGTTGTAGTTGAACATGTAGAATTCATTGCGAATGTCTGTGAATGAGGCTGTTTCTGGATCATACTCATTTCTGGATAGGGAGCAAAAAAATTATATCAGAGAAAGGAGAAAAGTGTGGACAATCACTCACTTGCAGCCAAATATGTCACATTCACTAAGGACATAAATCAGCTGTAAAAAAAATTAAAAAAAAATTTTTGACCTGAGGTACACCATAGTGACCAGCTTGTAAATGTGAGAATCGGATTTGATCAACTTTCAACGTGCTTTGTGCACACTTGATGGTTGTGTCAAGATTTGGACCAGCCGTGTCGACAGTGTAGGCAGTGAAATGGCCAAACTTGTCTCCAACCTAGCATCTGGTGGTAATATCGACGACAATGACAAAGACAATGCAAGCTCAGATGATCCTGATAGAGAACTGAACAAGGAAAAGAAGAAGAGAGCTACGCATCACACTACTCAACTTGTCAACACCGCACAGCTGAAGAATAAGAAACCTGATTTAGAATTTAGCATCAATCCTCTTGTAACACTTCTGTGGGTTGATCCATTGACCTCGCGGAAAAATGGAACTAGCGGGGCTTGCACCCGCGCCTGCTGTGCTAACTACTACACTATAGTCCTGTGTTACCGTAGTGTTTTCTAGGGACTAATACCCAGAGTAGCCGGGTTAACACCTAACCCTGAGGATCTATCAACGGCTGGACTACGGGCCATTACACCCGCCCCCCTAGACCAGACCGAATCCAAGGGGTAACTTTGGTGGTCCTCATAATGTAGCTTATCCTATCCAATGAATGCCATCAGGTCTGCAGGTCTTACATCATCTAGGGTAAAGCCCATCCAAGACAGCGGCCATCACAATGACATGTCGCAGGACCTGGTCGCGAACTCGGGCTGTAAAGCCACTGTAGTTCCACCATATGTAACACTTCCGTGGGTCGATCCATTGACCTTGCGGAAAAATGGAACTAGTGGGGCTCGCACCCGCACCTGCCGTGCTAACTACTACACTATAGTCCCGTGTTACCATAGTGTTTTCTAGGGACTAATACCCAGAGTAGCCAGGTTAACACCTAACCCTGAGGATCTATCAACAGCCGGACTACTGGCCATTACACCTCTCTTCCAAAAAAACCTGCACAGATTTTGACAAGGGAAGTGCTCAGGGCCTACTCATGAACCACTTGAGTTTGGGTGTTGGCCAGGACGGAACTTTATGTGTCGTCTTTGATGCAAGTGATTCCATGAGTAAGGCTGAAGAAGAAGAGGGGAATTTTGAGGAGCCCGAAGATTTAATTGACCTGACCCAACTACGTGGTTAGTACCTCGTTTCTTTTATATGATTGTTTTCATTGAACACTCTACTTACACCTCAATTCTTTCCCGACCTTGATGCGCTTAAGAGTAAAGTCATTTCCCAGGAGCTCTCCGATTTCTGTTTTGCCCAAGACCCCTCGGCCACCAATGAAACTACCTTCTTCCAAGACAACACCATGGCAGACGACAATGGCAATGATGGCATAGATGCCTTTGCGGCAATGGCTGATGCCCCTGCTGGTGATGATACAGGGGAGGTATGGGCATGATGGACCAGGATGATTTCGGCAACAGCAATTCAAACAGGTCTGTTGGTCCACCAAGTGATGGCCAAGGTGGAGGTCCATTTGTTCCATTCAATCCTTGCAATGCCCCGAACCAAAGAGATCTGATGCTCACAATGAATGACGAGGACAGAGGAGGTATGATGGACTATTTCAACAAGAACTTTGCACAAAATTGGACTGGTCCCAAGCACTGGAAAATGAGGAAACCAGTCTGTCGAAGTATGTTTTTGTTCTTTTCACCTGAAATACACTCACTCTCCAAGTAGGCGATGCCAATCCGGCTGCAAAAGCCACCAAGCCACACAAGGAGAAGAAGGAGCCAAACCGGATTGACTTTCTTACCCCCCTCGATCCCAATAAATCATGGAAGACTGTCGCCGAGGAGCTGTTTGCCCCACCAGGTAAAGGTGCTTCAATTAATATGGCTGGAACAAGTGCCACTGCAAAAAAGCACAAGACAAAGGATGAAAAGAAAAGGGATAACCATCCTGATGATATGCATTTCTCCAGTCACCAGCTTGTTACACTGTTCTTAAAGCCCAAATTCTCAGTCAGTCCTGTTTTGGCTTCTTCAAATGAGACCACTCTTAACTTTTTTTATGATAGCTCAAGATGTGTGGCCAACGGGCGCCAGCTCCTACAAACGCGGAAGGCAAAGTTGATGAGAACTTTTGGGCGCAAGCTGCGGCTGATCAAGCTGCTGGCCATAACAATGATGACATGGACAATAGTGTGTTTAAATTTCCTGGAAGATCATTCCAGTGTATTCATTGTGCTCAAAAGATGCCGCTGGTGATGCTATTCCATTTAACACACAATTCTTTCATGACAACTATGATGATGGACCTGGTTCCAATGATGCTTACGATGGCAATGGTGGTGAAGGAAGTGGTCCTGTTGATCCAGGAGAAAAGGATCTCCTTGCCGTTGCTCAGGGTCAAACACAGAGAGTTAAACCCAAAGCTGTCAGGTTTTCAAAATGGGCCAAACAAGTTGATGTTAGGAAGCTGAAGGAGAACATCTGGAAAGGGTTGAACATTGATGAGCTTACTCCCAAGAAGAATGCTGAAGACATGGTCAGTCATGAAATAATCTCTCTACTTCTCTTTGATTCAAATGGATTTTTATCCTGACTAGGATGTTGATGATGATGATGATGTTCCTGAGCCTGTAAAGCCCACAGAGGCTCGCCAGTTCACCTCTGTCATCTCCAACCTCCAAAGATCTTATCCTCGGGACAAGATGGAGGAAATTAGCACCAGCTTTTGCTTCATTTGTCTTCTTCATCTTGCCAATGAACAAGGCCTTAAACTCGAGAACAATGCAACCTCTTTGTTAGGTGGCAACTCTGTAGACATAAAAATTGGCAACATATGGGACCTCAAGGTAAGATTGCCTCAATTCATATTTACCTTGGTACTGGCTGACCCTGCGTCTTATACTTAGGTCTATTGTGATCCCAAGGTTTCACAAACTGCATGATTCCTACAGACTAATGCATGCCAACCACTTATGCTGCTCCTATCCCCCCATCTATGATCTATCAAATTCTCTTCTCTCTTTGTATTGGTGCTCCATACTCTGCTATGACCCACATCCACATCCTATGCACCCACCTTTTTCTTCTATTAACCAACTATGGCCACTATCATTAACATTCCTACTTCACACTTATTACACACATTCATTACTTATTTTCTCTTCACAATGCCGCACAGACCCTTATACACAGTATTGACTCATTATTACTCAATTCCGGTTCCACTGAATGACTCAACATCAGTCAATCACGGTTCCGCTTAAATGATTCACCATCAGTCATTGCACAGCATCCGCAGTCAGGCTGATCAATCTGCAGCATTTCCGCAGTTATGACTCAAATCTAGTCATTCCGCAGCATTTCCTAACTAGTACATATTAAACAGTATATAAGAAGGCTAGATTTACCAATGTATGGTAGACGTATCATTTTTCTTAAATCCAAAGCCCCACTTGTTTGCTGTTATCACTTGTGTGAATCACCAGACCAACTCATTGTATCTTGTTGAGCTAACTCCAAGTTGTATCCACTAATATTCACCTGTTGAGCTATCTCCTAGTGAATACTTCTTTAATTGCCACTTGTTGAGCTATCTCCGAGTTGCAACTTTCTATTACTTGTTGAGCTATCTCCGAGTATTAGACACCACACTCACTACTACTTGTTGAGCCATCTCTGAGTATTAGTTCTGATTCATATTACTGCTTGTCGAGCCATCTCCGAGGGTAATCTTATTATTATTTGTCGAGCTATCTCCAAATAATAACTTCTGTGAGTTTTGTATTACAAACTAGTTACTAACTTTACTTGAGCCTAGTTGTTTGAGTATATATTTTTTGCCTAGCGGTTTCAACAAACGGAAAGGCTTGCTCTATAATCTCATTAATTTCTCTTATCATTTTTACTGCCAAGTTATGTACTGTGAAGGTTTGGACGAGACTATTGATCAAGTCATAACATACTCTTTTACATAACACATATATTTTTATTCACCGAGGAAGATATATTAACTTATAAGAACCCTATATATGGCTGTGCTCCTTCTACTGATCCAGCGCACAACCATGGCACTCCTTAACGATGTCCAATCAAAGCCAATGCAGAATATTCACTCAGGGAGTGACCAGCGAAAGCACAATCATTCTGAACAAAGCCTTTGGAACGCATAACCTTGAATGCCGCTTTTTCGGTTACAATAAGGGCTATTTGCATAGCACCATAACTGAACATATATTTGGGAGTCCAAATATTGATGTCGGCAAAGAGAGGAAGAGTTTAATAGTACCATCCTTGTCAGTGGTATCATAGGACATGTCCATGTACCGCTGACAAATTGCTTGCCCTTTGATACCACCAACGGCCTTTTCCTTCAGGTTGTTCTTGACAATTTTGAGGATTGAGAAACTATAGACAGCATGTATATGTTCATTGGCGCCATCCCAAACACCACAAGGAGCAGGGGAAGAGTTATAAAGTACATGCCCATGTTAGGTTCTTATGATCCTTCATCGGAAAAAATAACCCTTATATGACCCTGTATGTATCATAGTTGTTGGCTGAGAGACTGCAGCAGATCCTTCCAAAACTTCTCCCCGGGAGCATTCACGGTTTCAATCTTGACAACAATATTTCTGTTGTGCATACCAACATGACAAATGTGGACAGTAAGCTCCTCGCCCATACCAACAAAAGAGACATCATCATATTTAAGTCATCAGTTATGTGTTATGGTTTCGGGGAGGCCAGCATAACAAGAGAAGTACAGGTTGATGTGAATCGGGTTGAAATCACCCGAGACCCCAGAGTGGGGCTCATTAGTAAGAGGGGAGAAGAATGAAGTTGTCCCTTCAATAGTGAGTTTGTAACCTTCATTGGCGAGGGGTACAGTCTGTCCTTTGGGGGAACCGTGCCTCTGAAGATAGGAGAGAACAGGGTTGCCATGGGCATCGTCAGCCTGGAAGTCAATGCAACCAACCTTGTGGCAAACCTTCAGCTGGTCACGAATGAATATCTCCACAGAGACGGTGGGCTTGTGGAAGGAAGTATGGTCTTTGAAGGAAACCTGAGACTGAACGCGAAAATGAGCGGAAGTCCAGGAGTGAGAGATTTAGGCTCATCATCCCAGTCAAACCACTCTTTGGACTGAAGGACACCCACGTCAGGATTGGTGGTAGAAGTGACAACATAGTCCGGTTCAGCTGACTTGAGTGTGTTACTATAGTTGGTGAAGACACTGCGGTAAAGGAAACCGGAGACTACCTCAACAACATGCTTCCCTTTGCGATAAACGTGACCTTTGACCTTAACGACTTTTCCAGTAGCACTGTTCACAACAGACAAAGACCGCGATGGAAGATGTCCAGAATATTTCTTGCAATGATAAGAATTGACTGTTGACATTGAAAGGAAGCTAAGATGGAAAGAGTTCCAAGTCCATGGAGGCTGGAAGAATAGTTGAGGGTGTTTGTATACCACATTAATGAGTGCATTATTAGCGAAAGCGGAGGGAGGGGACTGAAACCGATGTTTGATGATGAATCAAGCTGTCAAGCGGTGTCTAGGCAGAGAATGCATAGCTTGTCAAAATTTGTGTTTTTTGTGGTATCCCGTTTTTAGTGTCTCCTCTGGTCTCTGGTCACCATTCTTCTTTGCCAGAGATGTACATGGTAGATGAGAAAAGATGGGTCAGTTGAGTTGAGAAGCACCCAAGTGCCAGAAAGGAAAGGAAAGGAAAGGAAAAACCGACGCCGGTATAGGGGTATAGGCCATCTTTGAGAACTCTTGGGGCCTGCGGTGAAGATGCTATCTTTTTTGAGTGAGTGCTAACACTGCAAACTCGGCTCCAGTATGCCCAAAATTCATTGCCAAAGGTGAAGGCAAAAACCCTGAGGAAACCCTATCTAAGCAGGAGGGTTTGTAAGTCTGAAATGAGTTTCAAGAAGAGCAAGTCAGAGATGTACCGGTATGCGTCAAAAATTGATATCATGTATTTTGGGATGAAAGATTAAGGGGGTGCATTGAACAAAAAAGAGAAGAGCTCCAAGTGGGGTTGGGATGGTAAAGGAGAAGGCCCGAATGTACATAGAGCGGCGCCGAAAAGGCTGAGCCGTGAATCGTGTTCTTTGGACGGGACATAGGGCAGAAATTTTTCATAACTGTACGGTACATTAGAAAGCGGACCATCCGTGTTTGTTTTCAGTACCTCATTTTCACCCTATCACAAATCTAAGCTCACCTGCTTAATGTGTTGATAGGGGAAGTAAGAAGCTAAGTGTGAGAGAGAGATGCTTGTATGAAGACAATAAGATGTTCTTGAGTCTGGGGACTGTAGGAGCAGACCCCACTACTTATATACATGTGTAACTAAATAGGACCCAGAGTACTTTACTCTGGGTAGTTCCAGAAGGTTCTACCTACTCTGGGTAGTTCTAGAAGGTTCTACTGTCAAGGTGAAACTATCTGTCAAAAGGTGTCACCATCTGTCAAAGGTGACACTGTCTGTCAAGTTTAGACAGGTGGAAATGCATTGCCTTCATCAGAGGGAAGGTTAATAGTTCCTTGAGCTAGTTTGTCTTCCTTCAACATTGCATCATCAGGATTCAGGATTCAGGTGGACTTGAATGATTTGTTTGTGATTTGTTCCTTTGGGCTTGAGGCTAGCTTGAGGCTCAGTTCTATTGAACTTATTAATCTCAACATATATATCTATCAAGTTTATTCAGCCAGGGATTCAGCCGGAAACGCTGAAACAAGGCTGGAATCATGGCCCTATGCAAGCCCTATGCCAACCCAATTGAACAGCATATCATTGATTCCACAAATGATTATTAGCATGATCTTCAAGGTGTCAATGTGATGTAGTAGTACTTGGGCCAGACGGTATGGTTGATTACCTCGGTGGCTTTACCACTGTTTACTTGAGATGTTATTGTCGCAGTGAAGCCGATCCGGGCTGCGCGCGCCACATAGAAGTCCCGCTACCTCGCACACTTCGGGATAAGCATGAGGATATCCTTTCTTCTCTTTGCTTTCTTTATTCCTCAACCTTATTCCATTATTTTCTTTGTTCTTTCTATTTACCACATCAGCGCATAAAGCTTTGGGTACCTACAACTTAGCACCCCAGTTGATCACTGTTGGACTTCGTCATCTATCATATTCATTATACTTACTATGGAACAGTCTTCTCACTTCGTTACTATCTATGGAACGTTCTCTCTCACTGTAGCTACTGGTATGTGAACTAGTTGTACTATCTTTATCCTGCCCACTCGCCATTGCTTTATTATTGTGCTATTGTCTATTCTTGCTCACTTACCTTGTGCTATGTTCTACTCTCGTCTTATTACTCTCACTCCATCTGTGAACACTGATACTGTTACAGGGGGGCATCATGGGAAGGAGGGCCAAGCAAATATTCCTACGGTTCCTTGTCAGGTACATCTTTGTTGGTGGGGGTTGGTGGGGCTTGAACAATGGAGAAAATCCTTATGAGCATCCCGCTCATTCAAGGTTTCAACTACAAGTTTGGAGGAATGATGTGGTTACAGATATACAACATTTCACCAGGAAATTTCCCCTGAAGACTGTAGAAAGGTAGGTGAAGCATTGCTAAATATTCTGGGCTTCTCAGAGAATGTTGTCAGAGTTATTAATGTAACATCTGAACCTGCTTCTGATCACCAAGGTGAGCAGATGAATATTAGCATGCTTATTCACTGATATTTTTTTTTCCAGGCTTGCAACACACCTTGCCCAGTTTCAAACCTGGAATCTTTCTGTGTATTTTGTCAAAAGTAGTGGGAACAAAAGTAGCAGTCTTTATGAGTGCTTACTTGCAAAATCACTGTACTGATCTTACACCAAGGTTTGTACAAGTGTCTCAATCCTGATTGCTACTTTATGACAATGATAACAAATGTCTCTCCGACTGCGAAACAAATCCTCAGTTATCCATCCATGTGTGTGTTTATCTTGAATTACCTTTAAAGTTACTTCTCAAGTGGCTAGTCACTTAGTGTCGTCGAATTCTCACCGTCCATGAGGTGGCTTGCTCACAAGGCTTTCCAAGATCATTTTGTTTTTTATGCAATTGAAGATAGTGTGATAACTTTAGGTTATACTATCCAATACTCAGAAGACTGTCTGCTCACTGCATTTTTCTAGTGGTATGAACATATTTAGGTTTTGTGCAGTGTTTGACCTGACACCCATCTGCATAGCATTGTTGCATTGGGAATGCCGTCCCTGGCAACTTTCTCTTGCGCTTGAGGAGGAAATCAAGAAAGCCCTGTACAGGCAGTACAAGCAAAACCAAATTGAAATTGACTGATACTGTGTGTAAGAACCTGGGGGTGCTTTTCTTAGGTTGATTTGTCTGTTCAGCAAACCGCAATGAATAGAATGTATATCTGGATCCAAAGACACTATATAATGCCCTTGTAGTGTGCGGACACAATAATATGTACATAATACTGATAACCTGTAACTACGTATGACATTGATAACAATATTGGGAACCAAGAAATAAAATAGTGCAAGATGACAAAAAAAAGCCTTGTCTGAATCACCCACAGGTTTCCTGGGCCTCGATACACACATCTATAAGGCAAGCATAGTTCAATGAGGATGTGACCTGGCCCAGCCTCTGATCAACGGCCCTCAAGAACAGCTTGTTTGCTGGTCAGAATAGGTCAGTCAATCACTGTTAATCGCAAGGCAACAAACATACTCAATAGGTCCATAACCTACTTCGACTTCCCAGTGAAGAGATCCAATTGAAAGAGGCCAACAAGCAAAGGTTTCCGAGTTGAAGATAAAGGATATATAATGGCTGAATTTTACCTTTAGTAAATACAATGCATTTTAATCCATGTATGCCTTCCAAAGCTGATTTGGATGGTGAGAGGAAAAGAGGAAAAGCTGTTCAAGTATACTATTGATGCATCCCATGCAGGAAACATATGTCTTTTTGATGTTTCTTACTAGTTTCAGAAATTAACCATGATGGCCCCTGTAACAGTATAAGTCGTTGAGCTGTTATGATGTAAATGTTATTAGTACCAGTTGAAACAACGGAGGTTGCTGATAGCACAGCAACTGTGACAAAAGGGAACAGAGTGCTTTACAAGACATGAGTTGGAGAAATGGTCTGACCATCTGCAAAATTTAGATGCAAGTAAGGGAAACACTCTCCAAGAGAAAGGCATATAGGGGCTGAGGAAACTCGGGTAGCAGTATCCCAGGAAGGCTGGTGACCAAAAAGAATCAAACATGACTTGAGGTACACCATAGTGACCAGCTTGTAAATGTGAGAATTGGATTTGATAGCTAGATGATGTATATCAGAACATTGTCATATATACAATGAAAAAAGACAAATAAAACCATTTCATTTAGACATCAAATAAGCAGCTTGAGGACTCCTTGCTTAATGCCACCTTCAATGCGATGTCAGCCATTCTGCACCCCCATTAATTGGCATGAACAAAAGCCTACAACATTTTTTAAAATAATTATTTTCTGCCTCAAGTGATTGATGAGGCTAAGCAGTGGGAGTGTGAGATTTGTTTTTATATTGTTTGCATTCTGATTATATTTTAAGTCGAATGTGGCTGACTGCAAGTGTAAAATCAGCTCAGCTTCAAAAGCATGCAGAAAAAAGCGCACCAGGGAAAACTAGCAATCAGAACTTCAGTGTCACCTGGCTGAAGAGAAAATTCTACTGGCTTGCCAGTTGCTTTGGTTATGGGACTATCATCTGGATTGTTTTTGTTGAGGTTCTTTTTGATAATATACCGAACTGCATCATTGACAGATATATTAAGAATTGCATCAGGAAAAGGCTAATAGACTCAAGAACTTGAGTATATTTGCCAACTTGAGGCCAACCTGAGTATATTTCAACTGTAGAGTAGTAATGCCCAAGTTGCTATTTAAGTTGAATTGAATGAGGTTTAGGTTTAAAAAAAGATCAATTGTGTAGACAGAGGTCATTAGGTATCTAGACAAAATTCTATACAACTGGGGGTGTGGATGGGACCAGGGTAGGAAAGTGCAAAGACAGGAAGTGAATAAAGGAACATAGAGAGGCTCCCTAGAGACTGTGAATGTGCCCTACATTGAAAAAATTGAAAGAAAACCAAGGGAGAGATGGCAAAAACATCAAAATCCCCTAAGTGAGACTGACCAGGAGGAGATGAACAAGATAGAAAGTGAACCAGAAAGGGAGTAGAGGAGCATGGAGAGGATCCTAAGCGAATGTGAACGGGCCCTACCTCGGAAAAATTGAGTGAAAATTGAAGGAGTTATGGCAAAAACATTGAAAATCACCTATATGACGAGAGAGAGATGGAAAAAGTTGGGAATTGCTCTAGCGTGAGTAAAGCGATAGTGAGGGGGTACCTAGGGATCTAAACGAGCCCTGGACGAAAGAAATCGAATGGAACTGATGGAAATATGGCAAAAACAGCGAAAATCACTTAAGTGAGAATGAACTGAGGAGTGCTGAACAACATGGGGAACTGATCATATGAGATCAAAGCAGCTA
>JADNRY010000256.1:0-88581 GCA_015501585.1 Rhodocollybia butyracea
GATAAGTGGTGGTTAAGCGCCCAAATGCCGCCGTGCCGTGAGGACAAATTACGCGCTTGCGTTTGCTCTGTCACTTTTTCTTACAGCCTCTCTGCATTGGCCTCTTACCCTCTCATTCTTACTGCTTTAGATTTTCTTTTCGGTCGGTCTATACATCCTCATGTGAGTTATCTGCCTCTCAGCATCAAAAAAACAATCAAAATAATTTTGCTCTACAGCATGACAAGTAACGGGACCCCACACCACAATGCCATTCCTTCAGAAGTTGGTTGGCAATTTGTACCCCAATACTATAACTTTGTAAACAAAGAGCCTGAGCGCCTACACTGTTTTTACAACAAACGGTCTACTTTCATTCATGGGTCAGAAGGCGAAGATGGTAAAACTTGTCACGGTCAACAGGTGCATTTTGTTATATTTCTCGAGTTCAAAAACCATATCTGACATTTTTTCTAAAGGAAATTCATGCTCAGATAACTTCTCTCGGCTTTCAGGATTGTAACATCTTCATTCACTCGGTAGATGCCCAGTCGTCTGCCGATGGAGGAATCATCATTCAAGTCATTGGTGAAATGTCCAACCACTCTGGGCCATGGCGAAAATTTGTTCAGACGTTCTTTCTTGCGGAACAGCCAAACGGCTATTTTGTTCTGAACGACATTTTTAGGTTTTTGAAGGAAGACTCTGTCGAAGGTGATTTGGCTGACGAACCCGAAGTTGCTGCTGTCTCGTCTGGTCCTGTACCAGCTGCTGAGCCTGCTGTTGCCCCCCCGGAATTCATTCGAGAGCCATCTCCTCCTCCTACTCCTCCAGTCGAGGTTGTAGAGGCAACCGCTCCTCCGGTTGAAGAGCCACCCGTTACTGTCGCTGAAATCGAGGAGCCCGTTGCTGTTCCTACTCCGGAGCCTGTTGATCTGGTTAACGGTCACGAGATTGAAAGGCCTGTTACTCCTGCTCCAGCGTCAAAATCTCCTGCGCCTCCTCCTGCAGATATTGCGCCAACACCACCTCCTGTCGCTCCTGTTGCTGCCGCGCCATCACCTTCTCCCGCACCAGCAGCAGCAGCAGCCGCTCCTGTACCGGCGCATGTTCCTGCGGCAGCTCCCGTTCCTAAAACTTGGGCCAACTTGGCTGCCTTGAATACAAAGAAATGGGGCAACGCTGTTGCCCACGATTCACGGGGCTCATCGGAAAACATCGCAAACTCTTCTCCGTCGGTTGCCAGCACCAGTGGTACGCAAACTCCGGTCAAACCTGCAGGTGCTCCCAGAACACCTAATCCAGCTTACGCTGCTGCTCAAAGCGTAACGACTGCTCAGTGTTTCATCAAGGTGTGTTTTCTCTTATCGTTCAGTATGCGGTGATCTCACTTGACCTTGGTCTACAGAGTGTAACGGAGCCCATCTCCCCTCAAGCGCTCACCGCTGCACTCACCCGCTTTGGTCCACTCAAGGCACCCGTCGAGATTGTTCGGAATAAAGCCTGTGCATTTGCGGAATTCGCTACAGTCGATGCTGCCAAGCGCGCAATTGTCGTATCATTGCCTCCCGTCGCTGGTGGTGAAGGTGGTATCAAGGTTGATGTTGGTGGTGGGGAATCGTTGAAGATCATTGTAGAGACTAAAAAAGAGAGAGGTGAAAGGCCGGTCAGCCGTGGCCGTGGTGGCGGTCCACCCTTTACAGGTGAAGGACGTGGGACCGGCTCCGGCTCTCTGATACTCGGGGTGGATTCAGAGGCACCCCGAGAGGTACTGGACGAGGTAGAGGCGCTAGGTAGTTCTGCTGTCTCACACGTATTGGGTTTGAGAGATGAAAGATTGAAATCACCTCTTCAAGTTTGATTCGTCTTTCACGAAAAAAAAAGCACCGTTAATTCAAAGAAAAATTCAAAATATCGTTCTTTTCGCGTTTCTTGCTCTACAATTTCCTATCCCTGTATCCTCTGCGTCGTCTTTTGCTTTTTGTTTTGTGGTCTCGCTGACCCTGTGGCTTTCGTCAGCAAATGTTGCATTGTTTACCCTTTCCCTACCTATAGCACACTCATGCCTTTCCTTCATGTCGTTCGTATACATCACGACCAATCATGCTTTCCCATTTTCTTGTTATCCGCAATCCCGATGTAGCCCCAGCGCCAATGTTTATTCACTCTATGCTTATTTCTTCAAGTTCATGTAGAAATCTTTAAGACTCTTCTATCATCATCTATGACCCAACTGGTCGTTGGAGCTACACGTGTGTGACTCGGATGCGTTGAATTTGTGGAATTATTATATTCCTTTTCTCTCTCTCTCTCTCTCTTGATGTTATACCCAACATGAAATTTGCAAAGTACTGTAATCAATTGGATTTGCGTTAAAAATACTGATATACTTGTCCAGATACCTCGAACAGACTCAGGTGAATAAACATGCCTCCATGAAATGAATACATCATTCATGCGCGCTAGACTCCGGAATGGAAAAGGGCTTATATGTAAGCACTAAGCAACATGTCGTGCTGTGCATAATTAGACTTAACAGAATTTACCAGTGACTATCGAGGGTTGAAAAAGAAAATCCCCAAAGGAACGAAAGCTACTGAATCTTTGCTGAAAGCAGAGCCTGAACATATCTCTGGTGAACTCGGGGATGTTGATGAAGCTCCGTCAACATCACGTACGGGCCATAGTGCTGGAGAACTCCTTGTGCGGAAAAAATCATTTACTATTCGGAAAAGGACAGTTTCAGAGACGTTAGTTCCTGATCATGCTGCCTCAACCCAAGCTAGTCGCAAATCCTCGTTGAGCCAGCTAGGTAGGGCGATGACAAGGAAATCCCAGAATCAGAATAGCAGAGGATTCCTGCTCGAGGTGCGTGAAGTTCCAACTGTAATTTCGGAATTCACATCCTCAATATTCTGATAGCGAATACTACTCATATCCCTCTACAACCCTTTGTTGATTCTATGCCAATGCATGACCTTTTACCACTTCTTTCAACGCAGGAGACAGAATTTGTCAATACTTTGGACAAGGAGCTGGAAAAAGTAGAGACTTTCTATGGAGCAAGGAAGAAGCACTTTGAAGCGCGATCGAAGGTTTTGGAGGCTCAGTTGATAGAACTGAGTGTACATCACGAACGTTTTCATGTATGTGTCAGTATCTGAGATACCCCTTCAGTCGTTGACAGTGTCTGCAGGAAGCCCAGGTCAAAGGCAATGGATGGATGAATATCCTCGTATTTGCAAAAAAACCTTATGCACCTAAATTCGATGCGCATACTCACCATTCTCGAATTACCGTAGTCCAGAAAAAACAAAGCACCTGTCCCTAGGGACCTACATTCTGATGGACATTCACGGCGGACCTCAGTAGATAATCAATCCTATCTTCCTGCGGAACTGGATCCTGAAGATTATCAAAATGCGAGAAGAAACTTAAAAAGGCAGTCCTTGAGCATTACCGGTAACAGAGTCGTTTCATTCTTTCTTTGGCTCCTTTGACATTTCCACTTTAAGCGGACTTGAAATGCTTCAGAACTACAGAGTACGCTCCAGAACTTTCTGCAGCGTTTCATCAGCCTAAATAAGGTTTCCTTGCATGCAGATTCTGAACATCACAGGGTTCAGGAAGGCCCTTAAGAAATTCGAAAAACTCACGAAGGTAAAGAACTCTTTTTCGAGCACTCCTTGTCGTTCTGATTTTTGAGCAGATTCCTATTCAACATGCTTATATGACTGAGAGAGCGCGTTCTGCATATCTTTCCATACGACTTTTCTGAAACTGGAATTTTAGGTGGACACAAGCGGTTTTGCTTCAGACTCGACTCTTCGTGGCATGATGGATGAAATGGAAGTGCGCTATGCTAGCCATTTTGGTGTGTGTGAATTCCTCTGATCGTTATTTTTTTTTGAATCCTCACTCCCTTCAAGCTCATGGGGACAAAAAGAGAGCTAAGACGCGTCTACGTGCCGGAGGACTCTTCAAAACCCATCATTTTAGCACATTTCGCTCCGGGATGCTCATTGGTATAGGAATACCTGCTTTGATCTCAGGCATCATTTCCAGTAGGGTACCTGATACTTCTCATTAACGTCTCTAATGACTTCCTAAGGCTTTCAGGCTGAGACTAGAGCCAGTATCCCGGGCTGGGATGGTTTACTATTTGTATACAGTATACTGCTTATCCCCGTTGTGTTTTCAATTTTGGTTGGAATCAATCTCGCGGTATGGTCTCGTTCGCAGATTAATTATGTGTTCATTTTCGGTGAGAACCCTCCTAATGTGTTCTCGGCGTGAGCCAACGTGTTCACATCAGAATTGGACCCACGCACACGATTGGATCATCGCCAGTATTTTGAGGTATGTTTCTAACATGCTCCGTCTTCCGCGTTTACTTACTTTCCGAAGATTCCCAGTCTTCTATTTGCAACGCTATGCTTTGCATTTTGGCTTTCATTTGCTCGTATCGGAGCTCCGTCGGTTTCACCCGACATATGGCCATTAGTATGGCTTGGTTTCACCGCCCTGGTTATGTTCGACCCTTTCAATCTGTTCTTCAGGAGTTCGCGCTATTGGTTAATCAAGAGCATCTCAAAATTGCTGACATCGGGTACCCGCCCCGTCGAGGTGAGGGTGTTTGCCTCTTGTTCATACTCGTCTAACGAATCATCTTTTCAGTTTGCCGATTTCTGGATGGGGTTAGTTAATCTTGCAAAACAAAATCCATGCTCAACGCTAATGATACTCAACCAGAGATCAGTTTTGTAGCCTCATATTTACGCTATCTGACCTGTACCTCTTTGGTTGCTCTTATGCTCGCCACTTCAACGGTTGGCGTGATTGTGGCTCCTCGGCCCCAACATGGCCAGCAGCCTTCGTCCTGGCTATGCTCCCCTTTCTTATTCGTGTTATTCAGAGTGTCAAACGTTATGTTGACTCTAGGTTAAACACACATCTAATTAATGTGAGGTCGGTCTGGCCTTCTCCATTCACCTATTCCCACCTGCTTTGTTTTAGGGAGGAAAATATCTGGCTGGAATTGCGTACTACCTCTCTTATTATATCTGGAGACGTCAAGGTAATGAGTTTTTTCCGCGCAAGTTATCCACTTATGTGCAGTCTAGGGAGTTCTCGTAACACGAGTTTTGCCCTTTGGTGTCTCTTTGGAACCATCTACTCACTTTATGCAGCAGGATGGGTGCGTTTTAGTCGCTATATTCATCTTCATCCCGTATTCATTTGGGTGCTTATAGGATGTTTTGATGGACTGGTCACTTCTTCGACCTCATGTGAAATATCGCTTCCTGCGGGCAGAGTTAATATACACAGACTACGTTCCTGTAAGCTTTATGCTTCAAGTTATGCGCACATATATCTGACCAAACTTACATATACAGCTCTACTATTTCGCCATTGTGAGCACTATTTATCAGGAGGCATCATCTTGCTAACGCTGTTGCAGATATCTAACCTTCTAATCCGGTTTATTTGGGTGATTTATATACCTTCAAGTTCTGCACCCAACTTCTACTTGAGGCTTTTCATTGCGGGGTTTTTGGAAATGCTTAGACGATGGCAATGGAACTTTTGTAAGTTTTCCGTCCTAGCAAGACTACCCAGAAGCTAATTCCATGTCTGTAGTCCGTTTGGAGAACGAGCATCTTGGTAACATGGACCAGTATCGAGTAACCCATGAAGTCCCATTACCGTATGATAGTCACCACCGTATCGACACCGATGATGATTGAAGTTCTTCAGAGCTTCATATGTAATTACTACTACTTGATACAGTACCGGGTAAAACAAAACCGAAACAAGAAAATGTTTTGAGGACAGTAGTCACTTCATCGACGCCACGAGTAGCTCAAGCTCCCTTGCTACAAGCGAATTCGGACACTTTTTACGGAGTTGCCTGAGGAAAAGAAACGTTAGGACAAGCAGTAAATTCGACGGTCTGGACTTACTCAAGTTTCGCCTTATCCCCCCGATCTTTGCATTCCTTTCCAGCCATCCGCCATTCGTCGCACTCGGCATAGAGATCCGCTCGTTTCGGCGCATCACATCGAGCGACGTACGCTACAGCTTCTTTCTTGTACCCTTTCTCTACCAGATAGTGCACGAAAACCTCATAGCCAATTGGGCTCCGTTTCGACCTTGAGAACGCGTCTAAGCCTTCAAAGTCCCGGATTTCCGTCAACGCGTGTAGTTTCGTGTACCAGAATCTACGAGAAATAAGGATCGAACCAAGACTCAATTTTGACGTTGAGGCTTACCGTTTATCTGACACTTTAAAATCCGACTTGATCTTGTCGGCTTTTTTGAGCATTCCGTTCACTATGCACCGTCGAATTGTTTCGTTCACGCTCTGGCCGAAGAATGAGATCTTGCCGTCCGACTCTGCCTCTAATTGTTGCTGGAGGGCAAGCAGACGAGCGGATTCATCCATCATCTGGAGTGAATGAATGAGTGATGCCTGTTACAAGAATGAGTTGTCCCCACCTTTGCTTCAAAGCTACGATCCTTGTCTTCCGAGAAGAATTTCTGAGCCGACTTGACGGTCGTTATCCGACCAGAAGGGTCCTAGATCAGGCATTGTTGAGTCCAATGTGAGAAGCTTTTTCTGAAAAGTTCACTAACCACCATGCGTGAGGCTTCATCCAAGGCTAGTACGGCGCTCTCTACCCTGCGATCATCGGAGTAGTAGAAATCTCGAAGCATGTCCCTGTCTTGTTCCCGAGCGTACACTTGCAATAAACGACTTGCGGGTGCCAGCCGTTCGCCGCCGTCTTCGATCAGACGGAAGAAAGAGCCCAAAGCGAGATGTTTGTGCAGGTGGAGGAGGACTTGATAAGCTGAAAATGTCGTTAAACCAGCGGGCATCGTATATCGGGAACGAACTACTTACCCAGGTCGGTGTCACCACTGTCTACAGCTTTCTGCAGCGCTAGACGATCCTCTTTCATTGAGAGCAGCAGCGGAACTTGGTCCGAGGCTCGTTTCTCATGGTCCAGCAACTGAGAGGGGATGACAATTAGTGAAAGGTAACACTGGCGTTGGCTACACTTTACCTTGGTTGCCAATCCAGTCCTTCCAACCTCCCAAGCACGTTTGGCAATTTCAGCATAGCTAACATCCACGCCTCCTAATTGTTTGAATTTGTCGACGATGAGGCGACAAACCTCGTCGTCTCCATCGAGTTCCGCGTCTTTCCCTGTCCCGCTAGCCACAGGACGCGACTTCAATATTTTAGCACTGGCCCAGTGTTTCAAAACCGCGTCAGGTTTTATTGAAAGGAACGTTGATATCCGTAGTGCTAATAGATGCTCATTGCGGGACGTAAGCCGCGATATGAGATGTGTTGGGGATGTGTAGGAATACCTAGTCGTGAACTCAGCCCGTCTGAACGAAAAACAAAACAGAAAGCAATTCTTACTGAGAATATGTCAATGGAATCCCTACTTCGTAAAAGCGGACAGCGTTCAAAACTTTGAGTGTCTGGCCCATAGTGATAAAGTCTGTGGGGTTGTAAAAATCCAAGAAACCTTGACCGAATTTCGCGGCCTAGACGCACTAGTGAGCAGGTTTCATGAAAGCATGGGAATAGACCTTACATTCAGCAATCGACGTTGCCAATACGGCTCCCACTCCTGGCCGGCAGCATCCACGCATCCGTCTACAGCGGTAGCAAGCTCCGGACGAATGCTCCTGATGCTCTCGTCGGCTTTGGGGGAACGCTGAGAGAAGCTCTCCCAAGCATCGTAGAGGATAGCGGCAGGCGAGGTGGAGCCGGGTCTGAATATCGACAGCGTTGAATCGGGTACCCTCTGGATAAGATCGCAGACATCAGCACCGAATATCCGTACACCGTCTGGTTCCGTAACGGCGAAGACGTTGCCGACGTAGTAATATTCGAGAGTTTCCGCGAAGGGCCCTACGATGACAGCCAAAGACTCCCAGATGACGAGAGTCGCATCGTTTCCGCACCACTCGACCTGCTTGACATTTCCGTGCGCAGAAGGCACGTTGAGGGTATCGAATTCTGCCATACGGCGCTGAAAGTCGGAAGATATGACGAGTAATGTGCCAGCTGCGTTTAGAAGGGCGAGGAGTTTTCCATTGGGTGATGGAGAGACATGGGTAAATGGCCCTTGTGAGAGACGCTGATCGGTACTTTCAAGGTTGTCGACGGTATAGATGGTATTTTCGACTGAGAGAAGGACCTCTACGTGTCTGGAGATATTAGAGTCGGGCGGAATGATAGACCAGGATATAGGCGGATCGGCTAGATCTAAGGCAGCGAATGAGTGGAGCAACGTTGGTGTGCGGGTTACGAGAGCTTACTTGGATTTGCCAAAGTCATTGGACGCGCTCCTTCCCATCCTTTAACTTCCAACAGAGCCAGGGAGCCTGTGAGAGCCACTAGACCATTCTCATAGATTCGGGCATCTATAACGCCCATTTCTGAAGCTTCGCTACCGAGTGAATATTGCTGGTAATCTCCTTGCAGGTCATACACCCTGTACACGCCTTCTTCGTTGAGCACGACGAGCCTTTCGTTCAAGGTCCATCCAAAGCGAATAATCCTACTTTGGTCCCACTAAATCTTGAGCTGGTCAGCCAAAGTAGTATGAGGAAAGACGGGGGAAATCATCCACACTGAACAGTAAAAGGCCTTCTCCTGCGGAGGAATACACCTGGATTTGCGATTTCCCGAAAGCTGGGGCGGCGCGGCCTATAGCGACTAGTTTCGAGTTGTCTCTCATTATTGCTATTTATGTTGTGAGATTCCCTGGGTATTCACTGAACAGCTGGCAAAGCGTACCAAGAGGGCCACCGTAGCGACATCCTGAGATAACATAGTCACCGAGGTCAGGTAGCTTTCCCTGTAACGAGTAAAGTTGCTGTCGGCGATAGAACCCTTTGCCGTCTTGTAACGACTTCCAAGATGTGGTTGGGTGTTCTGACATTTTGAATTAAGCGCCCGTGCGTTGGTCATGACTCATCAGTACTTTCTAATGTCAAACGTTAAGCTGCGGCAACTCTCCTGGCCTTGCACCACATATTGTGCGGTTGAAATCTGGGAAGTGGCGCCGAGCCCAGGCTTTACCGAGCCTTACTGGTACATGAATTTTAGATCTCCGTCCACCAGTCCACATGTTCGTCCAAAAAGGCCAGCTTCTAGCCAGTCGTTTCTTTTGGACTTTGATCAACGCTTCAGCCGTATCAGCCGTGATCTCACATGACTGGGGGGCTGGCCGCTAGCGGCGAAGGGCCGAACCTTTTTGTTAGCACTGCGTAATCAACAAGACTGAATCGGACATGAGATTCCGATAGGAACGCCTGTCAAGAAACAAGCGCTGAGCAAATTCGTGTCAAGCTGACACGATTTTGCTCAGCTTTGTTTTCCGTTGACTCTCAAGCTCGTCGTTGCAGGGCTTACTACCTCCTTCGTATATCGACGCAACTGCATTTCCATTGAACGAACAAGCACAGATTAGTTTTCTTCCCATGTAAACTCTTACCACCAGGCACTTTTTCTTACCTTGAATGCTATGGCTGTTGTCTCTAGCAGCACCGTTTCATCGACGTGTAGTCAGGCTTCCACATGTAATAGTATGGTCTGGGAGCTGGGATTTAGGTGCGTGGTGTCCTATCATTAATGTTAGGATATTCAAACAGCTTTCATTGCAGGATACTTGGCTTACATCTCTGATGGTGGCCAGCCCATTGAAGAGGCGAGACTGCTTCAACCTTTCCTATGCCCCTTGCCACTCCGACTTGGCAGCTACCAACCTTCCCCTGCACTCTGCAACCCCCCAATTGGGCTGGGGGTAACCTTTGTGTTATCCGTTATAGCAGCAGGGAAGGTTGGACGCTGCCTAGACTGGTCATGAAGGGCAATAGTACTGGCGTCATCTTCTTGGTGGGCAATTGTGGTTGACGTATATGTGCACCTAGTTGGCCTGAGCGTCAGAGATTAATAACAGAACCGATTTCCTCATCATATCTCTTGTCCTTAACGTTGTTATGTACATCAGCAAGCGTCATATTTTTAAAACTATAGACAACTATGAATGATGTATACAGGAATCGAAACTAATCAATATTGAACAGGCGTTCATGATATAAAGCGCGTCTCAAGCTAATATCATCAACATTAGTTTCTAGACCTGAGAAGACGAACTCGATGCTGCAGTTCCTTGCTTCTTCGACGGTGAACCCGCAGAGTCAGAGGTGATATCGTCAAGGAAGATACCCTTTCGCTTCCTTACTGACTTCGAAGGACTGACTGCAATGGCAGCTTGTTTCTGAAGGTTACCATTAGCATCTGCCTCTTGCAAGTTTCTATATGAATAAGGTTATACCTTGGCAAGTACCTTGATACAAATGAGGCGGAAGTCCCAGCTCAGTTTGCCCAAATGTTTGAACGCCTGTGTCAGTTGATGAAGTCATGAAAGTTGTTTCATATGAAAGTGGATGCAACGTACCCGAGGCGTGACAAAAAGCTGAAGTGCGACGTTGTTGCCAAGAAGATGTAGATCGTGAAACGACATTGGAAACTCGACTTTCTGGTCATGATCAATAACCAGAACTTCAGGGATCCTATTGAACTTGAAGTCCCTCTCAGGTCCAATTGCGCGCAAGATATCAAAGGGATCAAGATACTCGCTGCCACGACCTTCCTACAAGACTGTAAGGATTTATGCTTGAGAGTTTGAGATGGAACGCACATCAAGAGGTGCTGCATTCTCTACCAGAACAGAGCGACGCGCAAAGATGAACATCTGACCATCGGGCCCGTTTGGGTTAGGTGTAAAGCCCAATCTGAAGTCAACGGCTGCAGCCTAACAAAAATTTGAGTTCAATCGACACCACCTGGCAAAGTAAAGAAATCTGTGTACCTTGAATTTTGCCTCAATAGCTTTGAAAACAGACGTCGCCCAAGTCCAACTTGCTACAGAGGCGGGTGTTCCAGATACCGACCACTCCCAGGTTCTTTCCTTGTTCTTCTCGTAGTTGTTTCGCCAGCTATTGGAATAGAGATGAGAAAATGATCGAGAACTGTGATAGAGACATACGTCAAACAGTCCCATTGTTTTCCGTTAAGCGTGGCCTCTTTTATCAACTGGCCTGCTTCTCTTGTTGCAATCGTGATGCCAGAAGGGCACTGAGCTGCATCTAAATAGCGAGGGAGAACAGCATTGCCATCCGGTCCATTTTTGTACGCGCCATATGACCGAGGCTGAACGGAGAATGCAATCTCAATTCGGTTTGAGATGCTTTGGTAAACATTATTAGTTGAGAATTACTTGCATTGAGATCGAGCTTACCCTGTAGAGGTGAACATTCCAAAGGAACCATCCGGACCAATCTCCACGTTACAGCGACTAATGAGAGAAGGTGCATTACCGTCAATCTCTCCACTAGCTTGAGTGCTGATAGATGTAGCGGCATTGACTATTTTTGTGTAATCATCCTGCGACAAGGATTTTATCCTTCCGTCAGCCTGATCAAGGGGGACAGTGTAATCTGAGTCTGATGCAGTGTCAGACATCGAGCAGAAAGATGAGTGGATCACAAAAAAAACTGTGTTCAAGCTGGGGTTTTTAAAGCAAATTATGGCTGTGTTTCGATTCGTGAAATCGACATGGCGCAATAAGGCTGTGGAGCAAAACAAGGATAGTCAGTGCCCAAACTGCTGTATTTCCATTAATGGTTGCAATGGAGCAGCGGCTTGGCGCGTACTGTGTTGTATTTCCATAGATAGTCGGTGGCCGATGTTTCCAGTTGCCGTTAATGGTCCGCTTGGACTTGGGTTGAAGCAGGCTGGCACTTTTAGTTTGCAGTGAGCTGTATTCAGTGATCTCTATTTTTCTTGGTATGTAGATTTGCACGTCACTATACAGTACTTGTGTACGCAGTTGGCTCTATGTGCTGGGTGAATCACTTAAGCCCGCCACAGCAGAGTGAGTTGCATGCATATGGCGCAATGTGCCTTGCGCGCGTGTGCCAGCTGCTCCTCAATGGCACTGCACCGGTTTTCCTTCCCTACATAGTTGGCGCCTGGTAGCACTGCTGTATTTCCATTAATGGAGCGGCTGCCGCTGCTAAGTTTTAGTTGTTACAGTGGTGTCATAATGTGCAATTTTATTCCAAGATATCACGCAATTTTGGTGGAAGAGCATGACAATCTCAAGGAAACTGCTACTCGAGTCTGTGTACACGTCTTACAACTGCACAGGATACTCCACAAGCCGGCGGGAGTACCTGTACCCTCAGACCTGTTACACGTTGCAGGCCGGGTGTGCGGCAGATTATCTGAACACACTGAAGCAGTGGCTGCCAACACTAAAACAATGAGTCAAGACAAGATAGAAGTCACGTTATGAGCACGTGGTCGTGAAGCATGCTTACAGTCAGGACTTTCCGTTCGTTAAGCCACTGTAGGTGTTGTATTTTATCTGTGCTGGACACGTCTTCATGCTACAGGTTGGAGCGCTGTGCAGGGTTTTCATAATACCATGATAAACTTTGTTTTGCATAATTATTTGTCGTCAATGCAAGGGCCTCTGTTCTGTCCAACTCTTGCCTTAGCTCCTGGGATATATGGTTCTTGATTTTATTCAAGTTAAATGGCCTCAAAATGCACAATCCTTTCAAAGAACGTACTCGTGATAGCATGACATAGGCACTTTGGATTGAACGACAGCTTGCCAGATCTATACATACAACATTAAGAGAGCGCCCCTGTGAGTTATGTGATGTGAATGCAAATGCTGGAATCAAAGGTAACTGGTGACGTGTTGCTGAATAGATTCTCTCAGAGTTGGGAAGACGGAATTTAAATGATTGGGAGGCTAGAGACAAAAGAACTCGATGAGGATGCTCTGCATCACTAGGTGTCCCTTTGAAACCTGGAAAATCTACTGTTGCGGACACTGCATATTTCTGGTTGGGTTGGCGCTCTTCATATTTCACAGAAACTAAAGTTCCAAGTGAACCTTTGGATAAACCAAGCTCAGTTGCAATATTTTCTGTACAAAAGACTGGCATACCCTGTATGAGTGGAAGTTTACCTGCTAAATCTTGGGCTTGTTTTACAGGGACTCTCCACGCAGCTTCAGCAGCCACCCCCTTCAGTTCGCGTTGATTTTTACCACGCCCCCGTATGTCTGTGGAGTGAAAGAATTGGAAGGGTTGACCACTTGCATCTGCAAAAGCCTTTGCACATTTAAAGTTATGTGCATCCCGAGCAGCATTTGTATAGGTTATGAGTGGGCAAGCATTATCGGGGTTGGTGATCCATCTTCTAATATCTATTAGTGACTTAGTTTCTTCCGAGCAATTTGGGTTGGACAGAACATAAAAATCCAGCAACTGCTTGTCTTGCCTTGTACAAGTACCTGTTCGGAGGCGACTAAGCAAGTCAATAAGAATATTATCCCCCTTCTGACGCATTATCTCTGTAAGAACAACCACATGATTTATTTGATGCCAAGCTTGGATCCCTCTAACTTTATACTGAGTCGTTTGATTTAGTGCATTTAAATTATTAGAATTATAACAACGAACAAGTTCACGATCAAATAACGGTGATGCGCCAGGAGGCGGGAGCTGAGCTGGATCACCACAGGTAACAATATTGAGTCTCCCAAAAGGGTGTTCTGTAATACCTTTCGCTATAGAGCAATACTCCGACAGCAAGCTCATGTCACTTGGATCCATAAAATATATCTCATCTACCACTAACGTTCTTACTGGACCAAAACGCCGCTCTAGATCATTCCGGACCTTCTGTCCAGAATTAGTATCAGCTTTCATGTTTGCCCTTTTAACACGCAGAGCAGCTTCTGCATGTATTGTACAGCCGCCGATGTCACTTGCAACAACACCAGTTGGAGCCGTTAAACGAAATTCTTCTGTGCAATTTAGCTCCTGATGAAACTCTGTCCAAGCTTCAAAGATTCGTGATTTTCCTGTACCACCCGGCCCTGTTACAAGAAGGCGTAATGGTGGAAGCTGGGAATCACTGTCAATCTGTTTACCCACTGCATCGGCAAGAAGCAAGAAAGCCAAAATTTGACGCTCATTGAGACTATGTATTTTTACTAGTGCCATGGCAAGCTTCTGGTATGGTTTCAAAGAGTCCCAATGTTCTTCAGAGTTGGAATCACTTGGATGAAGCTTTAAGTACAGTGCCTTTGCTCGTTCAATTTCACTATTGATATTTGATGAAAATGGCAGTGGAACATGTAGAGAGGGTTCACGATGATGTTGAGTGATGTTCTTCTGAGCAGCTGCCTTCAAGCGGCTATTTATTATGTCTTCTTTTTGCTTAGCAATAGAAATTCGGGAAGCCATTGCTGCCTCTTTATCTTGAAAAGATGCAAGACTTGATGAATTAAGATCATTTGGTAGTATGGACACTTGAGTAACATTATAAAAAACCCTGTGAGCTTGTATTTTCAACAATGGAAGCTACGTCACCAGGCAGCTCATCTATTACTTCATTATCAAGTGAATTATAATCAACTTCTGTGTCCATTGCACTCTCCCATTCAGGATCATATATGTCAGAGGCATCGTCAAAGGCATTAGTAGAACCTGGTAAGACACGACATAGTTCAGCTAGTCTTTTTCTTCTAATTGCAGCATAATCAAACTTTGCATCTTTACTCTCATACTGAAGCTGCATATTTTCCATGATTTTAATATGAGTGTTTCCAGATGTAGAGGATTTCCAGCTGCTAAAAGCAGTGTCCCAAAGTTGGTTTGGAGCTTTCAGTGGTGAAGCACGGTCATCAGACCAAGGCTTGAACAAAGTAAGCATGGCTACTGCATACTTACTTTGGTCCTCTTCTTTATCATTGCGGGGAATTGAGTAACCAACAAGAACTGGGATGCGGGGGTTTTCAGTCACAGTAACTTGCTTTAAACAGTGGGTTGCATATTGTGGATGGCCAGGTTGAAACTGTAAGTAAGTCTTTATTTGAGTTTCAGTTCGAGGAAGTTTATCTTTGGCAAAATTACACATTATATCCCAAGTGCACCACATCAATAATTCTGGTGGTCGGAAGAAAAAAATCATTGAATAGAGAATTTCCTGTTGAAGAATGCTGATTTTTATCATTACTGACTTTAGGATCCATTAAGAAGATTAAAGAGTCGTCTTCATCGGGGCTAAGCTGCTGTTGTTCCGGCAGTCCTTCACAGACATTAACATCAGTAATGTTTTCATCAATGGATGTATAGTTATCATCAAAGATATCTCGTGCAATTTCACGAAGCATACCCGACCAGTAAAATCTTGGGAATGCACGATTAGTGTAATGCGAAGGCTCCCCTAGAAGTGCAGTTGCCACTTGCTGACTGGATAACTCACGTTTTGCAATTAGCTTATTGGCAGTCTTGAGAAGTAGTTGTCGGCTTCTTTCTCCAGTATCAATCACACCATCAATGTCCATTGGGGGATTTTCTGCAAGTATCTTGATGGAAGCACATAATGCCGAGAAAACTAATGCTGTATCTAGTGTGAATTTCACTGTGTAGTTGCCTACATATTGGAACATTGCCATTGCCACAGTACCTGATCCAATGGGTTTAGCATCACTGTTACATCGCTGAGATATTGTAATGAGAGGGTTATGTCCATTCACAAAACCATTGTTACATTTGAGAACAAGGGCATCATCCTCATCAAAATGTGTTTTCTCTGACATCTCACGTGGAAGCTGAAAACGGCAATCTTTATTATCATCACGGAGAGATCTGATATTTTTTGGCAGATGCTTATAGCAAGTGTCACCATGTTCATGAATCATGGCACTACTTTCAAGGACATCCCGTAGGTCTTGAGCAAAACTTTCCTGGAAAGTGGGCTCTGTTGGATCTTGGGAGCGGCTCATAACAGGTTGACGGATATACATACCTTGTTCTCGAATATATTGATGTGTATCCTCAGGGATATTTTGTGAAAATACATCATCATACCAAGCAGTTAACTTTTCCACAAAATTGGGACTAGATTTGCATCTTTGTTTGATCTCCATTGGATTCATACCCTTCTGGAGCCATACAAGCAGATGTATATGGAGTGTACCTCTACCTTGAGCTTCAACAACACCATAATATACAGAAATTTCACCAAAGATTCCCTTTCCATTTTTACGTTTAGTTCCAAGAAGAATGTGAAGAAGAGTCCTAACAGAGTGATGAAAAAATTCGGCAGCAGCCACTGGATTTTGTGCCACAAAAGAAGACCTTTCCAAGTTTTCAGCACCAGGCTTCAAGTCATGAAAGAACTTATCCAAGTCAATTTCTCGGCCAGCTTTAACTTGAGTAATAGGATTATTGGTATCTGTTGGATTTAAGGTCAAGAATATGTGTGGCAGAGCATCAGTGTGTACAATTGAATATAATTCTTCACGCATGTGTTGAATTTCAGCCATTGAGCCAGGTACATCTTCTGCAATGTAGTTGACATGCTGAATAAGCTTTGTGGCAGCTTGCTCCCCTTCAGTCTCTGCACGAGCAAATGGATTTCTTTTGAGTTTGTCAGTGAAAGATTCAATGGTTGAATCAGTAATTTTATTTAGAAGAGCATCCACGCATGGAAACCAAGATTTTTTTACAGCTAAGCGTGCATTGTTAAGAGGTATCACGACGTTGTAGAATATTGTTAACAACAAACATGAAAGACAAATGAGTCTGGAACCGACGATTTGGGCCACTTTGCAGTAGGTGAGAAACATGAGTCCTCATAGGAAGTTCCTTGAAACCTATAGAATCATTAGAATGTATATCGTCATTTTCCATCATTCCGACCCCATATGGAAAAAGTGTGGGCCAGAGATGGCCATATGTATCAGGACTGTGCCTTGTGGGCAAGGGAGTAGAACCTGAAGGATATTTGATAAATGAGGTTTGACCAGCTTTAAGTCTCTGCAGAGCATTAAGCTTACGCATCTTGTAAGTAGAATCTGCATGATCCGCATCAATAACTGTAGAAGAGGGCATACCCAGTGGAGATACATTCTGGTTGAACTGTTCAGAATTAGCCTGTTGAGTATATGAAGCACCCTCAGAATTGGTATTGACACATATAATGGACTGAATAGGGATTGGAATACCAGCTTCAGGGTAATGAGCAGCAGCCTCCTCAACCAAGTCAATGTTGAGGTCAGAGTATAATGAATTATGTTGGATTAGCCATTTAAGAGCTTCAATGATTCGAGAACGGCGGACAAGTAATGGAGACCGTGATAGCATTTCAATTGTTACTTCAATATCTGGGGACCAATGAAAATAACACAAACTTCATCATGGAGCTGAGACAATGGTGGAGGCAGACATGTACCGAGAGGACTAGGATCTTGAGGGAATATACATACATTTCCACGTGAAGCAAACTGGCCTGTAGGCCCAAGTTCAAGCTTAAACATACATTTTGTAGTTCGTGCGCGCGCAATGCACTGCTCTTCAAGAAATGTCAAACCTTGTAAGGCAGATGGAAGTGAACCAGTCCAAGTACCATTAGCATAACTGCGAACAGGAATACCGTGAAATGAACGGTGTTTTCGTTGGCCATCATCGCCTCTTGTGTATTTAACTTCTTTTTTGCAATAAAAACATAAGCGATAACAATCATTTTCGATCGTCTCTGGGCAAAAGCATTGAATCTGAGGTTGATTTAATTTTTGACGAATCTCTTGAGTTGCTGTCTCCAACAATGATATATCAAGCTCGGCGCAAGGAATCAAAAAGCAAGTACTACTTGGCTCATATCTTCCACAGAATGAACAATCATAACGATGAACAGACTCGTTACTACCAGCATCATGAGCTTCTTTGAGAATGTTAACCTTCTCATCCCATGTGAGGATGTTGAGCCATTCCGTATCATCCTGGAGACAATCAATATGCAGGGGAGGAGGAATAGAACCTTGGTTAACAGTCATGTTTTTCTTCTTGCGTGAAGTATCCAACTGTATTTGTTTACGCTTTTGGGCAGTAGAATGCGGAGATTCATAGTTACGAAGGTTCAAAGATTTAGCTGAAGTAATAAAATCATGGTCAGAGATATCATCATACTCTACAGAGGCCTGAAGAGCATGGGCACGGCGGATTAAGCATACATTTGTGCAAGAATGCACAGAGAAGTCACTGCGCAGCTCGGCAGTGGTCTTGTACTTATTGTCAGGGTGACGGGATGAAAGAGCAACATGTAAAGTAGCAAGCTTTCGAAGGTCATTGGTACTGAAGGACTTGGATTGAATAAGATACTTGACTACAAGTGGCTTAAGTTCCACAGGAATGTAAACGAAGTCGGAACGAAGATATGTAAATGAAATAGTAGTATTCGGAGTTGGTGTAGATGTTGTGGAAGTGAGCAGGTTCAGATCGTGTTGAATGCTGTTCTCATTATCGTTATCATTATCGTTATCGTTATCGTTATCATTATCGTTATCATTATCATTAGCGCTAGCGGTTTCAAAGCCATTTTCATACACGAAAGAAGAGTCCTAGCAAAAGATCCATCAGAAAAGCAGAAAAATTTAAAAAAACATTTGCTACGCACAGAGAAAACCGATAGCTCCTCCAAAGATAACAGATTACCACGATTTGGAACTGCTGTTTGAGGCTAGAAGACAGGATATGTTGGTAGGTGACATGAGATACATCCGGCAGGACCTTACCAGAGTTGTTGAGCTATGAGAGGACAGAGAAGTGGAAGCAGATGGAGATAGTTGCCAGGAGTTGTACATTTTTTTTAAAAAAAGTGTGGATGGAAAGATGAACACAAAGGAGAGTCGAAGAGTGAAAGAAAAGTCGTCGACGACGTTGTCAGTTGACGTGTACCTCACGTGATCACCAGCATACGTGTCAGTACCACAGTTGTTTGCACAAATAAGGAAATATCTCGTCCCAATATGGTAGTCGTGGGAATAGTTTGGAAATACCTTCAACTTTATCGTAAGGAGCCAAACCTAAAGGTTCGGCAATTACATAAATTACTGTAGTTCTTCTACACTACGAGTACACAATCGCATAGCCTTTGTCGTGCTCTTTCGTGTGAACGTAAGACTCTCGCCCAAGGGCGTTATATCGAAGCTCTCGCTGATTGCAATTAGCACACAATTAGTATACAAAGGGTGGATGCTAAGCTACAATGCTTAATGCAAACCAAATACACCAACTATCACAAGCGATAAAGATAGCACTTCCAACAAAAAGCTTGAAAGAGATAAAAAAAAGTGGATCATGTTTGATAATAGCCTTGGGTGTACAGGGGCAGATCCGGAGGATTATCAACTTTCGGAGGGATAAGCCCAGGAATAGTGTATATCACAGCGCAAAGCCACTCGGGTAGAGCAACGAGAGGGTACCAGAGATCTTCGTCGTTGGCTTTGGAGAGGTCGTTTATGGTGGCGACTGTAAATACTTCGCGGACGAGTAGCAGCAACGCCATGACGCCGAAAAAGAGCGAAACATGGGGGTTTCTCAAGGGGTCTTTGTCTGAATGAAGAGTTAGACTTGGGGACATGTGTATGAAGGAGGGAGTGACGAGGCACGCACTTGAATGTTCAGCTCGGATGAGAACTACAGTCTGTAAAACTTGGACGATAGTGAGGATCAAGAAAACGACTGCACTGGCTTTGCGCAACGTGGTTCCAGTGCTGCTTGTTGGGTTCGAGGACGTCATGTCGATACCGACGATACCCAAAATCATAGCAACTACGAGGGCAAGGCGGAATAGACGGCGGTTTCGAGCGAAGTGTAGGATATCACCAATGGTAGAAGTAGGATGGTTATCGTCGCATAATTCGAGTCTGTCCAAGACGAGGGTATATGCAGAATATAGCAGTCCGAAGAAACCGACTGAAAAGAGGACTTCTGTAGCGATGAATACCCCCTCGTCTTCTCCAACGCTTGTGACGCCTATGGATATTGCACGCAGGGTGAACGCCGCTACTCGAACTGGATAGATGTCAGAAGCATTATAGCTTCGTCAAAAGATACCAACATACTGAGACAAAACAGAGTCATCGTAAACAACACCCTTTGTCGCTCATGGATAATCTTGTACAAAAAAACCACAAAAAGAGGTGAATACAAAACAGCGAAGATCGCAGCAGCAGGGATAGACTCCCAGCCGAAGAGTTCAGGGAAGTCAAGTGTTACAGTCATCTAGTAGTAAGCTTCAAGAGAACAAGGAAAGAAAAAGGAGAAGAGAAACGAGGCTGTCGAGGAAAGGAGGCTTTGCGGGCACATCGATCTTATACATACGTCGCTTCAGATGAGAAAGCACAAAGTCAAAATTGATCTAACATAGCTAAGTACAGGTCCCAGGAGGAAATGAAGAGCATGTGGCGGTGCTCCGTCGGTGTTCGCATCAGTGCGACGGTACCGTAGGCTGCACAACGGTCCCAGAAAAGGACGAGATGGTGTACAATGTACGTATTAACATGAGCTGTGATAACCTAGACCACTCTTACGGGAAACTGGCAGTGCGTATGCACTGGATCCATATCAAACGAGACGACTCGGAATTTCGTCTGACAACCCCTGCACCCCGTGAAGAACAGTATCATCTAATTATAATTTTTCCGGTAGCTCGTAGTAGTAACTACACACCCATAGCCATGGGAGCTCCAAAAATATCTACAGCGCTGCGCACTGGACATCAAATCTAATTTTCACAGATTGAGTGAGGCAGCTGCTGCCTCAATCTTTCCGACTGATTCCATCCATCCCGTGGCAGAACATACAATTTTTAGAGCTCCACATGACGACTCACTGGTACTGAAGTACCTGATCATTATGTCTACTCACTGGCCAACCTGCATTTTTGACCAGAGTCTATACAGTACTAAAAATTGAAAACGCGCTCTGTTCTACTTCTCTTTACGCTCACGGCTAGTTCGACGGAAATTCGCAACCTGTGGTTGAAAAGAGGGACCTGAAATCATCTGAGGTTAAGATTAAGGATGAGATTAAAGATCTAGAACTGGAAGAATGCAGGAGCCGTAGGAGATTCCGTAACTAGTAAAACACCGGTTTTTGCGAGTCTTCCTAGTTAATGATGCTGTTTATATGTATCTTTGAATTGAAATAAAATCACGATTACTTTACAACCAGCATATAAGCGTAAACCTCCGATGTATAATGAGCGAAATCACAGCTAGTCCTCGGTCGCGTGGAAGATTATTGTTCACGGGTGGTCAGTACCCTCGATGATAGGAACAAGCGACACCTCTCCTTCGGGCTGGAGTCGGATCCAAGGGCAAACGATGGGGCCAGACGGTGCCCATTCGGTTATTGCTACCCCAATTGCATTGGTTAGATTATTAAAATTGTCGTCATCGATAGGGACCTCAGAGCGGTGCCATCCTTCCTCCAAGGGTAGTCGCTCTTGCTCGAAGAATGTCTGTACAAATCTGCCCAGGTGAGGACGCGTAATCAGCTATAAGCTGCGTTTAACCGATGGTCACTTACTTCTTGGGAGCAACACCAGTAGTCACATTCCCTATGACACTAAGATAGAAACCGGATTCGATAATCCGAACAGTCAACTCCTTGATTGTATTAGTGAGGTTTGGGTTGATGAGGCTGTCCTCCGCAAGACGTTGAACCAACACCTGTGCTGCCGAGGTGGTATTATAGTAATCCGCGCCGGGATTCGAGTTTTTAAGCGTGGCGAACACGGTCTCGTTGAAGTGGATATTGTCCCCAATAGCAAGATCATTTCTTGATAAAGAGACGTCGTGCTCGATAGTGCCGTGACTAGGACACCATATGTGGGCAAGGTGAGCCTATAGGTTTCGAGTAACTGGTTCAACAATTGGAATCACGCACAGTGCAAGTTCTTTCAAGGCAAAGTTATCTGCATTGTCAGTGGTAAGAAGCCCGATTTTGGCTACCATACGCATGAGATTAGTAGGCTGGAAGTTGAATCCGTCTAGGAAACGGTTAGATTATTTTACATTTGGATCTCTTAAACGGGAAAAACAATTACTCACCTTGAATTGCGCCCAGTACAATGGGAATGGTGATATTCCTTCCACTCCTAGGCAAGAATCCATGGTTTGCCAAGCTGTTGAGTAGTAGTAACAGTCAATCTTTGTGGCATAGGAGGGTGGTCATACAGCAACATACGTGTTCAAGCCAGGACATGGGCCCCGAGAATCAGTAAGCAGAGGCGCCTGCCACTGATGCGCACTCCAGTCAATCAAGCCAGAATTAGTTCCTCTGACTCCAATGGAACCAGTAAGCGCAATGAGCGAAATGAGCAAATTCTTCATGGACTGAAAACTGAGATAAAGGATGTAGAATGTCTGGAAACAGGAGCATTTTATATCAATCGAGACGTCCCGTTAATACCTTCCCATACGGAGGAGCTTCGCACCGACAGTATGTGCCAAGATGGAAATATAACAGCATTTTCCTGCACCGCTGCGGTTAAAGAAACAACGAACGAGAACAAGATTAAAGTGTTACATACCATTTTCTTGATGGCGGCTTGATGGTGGTGAGACCAAGAATTGTTATCTTCTTCGGGCATACCTGTTACTTGGGATGGCAAAAGGAAAATACGGATGCATATACCTCGACTAAGGCTCGACATATTGGGCTGTTTTCTCATTCCCTCATCATCTCCAACCCAGTACTACAAGGCGGGTTCAAGCATGAAGAAAAAAGATGCCCAAGTGTACGATTAATGGTACCCTCGATTATCCCGGCTTGACAAAAATCAACTAGCCCTGGGCGAGCCACAGCTATTCCGGAGCTCAAAGTTTTCTGGGTGGTAGGATACCTAGCACAGCGAATACATGCCAATATTATACGGTCTGATTGTACAAGTAGACTTTCGTGAGATATCAGCGCTTTAGCCAGAGACAGAAAAAGGAACGGAGTACCTATCGAGTTTAATTGTTCATTTGCTGGGCACTAGGTTTACGAGACTCTTCGGTGGGAGGAGCACCCGACGACCACATACGATGGGGCTATTTGGAGCAACTGGAACGAACATCTTCAAGCTGTGGGCTTGGCAATGAGTCCTTCGGATCTTCTTAATTTCTTGACTGTCCGAGTCTCTTGCATTCACCGTGTAACAGAAACTCATAAGTTTGCAGTGAATAAGAGGGAGCGGCTGTACGCCCAGAGATTTGTGTACATTGTAGGATACGGTTATAGTGGGGTAGGGGTTATGGTGCTGTATTTTTGTAGCCACAGAAAAGGGGATGTATGAGAGGCAAAGATTGCGCCCGGGTTTCGAATTAAGAACGCATTTACTCTCGAAAGCTGGCTACTGGAACCTATGAGGAGCATGGTAATGAAGAGGAAATCACTGTGGGAAGAGTTGGCAGGTAGCGAGGAAATAGGTTGTAGGATATATTGCTCGAATAAAGGGATTCGATGCACTGGAGATCCGCACCCTTGAAGCGTGCGTGAATTCCGGGTGCGAGAGAGGGAAGTTTCGAATTTGACGCGAGAAAGTGTCACAACGGTGTTCTGTTCTCTTGTATACAAATATTGGAGTTGAGCAAGGCGTCAAGGTGTCAACAGCCGAGCGTTGAATGGAATTGAATGTTGGTTCTGCCTTTGGTGAGTCGAGAGAGTGAACTGAGTTCATGTTGTCTAATGAACACAGTTCGCTGGATGTCGGATTGTATGATACAATAGTACCAGTGGATGGTAGATATCAGAGAACAAGATTGTGTTGTTCTGTGCATTACAACTTGCAGGGGATTGAAGAGAAGAAACTATAAGCAAGAGTTGACGTTAAGGTTCAAGGGTCCAGAAGCTAGAAACTGAAGGAAACATCATAGTAAATGGTCATGAGCGTCTCCGTAAAAAAAGAGTCCCAATTGTTAGCTTCAAAGAGCAGGATTAGCTAGACGCGTCGTGCTAATTTATGTCTAGCTCAGATGTCGGGTAAGGCGGGAGCTTGACAGGCATATTTGAGTAGACATTACATAGCAAAGGACAAAGGAGAGTGTTGAAGAAGTTGGAAAGGAGCGGTAATGAACTCGTTGATAGCAGAAATGACTTTTGGTTTGGATTCGGCACAGTAAGAGTCCAGATTCATATTCAGGGCCCATAGCTGCTTTCTAGTCGTAGTGACTTGACCTGCTTCTTCGCCAACGCAATTGAAGCTTTTTGAAAGATGAGAATTGAGAGCAGGATTGAGTGGCAAATGTATACTGAAGCTGAAGAGCTGCCAAGTCATATATACTCTAGACCCGGATTTCGGGGGCATGGATTCGAAAGAAGGTGTTGTGGGAAGGAAGAGGTTGGGAAGCTGCATCCGGCCTTCGTTAGCGCTCAGACTCGGATAAACCGGGCCACTCGTGTGCCGGGCGGCTATATAACTTTTTCGAAACGTCCCGCCACACCACCGCAACCGCAAAACCCTCAACAGTGCTGTGACAGTAAGCCACCTTGATATGTTGGACAATCTTAGCTGTGGCTGGAAGGAACAACCAAACTCATGTCTTGGACGGCAAATTATACGTCGGGACCAAAGACGAAAAGTCGCAAAAAGGGTTTGTTGGAGCAGTATCATGGTCACAGGAAGAATACTAGCCTGCGGATACGATGTTTACTTCTGAAAAAGTCAGGATTTGTATGCGTGCGTTTATTCAAATAGTACTGTTCTAACGAAATTTTGGTCTAGAAGTATACTCTCTGGAGACTCTATCACTGTCCATTTCCCTGACAGCCCTGACCACGAAGACAGCCGCCGTTGGTACATCACAGTGCTCGATAGCCACAATGGTCTTTCCATGGGCAAATTTCTCCATGGCCACCTCGTCGAATATGTCGCATATAGATTATCCCGCGTCCTTAACAATACGAACCTGCCGCATTCTTCGATGACCACAATACATCCGCCGGATCTTCACCGGCACCTTCACCTTCAGCTTCGAAATTCAATCGATTACTATCCGCAGACCAGAATTAGTATAACTCGAAGTCACTGCCATCAGTGGCGAGCCCGGCGAGTTTGAGGTCGTAGGGAGAGGATACTGGATGAAGGGCACATCATGGGATGAAGTTGATGTCCAGACCAGCTGTATGAGAGGAATCCCGCACGCGCACGTTTCAATCCTTTTTAGTGTCATCACGTTCAACTATGAAGATGACCACCGTTTCGTACATCGCACTGCTCGACAGCCACAGCGGTCCTGCAATGAGCAACTTTCTCTGTGACCACCTCGTCGGAATACGTCGCGTACTTTATCCCAGCTTCCTCAGCAACACGGACCCGCCGGATTCTTCGATGATCACGAAACCTCCGTGAATCTTCAGTACTTCAGTGCCTCGGTGCTTCAGCTTCAGCGCCCGCTTCGATACGACCAAACCCTTGTCGACGACACCATCAAACACGCATTCAATGAAATCGACGACCCCATGATCGACGTCTCAGGCATCCTCTCCTCCTCTCCCAACTCCAAAACCAACTCCGTCCGCTCCATAAGGTATGCCCACACCGGCTCCTGCGCCCTACTATCCATCTACGAATCTGATACTAAGCTCTTATAATTACGCATCACCCTCACTAGCAACTCCTATGCCGTCCTTGGGGGCAAAATACGCCCCAAAGACAACAACACCTATACCTATCAAGTATGCGTACTCTCCGCAGACCAGAATAGGTACAACCAAAGGAGGTGGCGAGGCTGCAGGCGGAGCATCCTGGTGAGAACATCGTGGAGAAGGCACGCGTGATGGGATGGGGGATGGCGCGTGCGTTTGGGGACGCGGCGTACAAGTGGGGCGTGGATGTACAGAGGCAGTTGTATGAGAGGTATTTGGGGGATAAAGTACGCGAGAACATGAAGACTCCGCCGTATCTTACTGGTGGGTCTTTTCCTGTTTGCTCTTCATTCTTTTCAGTCGATGTAACTTATAACTCATATAATTCATAGCTGAACCCGAAATAACCACCACTCGCATCTGCAAAGGAGACTTCCTCATCATGGCCTCTGACGGCCTTTGGGACTGCCTCTCAAGTGACAAAACTGGCAGCGTCGTCAGGCTCTGGCTCCAAACTAACTTACCCGCCGTATACACTGACGCACCCATGTGGGACTTTCAGCTTTCCCCCCAGTCCCACAATCCCAATCCCCGGACGACAAAGCCAAATCCCAACAAGACGAAACCTATGACCGCGACCAGCTGCCTCGTAAAAAAACTACGGACAATAACACAGTGATATATCCTTGGTGGAAGACCGCGAGACAACTCGTTCATTGCAACTGGGATGCCAGCGCTGCGGCGTGAATGCGCTTGGGGGGGGGGGGCGGATGTAGATTTGTCGAGGGCATTGGTCTGGTGCCGCCGAGGGCGAGGAGATATAGGTGGGTGGGCGTTTATTCTTCTCCGCTCCGTATCTTTGTTCTAAGCTGATTCGTGTTGTTTCCTTTTTTCTTTGTAGGGATGATACTGCGAATGCTGTTACGTTTTTAGGGTTTCTAGAGTCGAGTAATTATCTACTATATACTACGTATATGAGATATAGGTAGGATACGTTGGTGCGGCAGTATACCTTTTCCAAATCTAGATGAAGGCAAGATACATATCCAGCGCGACTGCAAATCTTGAGGCGTTGTATCACGGAGGGTTTTACCATATTTGATCGGGGCTCATGCTCATCGCATTTCCGGATACCTACTCAAACACCAACCAACTTGAACTTATAGCAAAAACGTCGCAGTATCTCGGACTGACTTTAGAGATTTCCGGCCATGCGTAAATTCTTGAAGGATTCAAGGGCAACTTGGGTGAGTCCTCTGGAGACAATTCATGGAAAACGCATGTCCATTGTGTGACATAGAACTACATAGAAGGGTGATCTATATTCGCTGAGCATCGTTGAAGAAACAAGAGTCCACCTAGTCAACAATTATGTATATCGCTGCCAATCATACATCGATTATTGATCTTCAGTTCTTGGTAAATCTTCAGAGTCTCTGTCTGCACTTCGATAGCAAGTTAGGTTCAAGCATCCAAACTTGGGAAATATGGAACGACTTGTTCTCACTGACTTCATCGACCATGGGGACGTTTTCCATGCTGGAATCGCAGTGCTGGTAATTTGTTCTGACGCATGTTGTGATAACCTTCAAGACAGCATCAGCTCCAACCCTGGCTAGCTCCAACCTGCCCCAACAGCTCCAACCCTCTCCAACTCCGCTAGCTCCAACCCCGGCTCGCTGTACCGACAGATCAAGGGTTAAGAACCGAATACGGCAGAACCGTGTGGATCAAGGGCAGCAGATCTAGGGCAGATACAAAATACAAGTGAATGCCGGGTGCCCAGCGAGTGCGCTGACATGACATAGAAGAGAACAATTGTTCAGCTCCTTCCCATCCGCAACAAAATCCAAGAAGTAGCGAGGTGCTCTTGATTTCCGGCGTCAGCTCTTTAGACGGAGCTACTCTAAGCCTAGCCAATGCCTGACAACTCGGGTAAAGTCTTTGGGAACCGTCCTTCGGGCTTCAGCACTCATCGGGCCCGGTATTGCCTCCTGGATCATACTGCCAAGCCACTGATGGCAATGGCCTGTAAGTTGTAACTATCTTCGGTCATCTAAATTACAGCGCTGTCAGAAAATAATGTCAGTCGCAGAAAAAGAAACGCGAAAAAAAAGAAATAGGTACGCGAGCATCAATGTTTGATGTGAAGGGTCAAGCAATTGAAAGTGCTCCATCCTGCTCCATCCTAACAAAATCCTCCCTTGTCTTCCCAACTTAGTCATGGGCTTCCCACATATTAGCCAGGATCTGAAGCCCATATTGAGGACAGAAATACTCGAGATTAATCTAAGACTTGGTTATAAGTACCGGTAAAGGGCCAGCAAGCACAAAAAAGAAGGGAATGTACTCTGGAAGCACAAATCTCAGAGCGCAAAACGGATCGGCCATCAAGCATCAGCGCATCAATCCTCGCGTACCTATTTCTTTTTTTTTCTTTTTTTTTCTTTTCTTTTTTGCGACTGACATTATTTTCTGACAGCGCTGTAAGAGATTTAATCATGGATTTAATATCTTATTGCCGAATGGGGGGATGGGGCAACATTGAGATAGAAGGAGAAGATTACAAGACATTAGATGGGAATGCCAATATTAAACCTAAGTCTCTCTTTATTGCAACCATAATGTCATGCCCGACTCGAATCGCTCCGAGTTTTTCTACAACTTGCCTTGGCCCTCTTGGGGTTGACTACTAGCGATATTTCAAATTGGCAAGCTCTTGGGTGAGATAAGTGAGATAGCATAACTCTGACCTTGTCCTTCTAAAGCCTAGTTACAGATGATCACACAAAGATTGATCACTAGTCTGAGGAAACAAGATTGAACATCACAAATAGATGTACATGTAACAGTGTTATGACAGTTCAAGTTATACTAAGAACAGTGCCACGAGTTCAAAAATATCTCCAAAGTATACAATTGTCAGCCAGTGAAACATGGGGCCGCACTATAATAGTAGCTTCGAGGGCTCTACAATGCAAAAATACTTTATCCTTGGTTATCCCCCTTGTTTCAAAATTCACAGACCCATGGCTCACCTTCTTTCTGGGTTGAGACTGATAGCAGTCACATATATTGGTAAGCTCGAGTATAGATGAAGTCAAGACTCAAAAGATTGACTTGGTCTCTAAGGCTATGCGTACTGTCAATCCGATGACACAATCCTAGTAGCTCCACCACTTACATTTCCTGATGGTTCTGAGCCATTTTACAACACCCATGGGCCATTGCAATCAGCTGGCGTAGCTACTTACAAGAAATTGGTAGCAATATTGGATACTACGCAAACGGATGGTAAGGCGCAAATTCCAAATACCGATCAAGGCATACAAGGCTCCGTTGTGCCAATGGGTGTTGATATACAAAGCATTCTTAATTCAACCGCACAGTCCATGTCCACTTCCCAGACTACGTCTCCATCCACCTCACAGACTACGACCCTGTCCGCTTCACAGACTACATCCCTGCCTGCTCCTCAGACTACTTCCCCCTCCGCCCTCCAGACTACCTCCCCAACTGCTCCCCGAATTATCCCCAAAAAGTCCCAGGAGCTCGCCAAAGGAGTAGGGGGTGGAGTCGGGGGGCTTTTTTTGATCCTCCTCATATGCTGGTTAATACAAAGGCGACGGAGAAGAATATTGCGTCAGCTGAAGAGTTCACAAGAGGCTATATACCCTTTGTAAGCTCGCTGGGTATAGTGATATAGCTCAACAGGCCTAATTTCTCGTGAATCCAGCAGCGCTTCCAGTTCTAAATATAATCCCCCTGGTGCTGCAAATCCATTGCATATAATCGGGAAATTTTCGCAATTAATACAAGGTGAGCTTGAAGCTTTGTATAACATGGAAATGTTCCCTCTGACATGGTACTTGGTACTTAGGTGCCAGATCTAAACAATCTGAGATGAGGGAGCAAGAACATACTCGGTTGAGTGCACAAGCAGAGCTCCGTGTCATTGAGGACGCACTGAACCAAGTTGGTGTTGAAGAGGAAGAGGAAGCATCATTGCGCCAACAGATCTCTGAATTAATAGAGAGAGTAAGAAGGATAGAAGAACGAGAAGTGGTGAGTGACCTTCCACCTGACTACGAATCATCACCATGAGCTTTCCTCTGTGGAAGTTTTGTATGTACAACTGGCCTTTAAGTGTACAATTCACTGAATAAAAAGGAATAAAAAATGAAGAGAGGATTTGAGGAAGGATACTTGATGTCCATTGTCTACATAAACCTACAACAAGGAGTATCTTATATATAATTGGGATGTCCTGTCAATATGTTACCAAATGAGAGAGAGTTTTACTCCAACAAGATTGAACTCAAAAGAGCATAATGAGCGCTAATTTCAGGTTGAGTTGAGTTAACCTGAGTTAACCTGAGTATATTCTTGACCCACATCCTCCACCAGTGCATTTTCCTCATCAGATGTCATGTGAGTTGGTTTGGCCGTTAGAGGGTCTCCATACAATTATTTGACCCCAGGACTGACAAAATCCAATTAGAATTGAAAGAGATACAAGTAATTTACAAAAAACTCACTTTTGGCCCAAGGGTGTTGTATTGTGCCGATTGGATATGATACAACTCCGGATCTACTTACCAGTCATTACCTATCCGGTTACTGATGCTTTGTATGTACCAGACCACCTTAGTAATACTTACTATTGTACACAGTATATAAGGCCTTCTCTGAGGCCAGTACCTATAAGTTCTCTAATCTAGTATCATCTGTATGGGCATAATAGTGTGTAAAAAATCAAGTGAATATCAAGGCTGTATTTTCTTGTTTTCCCCTGGTGGCGGCATATTTACTAGCTACTTTCCTCTGATTACAGTGCATTTTCTTTCTGGGGTGGCTGCTTTCTCGTAATTAATTACACATAGCAGCGGCATATTTACAAAACAGTAGTACCTTGAACTCCTGGTGTATAACCATGGTTGTTACTATGTTGTCACTTTTATAACAAGTTATATTTTGTTCCATTGGAATTACTGACCCTGGGACAAACTGTCAGTCTGCAACAAAATCGCAGGACCTCGTGACGGTAAATGGCGACGGTCAAGTTCTAAATCTTGACCGCTGCAATTTACAAGTGCCCAATTAATTTATTACTGGTGGACAAAGCGCCGAATTTGCTATTTAATAGATAGTAGCAAAGTAGTAGCTATAGAGCATCAACAAAAGCTTTAAATAATAAGACAGCCTCACAATAAACATCAATACCCCAGTTGTCGTCGTCTTGTGTGATATCAAAGTCCATCTTCTGAAATGCTTCCCACACAAAAGTGATGTCCTCATCCTCGTTAACCCAAATATTACCGCTATCTTCTTCTGGAACCCCCTCATCCTCAAGCCCATAGGATGGGTGCTGAGCAGTCTGGATGTCATCTCCTGGGTCTCCGGTCCAATATCCCCATCTCTTGGCATACTCACGGCTCAGCTCATAGAGAGCAAGCGGCGTCTTTTGGTGTTCAGTTCGTAGTTGATGATGTTTCCAAGCATCAGCGGTGCATCATAGTGAATCCTGTATCCGGGGTTGGAATACAACATATAAACAAAGGCATTGCATGTTGTTGGTCATGTCAAGTAAGCCATTCTTCTCCAGGTAATCGAATATTTTCCGGAATGCCTCAAGGGTGTCCTTCCGTATGTCCTGCCAAAGATGCTCAATTTGAATGTTGTGCAAGGATCTGATATCACTTTTTTAAAAGATGCAGAAACAACAGATCAAACACAAAACAAACCTTCCACGTATGTATGCTCTATGAGCTTCACCCCAATGAGTGACCATAGATAGTTCAATCCTGTTGTTTTCTTTTCCAAAATCACCCTGAACTCGACTAGGCCATCCAAAGGTCGTGATAGCATTCTGAAACAAGCCTAGCACTGTATCCGAAGTCTTGTTCGAACAGCATTGAAGGTAGATAATGAGTCTTGAGTGGCCGTCCACACAACCATGGACCCAGAATCCCCATGGGCGAAGCTTCTCGTTGCCGTCTTGGTGCCAAAGTGCGTTTGCTCCCTGAACCTTGTAAGCTCTGCACTTCATGAGGTTACCCCATCTAAAGTGGAATCAGTAAATTTTTTTCTTTAACTTAAAGCACATACCTCAGCAGCAACACTGCATCCAAATCAATATGCCAAAAACTATCCTGAACGCGTCGAATCGGCACATGAATACTACATCAGCTCTTCAGATGTCCCAAGGCAATTACAGAGCCTATGAAGGGATGCTCTTGAGCAATTTCCCAAATTTTTTGATCAAGATCTTCATCGGAAATGTTGGTGTAAGCATGCTGTGTGGCTTCCGAAAGTCCTGCTCGCTCAAGGTGGTTGTACAGGGTTTTGCGACTACATCCCATCGCATCTGCTATAGAGCCCCAGGACAAGCCAAGTTTATGAAGTAGAATAGCTCGTTCAAGGTTCAGAGCATAGGATGGATGTTCTTTCTGTCCAGTATGAGTTTTTGGAATATTTGCTGAAGGAGGAGGAGGGTTGTCAATGAATTCTTCGAGGGGACGTATACAGTGCTCGATGTACAGTATCAGGTGTTCAATCTGGGCTGGTGTAGAAAAAAGATCATCTATGTCACCCAGAATCCTACGAATCGCATAAAGTTTGTGAACTAGTGATTTGACTGCTCCGATATCAGCATTGGGGAGAGCATTGGTCATCCATTTTGCCTGTGATGTCAAGCAATGACATTCAGTGAAGAAGTGGTGAGCACGATCTTGAAAATCACTGGCCATAGTGACTGGAAAGAACAAGAAGCTTTGTACCGGGATGCTTGGCTCCGGGGCTGTATGCTAAAGCATAACTCAGAGCACTTGAAAAATTGATATTATGCTATGAGAACGGTTTTACAGCCTAGTTAATATACTGTTTTACTATTTACTTATGGAAGATGTAAGTATCAAAGCTGTAAACTCAGTGTTGATGAGCACATTTCTTGGCTGGGCAAATGTTCTCCTCCTCACTGAGTTCGCTCGTTTCATCCAGACCCGCCTCCGTCCTCCTCTTCCCTTGCCAATCGCCGCTTACTAAGTCACTCCATCGCATAAATTTCCCCAGATTAACCTTCCAGCGCCATGCTTGGTCTTTTTCTCTCTGCTCCTTCTCTTTCTGGCTAGCTTTTGCAAAGAACATTTTGTCCGACTGCCACCCGTTGTACCTCCAACAAAAAAGACCGCCTGCAGAATATTGAACAATGGAATAGCGTGTTTCATGCGGGGACACTGGGATGTTTGAATGCATGATGAGGGCTGAGGGAAAAAGGATAGTGGAGCCAGGAGGGAAGTAAATAACTAGATTGAGATTCCACAAGACAAGATGACCTCCCTTGTCTGGGTCAAACTCTCCAGCAGCAGTGTCTGTGCACCATCCGTGAGCGGCGTTAGCAGCATCAAGGTAAGGGGGGGTGCTTGTCTGTGGGCCAAAGTTGATGGTGGTGGCAGCGAAAACAGCGCTGGGCAACGTAGGGCGGAGGCGAGAGTCATGGGCAATATGTTCCTTCAGCGTGTCCTTGTATTCACAGAAGGTTTTGTGGCCAAATGTATTGAAGAGAGCTGAGGCAGGGTGTTAGCAGAGAAAGTAATAAAGAAAAAGGCACGCACAGTTTGAAAAGCCAACTACCCTCTGCATATTATGGTCAAGCATGAGTTTTTGCATCTCTTCCTGGTTGACAACCCCGCTACTCTTAACATTTCCAGGAACTTGACACCCTCCTCCGTAGCTGATACCTGTAGCTCAAGAGCAGAAATTTCCTTGATAGTGGCTTGTCTCCTTGGCTGCAAAAGTACTGCAATTGCTGCAGCTCCTGACGGCGGCATTTAGCTTTGTTAGAAGCTCTTGCCATTCAGGACCTCAAGCACCAGGGGGAACGCCTCCAAGCACCATGATGATGCGGTCAGAGCGGTCAACAAGAACTATGCATGACTTGCCGTCCCAATTAAGAAGCTTTAGGCCTCTCGTCTGCATAAGCACAGCTAGGTTACGCCAGACGCACTGAAGGCCTGCCGAAAGCTTTGAGCAAACTCCTGGATCGAGGTCGTGAAAACAAGGCTGTTGCTGTCTACATGATCCTTAAGAATGGCCTTAATCATGCATCATTTGTTTGGGGATCGTGAGTATTCACATTTGGTTTTTCAAAAGCCTCATTTTATTACAATCCTATGTAGCTCAACACATAATACTTGTATTGAGCAACTCTGGGTTGAGGTGGGTTCTCAGTTTGCACATCGATGGAGAGCCTTCTTCTATCGCCTGGAAGATATTCACTGCTTGAGCCGATCCAACCCTCATCATCTATGGGTTCTTCACCATCTATTCCTGAAGCTTATCAATAGCGACTGTAAAAGCTTTGCAGATGTATGGAATATGCACCCTTTGTCGGGTCTAGAAGGAAAGGATGAGAGTCCACATGTAAGTTGCTTAATCTCGGGTGTTCTACCGCTATGCTGCTTTAATGAGAAATCAAAGGATAAACGATGACTAGGAATGATCAACCATGGTGTATATACTGATGATTGTGATGGCTTGGACCTTCAAACTATCGAAGAGTCCTATGGTACATTAGGAGAACCAGTTCAGCATCCTGATAACCATACAGGTGCTGGTTTTCTGGTGGATGAAGATGTACCAATGCCCTCTGATCAATCTGATTCAGACTCAGAATCTGACAACCTCACAGACACATATGACAATGAGTTTCTTCCAAAAGCAGTCCACACTCCTCGTCATACCTGTCCTTTGACTGCCGAGGAAGTCCAAGTCTTCGAAGGAGCACTTCAGGCAGCTAGCAAGGCAAACATACTGCCACATGGATATGGAATCCGTCCAGAGGAATGGAGAGAGACTTACTATCCAATAGATGAGACTATTTGCACAGAGAGGAAAGGTGGAAAGAAACTTGTTATACAATTACCCGAATTTGTATGGCAACCTCGAGCCCATCTATGGACACTCGGCCTTAGCATTATGGATTGTATCATAGAAAATAGAACCTGATGTCATTTTAGCATAGATACACATGACAATAAGCAATGATGTTAATATTGTAAATGAGATAAGCAGAACAAGATAAGCAGAAGCTGTTACTTTTTAACAGGATTAGCATGAGAATGTTACTTTCTAACGAGATAAATGAGAGGATGTTTAAGGTCCCAAACATTGCTCGACACTGGTACTGGTACAGGTGAACTAGGCCTTGTGGGAATATAGTCTCCATTGTCATCATTATTATTCCCAATAGAGTCATTGGCTTCACCTTCATCGGAACTGGTGACTGAGATGATAGTGACTGCCTGCGAAAGCTTTCACATCTTGCAAGGAGGAGGAGCATCACTGTGAGCAGAAGGGACATCGTTGTGGTCACTGTCTTCATCGGTGGAAGGAGAATGTGATCCCCCATCATCTTGAAAGGTGAACATCATCTCAAACACTACATGCAAGAGTCAGTCGGTTAATCTATTACAGAGCAAAATGAGCACCGACTGTCTTTATCCCATCCAATCTCCCGGATGACTCGTTTGGTGTGCTTCATCCACTCTGGACTAAGTTCGTTCATTATGGACAAAGGCAGTGAAGAGGTTGAGACTACAAAAATGTTAAACACATATGAAATGAAGGAGGAATACATGTACCTACCGATGATGACCGACCAACTCTCCCAGGATCTGCCACGCATGCCTCGGTTATCCCAAAGAGTACTTCTATCTGGTTCAGTCTCAGCTACAAGCAGAAGGGACTGCTTTAACACCTTCAAGAGACCCCAATCATGATGACCACCTTTGAGGAGATATTTCATTGGTCGACTGAGTGTCTCCTTGAGTTTATTCTCAACCTGTTTCGTTGTCCAGGTTTTGTTAAACAGGAAACAATCTTCTTTGGTGACAGTCGTATAGGCGAGTTTGAGCTTCTTCAAGTGTGTGATGAGATCCGGTGAGTATTTTACTGGGTGTTCAAGAGCAAGAGCCTTGTCTTCATCCTTCATTAAAAAATGAAAAAATCAGAGTTAAAGTAAGCAAGATGCAACGGAAACTCACATCCTGTACAAGGCCGACAAATAGTAGAACAACCTTTCCAACATAAAACTCATTCACAGGATCTCATTTCTCTGCTGCACAAGTGGAACCACCTGACTTTCGAGGGCCTGAGCCTGCACCCTATAAAAAATGTCAGAGGAAGCAAGAGTTATGTCAAAGAGACCGACCTTTGGAGTCTTTGTATTCTTCTTCATTACGAGACTTTTATTTGCCTCCTGGTTGGCCTCGGCATATCTGTCTACCTGGCTAAGACCCTTCAACAACTCTTCAACCTTCAATGCAGTTGTATCCTTCAGCTTCCTGGGCTTTGTCAGTGGAGTAGATGTATGGATCATCTTGGTGTGTTTGCAGTCCTGGCATTTCAGATACTCATTGTCTTCAATGAACTCATTCCATTCACAATGATCACCAGTTTCTTGGGAATGAAAGTTGCACCCAGTCATGGCAGAACAAAACAAAGAAGCTGTGTGGGATACATACCCACGAGTCCAGTAAGCAAGATTGAGATTTCGTCATTGTAAAACGTTGGTATGGAGGTTGTAAAATGTTGGTATGGAGGAAGAAAAGCTCTGGCGCAGGAAACTGATTAGTGATCGCGCAAATTTCACACAACATCGTGCCCATACAAAAATGGAGCAAATTATGTAAAAAATTCGCGCAAACTACATAAGACACAGGAATTGCAGACTACATAAGAATCGCAAACTACACAAGAATCACAAATTACATACATAAAAATCGCAAAATACATAAGAATCGCAAACAGGGTTTTGTCCACCATTGAACAGCATACTTCCTCAACCAAATCAACATAATCAATATCAGATGAACTGCACGGCAATGATATGTAAAAAAAATTTGTGACAAGGATGGAAGGTACGCCTTTGGGATGTGTAAACATAGATGCGCTAGCAGAATATTGTAAGCTGACATGCAAGACAGCGAAACAAGCTATGTAGAATAGTATCGCTTACGCAATAAGATCTTCCATCCTAAGAGATGAAGCGGTCACAGGTAGTAAAGATGCAACTTTTCCTCTGCCATTGGAGATCACCTGCAGTAGCTGAAAGCGCAAGCCAATGGATACAGGGAGCAGGTCGTTGAAGATCTCTGCAACGGATGCCCAGATTTTTTCATGCAAGGCATTGTTGGCCAGCGACACTTTGTGAATTCGGTTGCTATTCTGTAGTGTCTGAAATCTTTTCATGAAACATAAGCCGTTTAGCACCGTAATATCATTGCAAGGCGGTAGACAATGTCAGGCTTACTCGGCAGGGGTTGGGCGAGTTGCGTAGTGACAGGGAGTCATCTTCAACCTTTTGCACTGTGTTCACTGTTGGCGTATATGCAAATACTTTTGGGTAAAGGTTGATATTGAAGATGACAGCGCAGAATGCTGTTCTCCAAGCCCAAGATTGTTAGAGAGCCTGAGCATCTCCTTCACCAACACATCAGCATCACTATATTTGTTCAAATTGATGTATGTGAGGGCAAGGTTGGACATACACCTTAGAGTATGAATATGCTGATTGCCAAGTTCTATCCTGCAAAGCTGAAGGATATCACTTCCCAAAATTTCTGCTTCAGTGTATTTACCCAGCTTAGAATATGTCTCTGCAAGATCCGACATTGATCTTAGTGTGGCAGGATGCTGCTTCCCAAATACAGTTCTGTGAGATTGAAGCGCCTCTGTTCCCAGCAGCTCAGCTTCATTGAACTTACCCAACTTGGAATATGTGAGGCAAAGATTGCTCATTGATATCAATGAATCAGGATGCCTGTCTCCAAGCACAATCTTACGCAGTTGGAGCGTTTGCCTGTACAACACCTCAGCTTCATCATACTGGCTCAGCTGTGAATATGTGGCGGCAAGATTTGACAATAATGACAGTGTATGAGGAAGCTGCTGTTCACCAAGGATAGCTGTGGGGTGAGGGAGCAACTCCTTGGCTAATACTTCAGCCTCAAGACTTCTGCCAAGCTCACAATAGGTGAGCGCAAGATGGGACATTGATGTTAATGTCTCTGGATGCTGTTGTCCTAGCACAGTCTTGCGGTGTTGAAACACTTGCTTTGCCAGATTCTCAGCTTCATTATATCTGCCCAGCTCAGAGTATGTGAAAGCGAGGTTTGACATAAATGTTAATGTCTCAGGATGCTGTTCTCCAAGTACAGTGCTACCAAGTTGAAGAATGTGTTTCCCCAGAGATTCAGCCTCATCAAGTCTACCTAAGCTCACATATGTCAGACTAAGGCTTGATATGCAGAGCAGAGTATGGGGATGTTCCTCTCCAAGCACAACCTTGGAAAGTTGGAGTAGCTCAGTCCCCAATATTTCAGCATCAGAGTATTTTCCCATCCAGGAATAAGTCTTAGCAAGGTTGAACATTGATGCCAATGTATCAGGATGTTTTTCTCCAAGCACAGTCTTGCGGAGTTGAAGCACCTCCTTTTCTAACCCTTCAGCTCTATTGTATCTGCCCAGTTTAGAGTGTATGCTAGCAAGACTGGACATACAAAGCAAAGTATGAGGATGGTGAGGCCCAAACACAGTAACAAAAATTGGGAGAATCTCACTCTGCAGCCTTTCGGCTTCAGCATATTGGCCTGTACAGAAATATGTTTGAGTGAGCCTATACATTGATACCAATGTATCAGGGTGTTGGTCTCCAAACACAACCCTCTGTATCTGGAGCACTTTCTTTTCCAACATTTCTGTATCATTGTAACTGCCCATCATACGATATGCAAAGGCAAGATTTAACATACACTTCAAAGTTTTGGGATGCTGCATTCCAAGTACCATTTCACTGGTTTGGAGCACTTCTTTCGACAATACTCTGGCATCATCATATCTTCCCATATAGGCATATGTACATGCAAGGTTGGACACAGACATTATTGTATCAGGATGCTGTTCTCCAAGCACAATCCTACGGAGGTTGAGTGTGTCCCTACCCAGCACTTCAGCTTCCCTGTATCTACCAAGCTTATTATATGTTGAGGCAAGACGGGACATGCAAAGCAGGGTGTTAGGATGCTGTTCTCCAAGTACAGCTTGACAGACTTGAAGTACCTCTTTATGTAGTGCCTCAGCCTCATTGTATCTGCCCATATTAGAGTAAGAGACTCCAAGGCTAGACATTGAGCTTAATGTATCAGGGTGCTGTTCTCCAAGCACAGCCCTGCGGTTTTGAAGTACTTTTGCCCCAAGCGCTTCAGCTTCATTATATTTTCCCAACTCTGACTGTGTGAGAGCAAGGTTTGACAATAATACCAGTGTATCGGGATGTTGTTCTTCAAGTACAGTCCTGTGGAGCTCCTTATCTAAAACATCAACTTCCAAGTTGTATTCCCCCATTGAGGAGTACATGGATGAAAGGTTTGACATTAAGCTCAGCAATGTAGGGTGTTGTTTGCCAAGCACAGTCCTACAAAGCTGGAGTACCTTCTTGCTCAAACCTTCAGCTTCAGTGTATTTTCCCATAGAGAAGTAGATGCATGCAAGGCAGGACATTGATATCAACGTGTGGGGATGTTCTTCTCCAAGCATAGTTATGCGAAGTTGGAGTGCTTTCTTTTCTAGTATTCCGGCTTCATCATCTTTACCCAATTTGAAGTATATGTTAGCAAGGTTTGACATTGACTTCAATGTTTTAGAGTGATGCTCTCCAAGTATAGTGCTGCAGAGATTGAACGCCTCATAACCTAGCAATTTGGCTTCATTGTATCTGCCCATGTCAGAATATGTGGATGCAAGGTTGGACATTGCTGTCAATGTCAAAGGATGTTGTTCTCCAAGGGCAGTCCTATATAGCTGGACTACCTCTTTCTTCAAGATCTCAGCTTTATTGTATCTTCCCATTGAGGAGTAGATGAATCCAAGGTTAGAAATAGAAAGTAATGTACGAGGATGTTGTTCTCCGAGCACAGTTCTGTGGAGGTTAAGTGTCTCCTCTCCCAATACATTAGCCTCCTTGTACATCCCCAACTTAGCATATGTGGCAGCAAGGTTTAACATTGCTAACAATGTTTGAGGATGGTGCTTTCCAATTATGATGCTACAGAGATTGAGCACCTCCTTTCCTAGCACTTCAGCTTCTCTGTATCTGCCTAACTCGGAATATGTGGATGCAAGATTGGACATGCAAATCAAAGTATCAGGATGTTGTTCTCCACGCACAGTGCTGCTGAGTCGAAGCATTTTTTTTATCAACACTTCAGCTTTATTGTATTTGTCCATATATAAATAGTCGGACGCAAGATTGTTCATTGATGTCAATGTACTGCAATGCTCTTCTCCAAACACAGCACTGCAGAGTTGGAGTGCCTCTTTCTCCAAATCCTCAGCTTCATTGTATCTTCCCATTGAGGAGTATGTATATGCAAGATTAGACATTGCTGTCAATGTTCCAGGATGTTTTGCCCCAAGGACATCCCTGCGGACTTGGAGGGCCTCCTTTCCCAGGACTTCGGCTTCATTGTATCTGCCCAAATAAGCATATGTAACTGCAAGGTTAGAAATGGCATTAAGAGTTCTAGGGGCCTTTCTTCCAAGAGTATTTGTGGTAACCTCTACAACTTGTTCCTGTAATTCCTTTGTGACGTTCCACATACCCTCCTGACAGAAAATCCAGGCCAATTTATGGGTGATCAATATTGACGGAAACCCGGCTTTCTGATCATAGAGGTGTTCTGCATGTGCTAACAGCTGGCGTTGAAACTGATAATCTTCAGCTGATACCTCAGCTCCCGGCGTTGTATAAGCCAGCAACAGCATACTCACAAAGTTTAAACTGTGCTTATCTATTATGGTCTCCTGTGCGCAGTGGTGAATAACAGGATGAATAGAAAGTGAATGGCTATCTGCACTATAGGTCGCCAAAGACATCCTAGCAAGCTCATCCACGCTGGAGTTTACATCATATTTTTTGGGAAAGCTGGCCAAAAAGGAGGCCAGTTTCTCTGAGATAGAGCTCACAATAAGTTCTTCACCAGGTGGGATCACCACATTCTCCGAGTTAAAAGACATTCCCCGATAGAATATCTCAAGAGGAATGGCAACATGATGAAACAATGCACAAATTTGCATGAATGACTTTGTGGGCCCTGATAAAAGCTCAAAAGAAAGTTGGAATGCAGCTAGGATTGTCCTGTCATATCTGTCTAAAGTCTGTAATTCATATTTGAGCAGTGCTTCATGCTTTTCATTGAAAACTGTCAAATAGTCTTTGAACTGACAGGTGGGGTGCTGTGAGATATAAGTGCCAGCAGTGGCAACTGCTAGGGCCTGGCAGCCAAGTGCATCCACAATAGCCATGTGGGTTTCCTCTGAGTCTCTTTGTCCAGAAGATTTGAGGAGAAGTTTGATTGCCTCATCTACTGTGAGGTCAGGGAAATCAGGGAAGGGATGATCCAAAGATGAAAGCTGGTGAACATTTGTATCCCGGCTTGTAATGAGAATGCTGCCATGCTTGCATTGTGGTATATATTTGGCAAGGTTCACACCATGGTCCGCGTTGTCAAATATCAGGAGCCACTCATTTTTCAAGTTTATCAAGAACCGGTGGACTTCCTCAACCTCATTGCCAACATTAGCAGCATCTCCAAGAGTTTTGAAGTTGGCAATGACTGTTGTATCGGATGATGCATCAATGACCCAGTGATGGGAGAACCTAACAATGGAGAGATGGGTCATTTCAAATAAGGGACCCTAGTGTCCAAATGCATACCTATGCCCATACTCCCGAACAAACTTTCGAGCAACTTGCGTCTTTCCAGTACCACCTCTGGCCACAAGTGGAACAATGTGTTGGTGGCGTTCAAAGGCACTCCTGAGAGTGTCAAAAAATTCCCTGTACATCCGTTTGTTTGTTGGCACAGGTGGCGCAAAGCTACCTTCCGCACTTGATGAAAACAGCGAGATCCCGCTGTCAGTGCTCAGAAGGAGAACATAAGTGCGCAAGGAATAAGGAATGTATGCTTCAAGATCAAGGGATAGGTTTACATTCTCCAGAATGAGAAGCACATTGTTGGAGATGTTCTCAAACCTTGATTCCCATTCCCTAACCCCCAACTCAAGGCCATCTTCAGAGCTTGCGTCCCATACAATAAAATGAAATCTGTGCAGGATTATGATAGAATGAACTGCAGAACTACAAGGGTGAAATCTGACGAAATCATACCCTGACCATGTCTTAACTGTGGAAACTATGTCTCTCATCACATCATCTTTTTCGCATGTAATGGTGACTACTGGGGCTGCAAAAACTTTGGACAGTTTTTGTAAAATGTTTTCTCGGCCAACAAAGTTCTTGCTGGGAGGAGGGCAGCGAAGAACACTGTTGATATCCAAGCCAGGCCGGGAGGCCATGGGATGAGCTATCCAATTGTTGTTGACGACAGTTACATCTCCACCCGAGACAACAAATACTGATCTATCTATGCGGAAATTAGAGGCATTTTCAAACATGGACAACCGAGGAGCCTGCGGAGCTTGGGTGGGTACAGCTTCCATGAAGAGTTAGCAGTGTAGTGATAAATACAAAAACCCGTTCAACTCTTACATTGAAGCCCTAGTCCATGCTCTCTCTGTGATTCAGGGTAGCGGAACTCTCCATTGAAGATACTTCGATGATGATGGTTGTGGAAGAAGATCAACAGCTCCTTAGACGCCAAAAGTTTGATAGATCACGATAACACAAGTTCCGGATAAAAGCGCCCGCGGTATGAATATGCCGTCTTTTGGAATGGTACATGTGTCTAGCGGTAATGGATCCAAGCCTTATCGGGAGCAAAGCCTTATTTCATCTACACATCCTTAGAAATCGACCCAAGTACATGATGCTGTGCAGAATTGAGTATATATAAGATAATTACTTGATTCTAGAAATCTATAATAAATAAAAAGTAACAGTAACATCCGGTATATCCTGCTAAATGATTACTCGACTCTCGACTCGAGAAACCATGTAACAGCAGTCGCAATATTATCCCTACAAACAAGATCCAACCATTCACAGTACTCGCAAGGAAAAAAACAAGCGCACCCATCGATAGGCTATATCTCCTCGCCCTTGGCGGCACCAGACTAATCAATGCTGCCGTCAAAGCCGCATCCGCTCTCTCAAGCGCGTTCCGCGGCAATGCGCCGCAGCGCTGGCATCCCCGCTGCAATAGACGAACCGTTTCAGGGTCTTCCACCAGGGATAGATCACCGTGTTATCGCCTGTACCCTCGTTTTGTAGTTTTTTTTTACCAGAGGCAGCCGGCGATCGCAGTCATACATTTTGTCTTGTTGAGATTTGTCTTTGTTGTCCCGAGATTGGGATAGATTGAGAGGACTAGGGGGAAATTCCCGCACGGGTGCGTTAGCGTATACGGCGGAAAAGTTAGTTTGGAACCAGAGGCCAACGAGGCCATGATGAGGAAGTCTCCTTTGCGGATTTGGGTGGTGGTATTTCGGGTTCGGCTGTGGGTATATAATGAGTAATACGCGTTATTGACTGGAAAGAGTGAAAAGAGACACACCAGTAAGATACGGAAGAGTTTTCATGTTCGAGCGTACATTATCCCCTAGATACCCTCTATACAACTGATTCCGAACATTGATGCTCCATTTGTACGCAGCATCCCAAGGCACGGCCATCCCATGATGCGTTCCTTCTCCACGACGTTCTCACCGGGATGTTCCGCCTCCAACCGCGCCACCTCCTTCGGCTTGTATCCATTCTGGTCTGCAGTCTGCTGAGAGCACGTGTCCCCGTCTTTGAAGCGTACTTTGTACTTTACGCCAAGGACGGCACGGGAGTCGCCAGTGAGGGCGATACGCAGCGTAGGATTCATAGATGTCGATAAATAGTAGGGCGCAGGAGATGGTGTGGGCGTACCTTAAGGCCTAAGGAATGGATGGTATTGGAGTTAAATGGGGAGATGACATCTGAGACGTTGAGTTCTTTGAATGCGTGTTTGATTGTGTCATTGACAAGTGTGTGGTCGGGTATCAAAGCTGAGGCGCTGAGGATTCGGCGGTGGTGTCGCAATCATTGAAGAATTCCGCAGGTTCCTATAGCTAAGGAAGTTTTTCCGACGCGTCATAGAGAAAATCACTCATGGCAGGTCCCGGTCAGCGGTGCTCTTTGTTGTCGGACTCTTCGAAGGGCATATTGCTAAAGCAAAATTTCATCGAAGTAGTACTATAGGCAACACGCAAACGTATGCAGGTGCAATGAAGCACATAACAGGGTATGATTTTGTTAGGAAATCAAGAGGTTTAGAAGCAAATGTTGAACGTTGACGCGTTGACGATTTGCAGAAGCGGATATTCTTCATCTGATCATCTGGGTCTTTTGTCAACCGCCCTTTCTCTACTTTTCGTCTCTCATCTCGAGTTCTCCCATTAAAGCCAGAGTCGCAGTGAATGGGCTTGTTCCTTCCAGCTGCAGATTTGCTTGTCAAAACATATGAAGGCAGTGAAAACGACTACTGTCAGTGGTGGTTGACAAAAGTAATATAGCCGCCCGGTACGCTCGTGGCCCGGGTTATCCGATTCTGAGCGCTTACAGTTCGGCTCACGACTCAAATACTCATCCTTGTACTAGATCCCGCACGCCCTCTGGACTCGCAGTGTGCAAGAATAGGAGAACTTTTGGGGATTTCACGAACAGGATCTTTTTACTCGTTATTGCTTCGCAGCTTTCATGAATAATACTTAGATCAATGCGTACTCGATAGCTCGGAGCCTCGGAGGTATATCCGTATCCATCTCTTTTTTCTGTCGTTCCAAATAGCTAACAAACCAAATGCACCCGAATAACAATGACAATTCCCAGCTTTTCAGCGATCAAGAAAATTGGCACAGGCTGTTTTGAGTTCCATCTTGGCGTGTACTGTCTGTGTACTAAAACTCTCCCATTTTGCAAGGTATTGACAGGATATCCCAATTGATATAAGATACTCCTTATTGTTGGCTCCTGTAGGCACCAATCATCTCTCTTCATCTCAATTCCCACTTTGTTGGACATTGAGAGTCGACTGTACCATGTCAACGCTGTCTTGTTTTATTGCTTTTTCATTCCATAAATTATACACTTAAAATACAATTGCACATAGAACACTTCCCCCAAACAAAACTCATAGCTCTGATTCGTAGTCAGGCGGAAGGTCACCTGCCACCTCTCGCTCTTCTATTCTTCTTACCCTCTCTATCAATTCCAAGATCTGTTGGCGCAGTGACGCTTCCTCTTCCTCTTCAACGCCAGGCCGATTCAGTGCGTCCTCAATGACACGGAGCTCCGCTTGGGCACTCAACCGTTGCTCCCTCATCTCAGATTGCTTAATCCTGGCACCTAAGTACCAAGTACCATGTCAGAGGGACCATTTCCGTGTTATACAGTATAGAGCTTCAAGCTCACCTTGTATTGATCGCGATAAATTCCCGATTATATGCGGCAGATTTTCAGTACCAGGGGGATTATATTCAGAACTCGAAGTGTTACTGGGATTGCAAGACATTAGGCCTGTCGAACTATATCACTATACCCGGTGAACTTACAAAGGGGATATAGCTTCTTGTGAACTCTTCAGCTGAAGCAATCTTCTTCTCCGTCGCCTTTGAACTAAGCAACCTAAGGGCAGGATCAAGAGAAACCCCCCAACTCCACCGCCTACCCCTTTAGCGAGCTCCTGGGGCTGTTTGGAGATATTTCGGGGAGAAGATGGGGAGGTAGTCTGGGGAGCAAACAGAGAAGTAGCCTGAGGAGCGGGCACGGCGATAGTCCGAGTCTGTTGGGCGGACTGGGCCCTAGTCTGTGGGGTGGATGGGGATGTACTCTGTGGGGTGGATGGTGACATATTCTGTGGAGTAGATGGGGAAGTAGTCTGTGAAGCGGATGAGGACATAGTCTGTGAGGTGGATAGGGACGTAGTCTGTAAAGTTGACAGGGACGTAGTCTGTGGAGTGGATGGGGACATAGTCTGTGAAGTGGACGGAGACGTCGTCTGTGCGGCAGACGGAAACGTAGTCATGGGAGTGGGCATGAGCTCAGTCTCGAGAGCGGGCGTGGACTGCGTGGAGGATGGTTGAGCAGTTGACTGTAAAACCCCCACATCATCCCCACTAGCAGCACTTTGCATAACAAGACTCTCCACGGAGCCTTGAGTGGCTTTATGGTACTTGCGTTTCGCACAGCCAAGCCATGGGTTGGCGCAGGATTGAATATTGCTGCCAACCCATTATCTGCTACGCCAGCTGATTGCAATGGGCCGTGGGTGTAGAGAAATAGCTCGGAACCGTCGGGAAATGTAAGTGGTGGCGCCAACACATACCTTGGAGAGGAAGTCAACAAAGCAAAGCAACCTCCCGACTTCATCTCTGGCTTGAGCTTACCAATAAACACCATTATTAGTCCCAACTGCGAAAGAAGATAGCAAGTCATGGCTCCGGGACGCAAGGGAGGATAAGCAAGGGACAAGCTGTTTTTGCATTGTATCCTCGAAGCGACTGTTAAGTATAGTGCAGTTCAATGCAACATTCGGTGCTTCAAAGGTCACTGCGCATGACGCTGCTATTAGTATAACTGCCATAGCATACACTCATTTGTGATGCACAATCTCACAGGCATGTGTCCTAAAATTGATCAATCTTAAATTCATCTTTGTGATCATCAAAGGCTTAGCGCCTCTTAGCGCTTGGGTATGGATTTCGAGTCAGGATGATATCATCGTTGAGTTGAAGAGAGTGGCGATTTTTGAGTTCGATGGCACCAAGTGGTACCATTCCCACCTGATATCTTCTCCTTCCATCTGTCCCCGCCCAATTCCCCTCATTCAACAATGACTTGATGTCATCTCTCGGTCTAGATGGCCCTGGATAGAGGCAATGCCGGTATGAGTGCTGAAACCCGAAGGACGGCTCCCAAAGGCCTTGCAAGAGATTTATGCTGAGTTATCAAGCATTCAGTTGGCTACGCTTAAAGTGCTCCCCTACCCGGGTTGACGCCGGAAGGCAAGAACTCCCCGCTACCTCCTGGATTTCCACATGGATGAGAAGGAACTGGACTATTTTTCTCTTCTATCTCATGTCCTTCTATGCCATGTCAGCGCGCTCACTGGGCAATGACCTGCAAGTATCTGCCCTCGATCTCCTATCCTTGATCCATGCGGTTCTACATGCCCATACTGTGAATTATGCGATTCTTGAGCGTACAAGAAGCAGGGGTTGGAACTGACGCCGTCTTGAAGGTTTTCACAAACATGCATCAGAACAAACTTAGATGTACCAGCACTGCGATCTCACAGTGGGAAACATTATCACGGTGGACAAAACCATCGAGAGCAAGGCATTCCATATTCCAAACCCTCAACCTAACTACAGAGATTCGGATTCCGAGGGTTTACCACGGACTGAAAATTTACACTGTGGGGATATGGCTGTTAAATGATTTCTTCGTCTAAGTTGGGACTTGGAGTACTTTGAAATTGCAAAAATCTCTAAAATCTGTGATACTGCGACGTTTTTGAGTTCAAATTCGCTTGGTTGGATGAAACAGGTATTTATTACTGAGGAAGTTGGGATAGAGCGTATCCAACGTATCCGACGAGGTGATCACAGAGAACGTCACTCATGCGGTTGTCTGCATTGTCGGGTCTGGCCGTGAAACAGACAATGATTGAATCCTTGAAATAATTGTTGCTAAAGCAAGATTTCATCAAAGCAGTCTATGGGCAATACAAATGTACACAGGTATGTACAATAAGCGCATCACAGGCTCACGTACGATCCCTGAACTTTCCGTTAGAAAACCAAGTGGGTTCAGAAACAGATGTTGAATCATGCGTTGAATCCGTAGACTCAACCTAGACTGATATTCTTTCTGTCGTCGCATCATCTTGGTCTTTTGAACCGCTCCAGCGTTGCCTACTGTCGAGTTTTATGGTGAGGGTCGGGTGACAAAAGAAGATGGTGGAGACCCAGAAGAGCATGATAGCATCAAAAAACTTGGCTGCCAACCCACACTTACAGCTAAGTGTTACTCACCTGATGGAACTGACGAACAATACTTACTTGAGGCAGGACCCCTGATTATACCACTAGAACTCAGTTGTTGGTCCGTATAATCGGATATGTTTGGGTGCCAAACACTCGGTTGATATGTTTGTATAAGATGGCCCGCCGCAGGCGGAGCCGGTTGAAAGTTCGTATAAGGATGGCTGCCGATGGCCCCTCTTACCGCCTTACTCCTGCCAACAGCACTAATTATCATGATTTTAATTTTAATTTTTTGCGTTCCGTTTCACCTTTGATTCGTTCCGGAGCTTTTCTTGTTCAACTCACAGCACCAGCTACACACCTTTACAAGTTTCTTCAAGGCATCAGTGTATATGGTGAATTTTACTCGCAAAAAAGCACTCAATAACTGTACAGAGGCTTTCAAGTCTAGAAAGTAGTAGATTAGGTTTCTAAAGCATAAAAATGCGAAATAGTACTGTACGAACCTGGTTGAGAGTTCGTATAAAGGAGGGGTCCTGGTCCCGATTTTGGTTTGTATAATACTGGCCGAAAACCGGAAAATTTTCAACCGAGTTCTGGGGACATAATCAGGGGTCCTCAAGAGGCTTTATTGCCATACATATGGATGTGGGTGATGAGGGAGTTGCCTAGAGCTGCCACGTTGGAAACTATATTACCGAAACGCCGGCAGGGCCTGGAGACCAGAGTCTACCACGAGTCAAACATCAAAGCCAAGGTCCGACAGCTGTATAGAAGTACAACTGATCATCGTGCTCAACGGTCAGCCCCCACTTGAATGCAGGTTGCTGGCCAATCTGTCTCCCTTGAAACATTTACTCCTTGCAAGTCTCGAAAATGTGTTTTGCTGTTTTCTCAGTTACTAGCATGCTTATAGCTAGCTCTCTATGCGCTCTTCCGATGAATGTAGAACCAGCCAGGTCTTCATCTCAGCCACGGCTGGCACATGTAAGTGTTCGCTACTGGGTAATTATGCGATACCTGATACCTGATATCTACATGTTCCTCGCAGAGGAATAAGGAAGTCTTTCTGACCTTCCTGGATGTCCCAACAGGCAAACACAAAGATGGCTCACCGAGTCTTGGAACTCGGAGTCGAAGCAAGCTCGACACTGCAATAAAAAACATCTTGCGTACAAAGACCATAGATATTCACTACCATGGTTCAAATGCCATACCACAGGAGCAGAAAAACATTCTCTATTTTGAATTAAGGGAGGGAAGTGTCAGCCTTGTTTTGGTTGGGTAACAGAACAACGTGAGTAGCTTTCTCCCCCGATCTAGTTTTCCGCGTTCCTTATATATCCTTTGGTAGCTTACCCTCGTCCCGGCCCTCATGGTAGCGTTAGAAAAATCTATTCATACTGGCATTAGCTCAGGCGGGCCAGGCTCGCACCAGTTTAAAGCCGTGGCTAATTGCGTTGGGTTCAATCCTCTGACAGCCAGCTCCCGGGGCCAGTACAAAATGAATGGAATATCCATATGGAGCAGGCACGCTCGGTCTTCTCAGCGCTCTTTATGAGGCTGGATATACCGCTATTGGGAGTCATACAAGCGGATGTAAGTGTTTGGTACTAGGTAATTGTACTACCACACCTACTAGATGCTCACATATTGCCAGGGGAGCTCATTGGTGACCTTCATCAGTGGCCAAACAGGCATGCCTACGTCGCTAGAGACCACTCCATTTGCAAATACCCAAGCTAAATCCGCCTTCACCCGAACGATTTCTGCAGCTTTGGGGTAAGCCAAGAAAAAATGCAATACTTTGGTAAACGAGAGCCTCGAGGGAAGCGACAATGGCTTTATTTCACATATATTGGGGACCCTGTATTACTGATGAACACTGTTTTGGGTGGATAGCGAAAGGTGGTGAGCACTTGCTTTTGTATCCGGTATTACTTTTGTTCCTCATATGTGCTTCGGTACCAAGTCTACGTACGTGCTAGCAAGCCTCGGTGGGCTGATAGACAGTTTGGATTCACATATCTGGGCATTAGCAAAGGCAAGCCAGGTCCGGGAAAATTTAGTGCCATCGAGGGCTATCCTGTTCTCGAGGGTGTCAAGGTTGGGTTGCGATGAAGCCAACGCATGCCGAGTGGACATTAATTGCGGAAGAGTTCAATGATCATTTCATGAAACCCGTGGATCCTGACTCGGTTTTACACGAGTGTGAGCAAATTACCTTATTTTTCTACCTTATCTACCTTATTCGACCTTATTTCAATGTCAAATAAGGTAGTGATCGATTCCCACACTTATGACAAGTTACCGGGAAATCTCGGCTAGAACGCCACTACCTTGTAATTGAGTGACCACTTAAACGAGCTACATACCTCATTCAGATAAGTATTTGTCTACATCTACTACCTTGTACAACTTCGTTGATACAACACTGTTTGTCATCTTACTACCCACAACTTGAATGTTAGTACAGACATTTTACTTATTGTACAGTACACTGTACATAGTATATAACATGTAGGGATCCACACTGTAGCTGTAGTATGTCTTGTATGTAAGTCTGTAGGCAGATACTATCAAAACTACATGTCTACCTACAAACATCCAGTGACTCTGTAGTCACAGATATACAAACATGTCAGTGAAGTGCTTACAAGTTACCATGGGTCAAATACTGACTCCGCCCTACACCCATAACACCCCAATAGCACCCTTAGTATGACCTGAAGGCTGCTGGGGTTTGGCTGAGATTAATTGAAGACTAATGAACTCTCCATGGGATGGGTGCACAGAATATTTCCTGGACTGAACATTGGATGAAGTACTGTATAGATGTACTGCCCCACACTTGGTCAGCAGGGAGCGCTTGTGCCTTCGACTTTTGCTTTGCTAATATCATACTTGACGTTGTCGGAACATAATCTCCGATCTAGAACTGCGAGGATTGGATTGGCTATGCCAAGCATTTCTCCATCACTACCCTTTTGGGTTATATCTTTGAAAACAACATGGGCACAGTGTTTGATCGGTACTTCAAGATTATCTCCCTGAAAACGCTGGCTTCGCTCTTTACCATGGTGAGTGGGAATATTCAAAAATTTTACCTGCAATACATGATCTCATGAAGCTGAGCTAGGTACGTACGTGCAAGTCTCACCGAATGGGCAAGTGGGGAGTGCATAAAAGTCAAGAAATTCAGCAAGGAAGAGCATCGGAAACGGTGCAAATATACTTTCTTGTATTGTCATTTGTATTGAATTTTATTTTAGGGCTCGAGCATATCCTAAACGAATGAATGAAGTCGGAAAGCATCTCATATTTCCGGCGACATTGAAAATGAGCTTTAAATGGAGGCACGTACTGGCGATACCGAGTCAGAGGCAAGTGAATCCGATTCACCAACGGATCTGTTCATGGTTCTGGTATTTCTCCAGATGCAGAGGCAGATGATTCTTGAGATGGTTGGTGAATATACATGTCTAGATTTGTTATGTATTATATCTTAAACTTACTCTCTTTAATTCAATGATGATATTTTTGATACACAATTTGCGTTGAACTGTACCTCTTATGCTGGACTCTGGAGCATACGTGTGGAGTAATGAGTATATCTAGGCTGGCTATGCAGTACAGATAGTAGCTGAATAGCTGTAGAGTGCACGGAGCGTACCTGACTGAAACGAGTGTACTACACCGATGGAAAGGAGAGCGGGGTCTGAGTCGCGCGGAGCGTACACTGACCGTTAGTGAGTGACAAGGCAAGAAGCCATCACTAGTTGTCAAAGTTCAAACTCCGCTACCTTATTTATATTGAAATCAAAAGTCCGCTACCTTATAATTGATGCGCGTTATTTCTGTGCGCGCTGAGTACGTCCAAGTATGCTGAGGTGCACACCGAGGGTAGATGCGTGCATCCGAATTTCTCTAAATAACGGTCCCGTCGACCTGCATGTAGCTCAATTTAATACTAGTTTGCAAAGTGTAAGCTTAGTCGAAGTATCAGTGGGTAACAATACTTACATCAGCCTCTTGGATTATTGTTGCCAGTAGCACGATACAGAGTCCTGATTCTGAGGAGAAACTGACTTAAACTATACAGTATATGTTATAATATGTATGATATCACATGTAATGTCAGTGATACACTAGTAGACTGGTGTATAAACAGCAGGATGTTATCATAGTCAATGTTGGCAAGTATTTGGTGTAATTGTGAGGTCTAAATATGTTTGCTTTCAAGCCAAAGTAAAATCAGGTAATAAGGTAATTTGTTCAATAAGGTCCTTTAAGTACCTTAAAGGTAGGTTAAGGTAGTTTCAACACATAAGGTAGCTGTAAGGTAGCGGAGTTTAAATAAGGTAAGGTAAATTGTCACCCACCGTTTTACACCCTGTTGAAGCTTGCTTTGAGAGGGCTGCGTGGCTGGAGAGTAACCAATTTAAATAGTATGCCATATGCAGTCTTGTTGTTCTCATAAATTGTTCTCGTTCAAAATACGCATCCTTGATTAATAAATGTTAATGGCAAGCTTAGCCTCTAGGTGAGATGGTTGGAGTTTACTCTGTACGTACATATTAGGACTAACATACACAGCTTTGACCATCCCTATTCCGTATACTACTATACAGCTCAGAGCTGGTACTTACTTAGGTCACGTGGAGCATTGGGAGAGTGATGTATACGACTCCCTCAGCTGCTTTCTGAACAACTGAAGTGAGATTCGTTTCCATATATCTAGTACTTCTCTGTATAATACTGACCATACCTACATAGGGATCTCCACCGTAACCGTAAACGGTTACGGCCGTAAAATTTACGGTAGTTTACGGTAGACGGTAGACCCCTAACCGTAACCGTAAGAAGTTCCAAAAGGCCTCTTACGGTACGGTTACGGGTATTTATACGGTATTTTACGGGTTATACGACCGTATAAATATTATTACAGCCGGGAATTCATATCTTATGCCTCTACGGTAGTGGATTTTGAGTTTTATGGCCTCTTCGAGCATTTTTCTTTGCTTGGTCAATAGTATCGGTATACAAAGTGGCTTCAAACGAGCATGATGCAAAGATATCAAAAAGATATGGCATCCCTTTCCCAGGATAATGCACTCTACAAACCTTGTGACAGCAACACAACGTGAATTTGTAACTACAAGACTAGTAGTGAGTCTGCATCTGTACCACAATGGGGTCTGGTATAATCTCTGATAACATTCTAAATGTGTCGGGTGCCGTGCGGCATACATCAAACCACTGTTCCTGTTCCAGTTCAAAATGTCCAGCCGTATCAAGTGAAAAAACACCGGAGTATTGCAGTGTTGTATGGCAGATGTCGATGCTTGAGTGGTGGTGGACTGGTGAGAGCTGGCTAATTTACGGGCCGTATAGAACCCGTATGCAGCCGTATTTATACGGTTATGTACGGGTGGTTTTACGGCTTGAGCCATAACCGTATATCAAGAACCCAAGGTGGTATACGGTACGGTTACGGCTACCCGTAAAACCGTAACCGTAAACCGTATCTTACGGTTACGGTGGAGATCCCTATACCTACAGTTTGATCTTACTCTAACAGAGAACCGGGACAAGAACTACAAGAATGTGCATCAAACAGTCCCAGCCACCGAGAGACGATTTGGGCCATCCAACTGCGGCAGCCCTGGTTTGTACAATCCATGGCATATATCACACTGGCGCAGAACCACTTGGGTAGAACAATGAGTGGTTTAGTGTTCAGTTGATATATTAGGTATCTATTACCGAGGAAGTTGGGATCAGGAGTATCCAACGTATTCGACGAGGTGATCATAGAGATCGTCACTCATGGTAGGCTACCTTAGAATGCCCTAAGAGGCTTTATTGCTATACTTATGGTATATGGAAACACATCAAGTAAAAATACCTCAAGTGGCTGCGTCAAATAGGCTGCCACGTTGGTTACTGTATTACCGAAACACCGCCAGACGAGCAAAGTTGACCCAGAGTAGACCAGAGTCTACTCAAGTCGAAGATTCATCAAAGCCAAGCTCCAACGGCTGTATAAATTTTTAAAAAGCATACTGATCGTTGTGCCCTGATTGTGCTCAACGGTCAGTCCCCCACTTGAACGCAGGTTGCTGGTCAATCTTGGGTCGATCTGTCTCCCCCGCAACATTAACTCCTCACAAGTCTCAAAAATGCACTTTGCTGTTCTCTCGGTTACTATGCTTATAGCTAGCTCCGCACTTGCTGTATGCGCTCGGCCAATGAATGTAGAGTCTGCCAGGTCTTCAACTCAGCCACAGCTGGCACCTGTAAGTGTTTGCTACTGAGTAATCACGCGATACCTGATACCAACATGGTCCTCGCAGAGAGTCACTCTGACCTTCCTGGATCCCCGAACAGGTAAACAGAAAACTGGCTCACCGAATCTGGGGGGTGTGACTCGAAGAAATTTCGGCACTGCGATCAAAAACACGTTGCGTATGAACGACTTGAAAATTCAAGACATTAACTACCAGGGCTCAAACGCCTTGTCAGATGAGCAGGAAAACATTCTCTATTTCGAATTAAACGGGGGAAGGTGCCAGCCACAGTGTTTTGGTTGGATAACACTAGGTCGTGAGTACTTGCTCCCATATCTAGTTTCCTTGTGTTACTTGTGTTCCTTATCTATGTCTTGGTAGCTTACCCTCGCTCCATCCACTGGCATAGTAATGCTCGCCCTCGCACTCGAGAAGTGTATTATGCCGGTGTTAGCTTAGGCGGGCCAGGCTTGCACCAGTTTGAAGTGGCTGATTGCGTTGGGTTCAATCCTCCGGCAGTCGGACGCCTGCTAGTGGAGCTAGTACGTGATGAATGGAACATCCGTAGGAATGAGGCACGCTTGGTCTTCGCAAAGCTCTTTATGAGGGGGCATTTACTTCCAACGAATATCAGATTGGCGGAAGTAAGTGTTTGCAACTGTGTAGTCATACTACTATGCCTAACGCTCACATATTGCCAGGGGAGCTCAATCCTGACCTTCATCAGTGGGCAAACAGGCGAACCCACGTCGTCAGATGTCACTAAATTTGCAAACAAACAAAGTAAATCAGCCTTCACCCGAAAGGTTTCTGCAGCCTTGGGGCTAAAGCAAGAGATCCAATACTTTGGTACACTAGTGCCTCGAGGGAAGCGTCAATGGTTTTATTTCATATTCATTGGAGGGCCCCACTGTACTACTGATGAACCCTGTTTTGGGTGGATAGCGAAAGGTGGTGAGTGCTTTCGTTAGTATCCGGTATCACTGTGTTCCTCATATCTGGCTTTGGGACCAAGTCTATGTACGTGCTGACAGGCCTATGGTGGTTGATCAACGATTTGGATTCACATATCTGGGCATTAGCAAAGGCAAGCCGGGTCCACGCAAATTTAGTGCCATTGAGGGCTATCCTATTTTCGAGAGTGGCAAGGTCGCAGTTGCATTGAAGCAAACGCACGCCGAGTGGGCCTTAATTGCGGAGGAGTTCGATGATCATTTCATGGGACACAATGATGATCCTGACTCGTTTTTACACCCTTCTAATGCTTGCTTTGAGAAGGCTGCGTGGCTGGAGAGCGTAGGGGCAATTTGAATAGTATGCCATACGGCAGTCCTTGTTCTTGTAACTTGTTCTCGTAGAAAATACACATCCGATCTTCTATAAATAAGCGTTGATGGCAAGCTTAGCCTCTAAGCGAGAAACAAGACGAGAATCACAAGAACGTGCACCAAATAGGCCCGGCCACACCCAACTGCGGCAGCCCTGGGTCAAAAGTTACACAACCTATAGCGTGCATCATGGCGCAGAACCACTTGGGTAGAGCAATAATGGGACGCAGAAAGTCTCGTTTTAGATTTACCGTGGCTGTAGGAAGAGTCCTTGCAACCTGTATGATCGACGCAGTCAAGACTCACGCATCAGGAGTCTTCAATTCCGATGTAACGTGACGTTTGTTTATCGAAAGACCAATATGGATGGTTGAGTGGCCGAGGACCCAGTTGTGTTTTGAGAGAGAATGGTGTATGGCTCTCTTGGGCTCCTTGGCAACGAAACTCGAATCTGCAAGCAATTAGCAACCGCTGAGACCTAGTAAGCAGACCTAGTAAGCAGAGGAAGCGTAGGAAGCGTAGGACCATAGGCGAATGATTGAACCTCGGTAGTGGGTTTGTTGAGTTAGTGTTTAGGAGGTTGGACAATGCGACGAGCATGAGCTCCAGCCAGCAAAAACCCCAAGTCGCGATGGTAGTACATCTCGAGGCTCGGTTGAGCCTCGATTGAAGCGATAAGCGATAAGCATGAGATTCAGTCAGTAAAAACCCTTCGCAATAGTAGTACATCTCGAGGGTCAGTTGAAGCATTAATTAGGCATCTTCCTTGATCTTCATCTACTATTGGATATCAGCGTATCCTACCTATCCTACCTATATAACCTTCTATATCTCGCGGATCCTGGACATCCCGTATAGCCTCCATATTCCGTGCAGATTGGGTGTATGATAAACATTACTCGAACTCTTAACGCTCAGACTAGAAACCCTAAAAAGACGTAACAGTGATTGCAATATCATCCCTGAAAAAGAAAACAAACCAGCTCCAGCCATACAAAACGCAAACACAAAAACGCAACAAAAACGCGAGAAAAATAAAGGAGAAATCAAAATGTATAGAAGTCCCGAAACCCACCTATACCTCCTCGCCCTCAATCAACACCTCCGTCAAATCCCCATCCACGCCAAATGCGCCGCAGCGCTGGCATCCTTACTGGAATGCACAAACCGCCAGGGAACTGGGAGGAAAGTCCCGCATGGATGCGTTAGTGTAGACTGTGGACGAGTTGGTTTAGAGCCAGAGCCCGACGAGGCCAACGGCTTGGTCGCTTGTGAAGGAGTCCCAGAGGCCGTCTGGGGCCATCTGGGGCCATTATGAGCTTTTGCGGATGCGGGTAGTGGTTATTTCGGGTTCGGCTGTGGCTATATATAGAATTATACAAATTACATCGACTGGAAAGAGTGAAGAGTAAAAAAAAGACGCACCGGTGAGATACGGAGAAGTTTTCATATTCGAGTGTACTTTATCGCCTAGATACCTTTCGTACAACTGATTCTGAACATCGACACTCCAAAGTTGTACGCAGCGTCTCCAAACGCACGAGCATGACGCGTCCGTTCTCCACAACGTTCTCACCGGGTTGCTCCGCCTCCAGCCACGTCACCTCCTTCCAGTTGTACCCACTCTGGTCTGCGTAGAGCACGTGGACCTGATAGGTATACATATACGCGTCCCCGTCTTTAGACTGAGACCTGAGCCACTTTGCGGCGTGGAACGGCACAGGAGTCCTAGTCACCAGTGAGGGCGATGCGCAGGAGCTTGTTATAAGATTCATAGATGGATAGTAATGCGCATGAGCCGGTGTGCGCGTACCGCAAGGAGCAGATGGCGTTGGTTTTGGAGTTGGAGGAGCAGGAGAGGACGTCTGAGATGGCATTTGTCGATGTCTTTGAATGCGTGTTTGATTGTACTTTCATCTCTCGTCTCTCGTTCTCCTATCCAGGCCAGAGTTGCAGTGAGCGGGCTTGTCCCTTCTAGCCACAGCTTTGCTTGTCAAACATATCAAGACGGTGGAAATACGGCCTGAGGGTTTTTATAGTGTGAGTGTGAGACAAAAAGTGATATTATAGCCGCGCTAGTGGCCCGGGTTATCCGATTCTGAGCGCTTATGGCTACGGGCCTTAAACCTTTTGCCTTCAAGTACTAGATCCTTAATGCTGCTGCACAGCAATCCCCGACTACAGGACAAATGAGTCATTGTCACTTCCTTCTGTTAAGCGGTCTGAGTCAAGTAAGAATATGAATTTTGCATTACGAGCCTATGGCTCCAGGTAATGCAGAGTGGGTGAGTGAAGTACATCCATGTCAACAGGCGGCTCGGGCGCTGCGCATACTAGCTTTGGCCGGTCAAAGCATTCCAGCCTCTGCAGATTGAGGCTGTGCTTGTTCACAGCGGCACCTCCATCAATGGGTTTCGCTTTGCTCACCCAATTACAACTTGGTCAAAGGCTTCAACCAAGTTGTACCATAGCTTTGCTTTGGGAGTTGATGTTGAACTTGCAAGTGTCAACAATCTACTGGCTATGGACCAGCCGCTTTCTTTATGTCCAGAGGCTGCCGCTGATCAGCAAAATGTATGAACGGAAAGCCACTTTCTGACACCGCACAGTGCTGGGGGCCGCTGGAACCGGCTGTATGGTGCCTTGACAGCGGCTCCAGTTCACCCACGCTTTGCTGATCTGAGGATGTAAGCCGCTCACTTTCTCAGGTCTTCCTGCAACAAAACAATAGAAATTGATTACTGATTTCATTGTTTCATTGTTCAGCACACCTGGAACTCGCTTTTAGCGCTGCCCACCTACAAGACAGTGACATACATTTGATTGTATCCTATAGTCCTACTGCAGCTTACTTAATACTGACCCTCAAATTTTTCATGAAAATTTTGCTTCACTAACTTCTAAGTACATAAGTAGTCTGGCCAGACCTAGCTCAAATATCCTAGGCTGCCCAACGGCTCTGGCCCTAGCTCTCACATCACTTAATAAGTGAGACAAAGTAGGAAAAAATCAAGAATTTTCAAGTTGATTTCAAGGGTAATAACACTGAACAGAGAAGAGCAAGTTGGCAACTACCACTGCTGTCTTGCCACTGACTTTAGAGCTGCTCTCAGTGAACCTGCACCAGCGTCACACTGTCACATTGCAAATCAACTCAGGTGTTGGAACAACCTGTGCTGCAGATAAAAGTAAGCCTCCAAGTATGAGAAATGATGTTCATCCCATGTGTAGACCTACTCAGTATAATATCCCAGGAACACATAGAGTGCAACAACTTGTATATTGATAAAGACTGTACCTGTAGAACTACTCGGTATATCTAGATTGGTACAGTAGTCAGTAGGGACAAGGGATACGGCCAATGCAGTAATTGGCTTGGTTCATACTGGTATGTGAAAGGCGCTAGAAAACAACCTAACAAATACAAGACCGCACCTAACCAGACTATCAATTTGTTTAAAGGGAGCGAGGCTGGGTTGTCAAAGATTCCCCAAAGAAAGTTAAGATATCGATATGTAAGATGTTACACCAGCCAGTGTAGTGAAACAACTGAACTAGCGTAGTGCGACAAGGTCTAGTAAGTTCTATGAACTGAACTAGTGTAGACTATTGTCTAAGTTGTGCGTGTATGTCCGACCGAAAACCCAAATAACCAAATAACCGTGTGTGTGTGTGTGTGTGTCCAACGATAACCAAAACCAAAACCAATACAATGAAACTAGGACACTCCTGGGCAAACTCTGGCTCCAGCTAGTGTAACGCTGTAACGTCCCTGACCAAACTCTGGGTCAAGCTACGAAACTGTGAGTGAACTTAATCACTAGAAACTCGTACCACAATCTTAGTGGCTCGCTAATACTAGTTAAGAGCTAGCTAAGGAACCCTCACTCTGGAGCTGAATAATTCCTTACTAGAAGCCGTCCCCTCTAAGGAAGCAACTAGATTCACGCAAAAGATCTAACTCAATCTCAAGCGGGCGCAAAAGCTGTTACAAAGCTTCTATTACACCAATCCAAACTTTATAAGATAGAATAAAATATTAACTTCGAAGAGAAAGCTAGACTCCATACACGCCCTAAACAAATGCCCAGTTACGGTGTTTGATTGACTCGGTACTTTTGAACCAGGGGGAATTAAGAGGACTAGCAGACTCTGGCAGTGAAGAGACCTTTGACTTTGTCACAACGGGTGGTTATGAGAGGTGGCAAGATAACTTGATTTATGAGATAAATACATCACACTTATATACTGGGTCTTTACTAGTTTAATACGAAAAGAGATGAAACAGAGTCAGAGAGAAACGGAGTAAGATGGAAATTCGAGAAAGAGAGGAATTTAGCTAAGAAAGGAAACTTTAGCCCGGACATATTGTACATTTATCTAGAAAGTTGTCCCAATTTGGGTATCAAAGTAAAAGAAATTAAAATGTGTTAACATATTCTGGTCCTCGCGGAATCTCGTACCGCAAATAACTGTTCCTTCCATTGGATGTTTCATGGCTCCACACAGGTATGTGTCCGCATGTTTATCCTCGAGGTTGTCTGGTAGGTTTGAGCAAGTCCAGCTCAATCCCTTTAAGATAATAACATTTCCCAGTGATAGTTCACTTTCTAGCTTTGAGTAGATACCAAGAACCCCAGAGATATGTGTGCTAGCACAATGCTCAGAGCTCGTGGATCATCAGAGCTATGGCTTGGCAATAGCCTATCCACCGTAAGATCATCGGGTTTATTGCAGTAGGACTTTCCTAGTCAATAGTTGGCTGATAATCAAATATCAAATTCGCCTAGCTTGATCATCTAGCAGCTGTGCCGCATCGCAACCCGACTAGTCATCGTAACATGTTAAGATCTTCCTTCCGGTCCGTAAGGCAATCATAGATCTTATCCTCCGGCGTCCATCTTTCCGCTAGCGCAGTACAAGGATTGCATTCCCCTTCTGATGCCTTTCCTGGGTAACGCCACCGCCAGTACTCATCCCACTTCGAGACATCCAAGTATGCGGATTTGTGTATGCATTGGGGTGGGTAGAACTAGACTGACAATCTAGTGTTGATGTCTCTGGGCACCTCAAGTATCCTCGCTAGTTTAGTATCAGACTATGCTTGTGGGCGTATCGTCACGACTAACTGAGTATTATCGCTGAGATACTAAGTGTTAGCTACAGTTATCACGTTCGGGCTCCGTATAACCCTCTTATTGTATGTGTAGCACATATACATTGTCAATATATATGGCTACAAGCCTAAGCGCAAAATCTGCGTATTAACGGATACAATGGTTTCTTTTGCTTTTTCGTCTATTTCCATTCTTTATTTCCTGCCCTCTCTTTCCCTCCTTTCTTCTCTACTCTCTCCTTCTTGATCTTCACTCATTTCATGAAGCCCTTTAGGAGCGCCACGTCCTGGCACTTCACAGGCATCAGAAAGATACCCGGAGAACAAAGGGGACAATGGTGGTCTGGAGAATTGCATAGTCAATAATCCCTAGATAAAATCTAAAACCAGCCAGTCGCAAGGTCTAGTATTTGGTCCCGATGATGTACTGCACTGACCGACAAGTCGCTAGAACCAAATATCAATCAACAAAAAAAATCCGGGTTGAATATAAATAAGTAATGGGCATGTCATGTGAACAAATACCTGAAAAAACCGACTTGAACCAACCGCCAGATCCGGAAACGCCCTAACCACACTAACATCTCCTCTCACAGTGAGATAATTCCAGACAAACGGCACACTTGCCAAAGCCATGACACAACTGGATATAGTAGGTAAAGTAAAAAGAATAAATATGCACCCAGGAACACGTCGAGTGCAACAACCGGGGTGCTTCTTCGTAACAAGTTAAATATGCAAGCTCGGATGAGAGATAAGATGTGAAAATAATGGACCAAAGAAGATCGAGGAATAAAACAAACAATGGGATCAAGCATTACCCGCATACATGATACTTATCCCAAAGTCAAACACGGTGGCGGGACTTCTATTATCCAAGCCGAACTGGTTACTGTATGGCTCCCCAACACCATGGAGGGTAAGTGAGGACTCAGGAGGTGTTTTCACCAGTGAATGCAATCTCAGTCAGGCATAGCTCATGCTATGCCAGCCTGATTGGGTATAATAATGGAGTCTACAACTCTACTCTGTGGAAGGTGCACCACAATATTCTTGAGGTGATCAAAGGCCTTGGAATAGTTGAACCATCATTTGAAGAATCAAAAAGCATATCTTCACCATGATTATTGTTTGCTATTGTCTCAAAAGAAGTCCCAGCGGAGGGCAAGGGTCCTCAAGTGCTGCAAAATCCAAAGCGCATGCGCCGCTCAGGGCGGGCCTTATGGTCATGAACACCACAGGCACGGCAGTTGGTGCTATAGGATTCAATAGGAGCCAATGACCATATCAAATAGGGATCACAAGATTAGCCGGCATGTCGGTTCAACATCAGGTGGGAAAGAAATACCCGATCTGGCGGTTTTGGAAGAATCCAACACTCATTTGACACCTACAAGACCCTCCCTTCCCTTCGGTCAGAGTCGGGGATCCCGTATGCTCTCTGGACTCGTACTTTGTAAGCGGTGAAAATGGAATTGTCATTTCGCAAACACAATCTTTCTACTCATTATTGCGTTGCAGCTTTCATGAATTTCGACCTCAAGGGCCAATACCGTTTAGATCGATGCGTGGATCGATAGAGGTTACTATTTTTTCTGTCATTCCAAATTACATTGACGTTTTCCGGCCTTGCAGCGATCAAGAAATTGGTGCAGTTGTTTTGAGTTCCATTTTGGCACATACTGTCAGTATAAAACTCACATTTGGTAACGTATTGACGGGACCAAGGACGGGACATCCCAATTGATCGTACTCCTCGTTGTAGGTTTGCGTAGACATCAAGTATCCTTCCTCTCTTCCTCTCAATTCCTCCTTCGCTGAGACTCGACTGTACCACGTCAAATCTGTCTTTTTAATTCCTTTTTTATTCGGTGAATCATGCGCTCAAAACACAAATGTGCATAAAACAACTTCCACAGACCAAAACCCATAGCTAGTATGACTCGTAGTCAGGTGGAAGGTCGCTCACCACCTCTATCCTTCTTACTCTCTCTATCAATTCAGAGATCTGTTGGCGCAGAGACGCTTCCTCTTCCTCCTCAACGCCAACTTGGTTCAGTGCATCCTCGATGACACGGAGCTACGCTTGTGCACTCAACCGAGTATGTCCTTGTTCCCTCATCTCAGACTGTTTAGATCTGGAGGCTAAGTACCAAGTACCATGTCAGAGGAAATGTTTCCGTGTTATATAGAGCTTCAAACTCAGTGCTCACCTTGTATTGACTGCGATAGATTCCCGATTATATGCGGTGGACTTGCAGTATGGGAGGGATAACTTGAAGAGCCACTGGAATCACGAGAAATTAGGTTTGTCGAGCTATATCACTATACCCAGTGAGCTTACAAAGTGTATACAGCTTCTCGTGAACTCTTCATTTGACGCAATCTTCTTCTGTGTCGCCTGTGAACTAACCAACATACAAGGAGGATCAAAAAAAGGCCCCCGACTCCGCCACCTATTGCTTTTGCGAGCTCCTGGGACTGTTTGGAGACAACTGGGGGAGTGGATGAGGAAGTAGTCTGGATAGCGGACGGGGAAGTAGTCTGGAGAGCGGACGGGGAAGTAGTCTGGAGAGCGGGCGGGGCAGTAGTCTGAGGAACGGACGGTGGCGTAGTCTGTAGGTTCAGTGTCACGGTAGTCTGTGGGGATGGAGGTGTCAAGGTAGTCTGTGGGGATGGAGGTGTCACGGTAGTCTGTGGGGATGGAGGTGTAGTTTGGGAAGTATGTGGGGCCGGATCGAAACCGGCAACTGTTGCGGGGACTTGTGTGGCTTTATCCGTATTTGGTTCTAGAGGTGTATTGATACTGGCACCCGTTGCAGGGACTTGTGTGGCTTTATCCGTATTTGGTTCTACAAATGTATTTGTTTCTACAATTGTGACATCGGGTCGACAATACACATAGTCTTAGAACGGAAGTCAACCTTTTGAGTCTTTACTTCATTGATGCCTCGAGCTTACCAATGAACGTGACTGCTATCAGTCCCAGCCCAAAAAGAAAGTGAGCCATGCGTCTGTGAAACAAAGGGGATAATCTGACAAAGATAAAGTGTTTTTTTTGCATCGTAGAGTCCTCGAAGCGACTACTTGTTATACTGCAGCTCAAGGTGCAGCCCCAATGTTTCACTGATCGACAATCATATACTTTTGTTGCTTTTGATATACCTTGGAGATATTTTTGAACCCGTGGCACAGCCCTGTTCTTAGTTGAACTGCCATAGATGATAGCACTGTACACCCGTTCGTGATGTATAATCAAAGAGAACAAAAGTCTTTGGATCAGAAGTTATGCTATCTCACCCAAGAGCTCGCCAATAGACATAAACATCGCTATTAGTCAACCCCAACCCCAACAGGTAAGTTAGAAAAACTCCGAGTGATTTACTGGTGATTTATGATTGAGGTGAAGAGAGTGGCGATACTTCTGTTTAGATCTCTGGATTTAGATGACCGTAGATGGTTACAACTTCCACCAGTGCTACACCAGTGGCTTTGCCACTGGAAAGCGGAGCAGCCCATCCAGGAGGTGATGCTGGAGCGAGTGTCGAAGCCCAAAGAAATGGTTTCCAGAGACCTTACAAGAGATTTCTGCCCGAGTTGTCAGGAATTCAGCTCACAAGGATTAAAGCAGTTCGCTTCAAGTCGCGAGAATAGTACACCTCGAGGCTCGGTAGAAGCTCGCAGCCCGAGCGTTAATTAGGCCATTACCGTTGGAAATCAGCGTATCTTATCTATTTATAACACTGTATAACACTGTATAACACTCTATATCTCTCTCGTATATCATGCAGATATCATGCAGATTTGCTTGTATAATAAATAATTACTCAAACTCTCGGACTCTCTCAAACTCTCTCGGACTCTCTCGATCTAAAATTCTCCTAAAAAAACTCCTTAACAGCGGATCGCAATATCATCCCTACAAAAAAATAATCAGCTCCCAACCATTCACAAAACGCGAATACGCGAGAAAAATGAAGCCCGACTGAGGATGGTTCCCAGAGACCTTACAAGAGATTTTTCAGGCATTCTGTTCGCTAGGATTAAAGCAGCCTTGTCCTCGGGTTGACGCTGAAACTCAAGAAACCTTGTTCCCTTCCAAGCTCTTCCAAGTATATCATGTGCTACTATTCCTCGATTCGCACAGTTCTGCATGCCCATCTTGGCCAAAGTATTTGATTCTTGCGCCTTGTATCTATCGGTAAGTACGCCGATTGAGCAGGGGTTTCGGAGCTGATGCCTATTTCTGAAGGTTTGAATAATACCAGCACTGCGATCTCATCATGGGAAACGGATAAAGTCTTCACGGTGGACAAAGCCGTCGAGAGTTGTCGAGAGCGAGCTATTTGATAATTCCTAATCTTGACCCAACTACAGAGATTCCACAGAGATTCCACAGAGATTCCGAAGGTTTAGCATGGAGGTTTGGCATGGAGGTTTAGGCATGGATTGAAGATCGGTACTAATGAAGATCGATACGATACTCGCTGCAGGAACGATGAGCATGAGCTCTAGTCAGTAAAAACCCTTCACGATGGTACTACTAGTAGGTAGTACACCTCGAGCGTTGATTAGGCATCTTACCATTGGAAATCAGCGTATCCTATCTATATATAACACTCTATATCTCTCTCGTATATCCCATATATCCCCGTGCAGATTCAGCGTATTATGATAAATAATTACTCGAACTCTTCGACTCTAGAAACCCAAAAAATCCCTTAAAAAAAATGCAACAGCGATCGCGATATCATCCCTACAACCAAAAAAAAACAAGGTTAATCAGCAACCATTCACGCAATCACAACAAAAAAGCGAATGGATAAAACGCCCGGAACTCACCTATACCTCCTCGCCCTCGGCGGCACCAGGCTAATCAGCGCCTCCGTCAAATCCTTATCCGCTCCTCCAAGGGCATTCCTAGCCAAATGCGCCGCGGCGCTGAAATCCTTGGGGGTGAGCACGAACTGCTTGGGGGTGTGCCACCAGGGGTACATGGGGGTGGTGTCGTCTGTGCCGTTGTTTTGGAGTTTTTTGGAGAGGGGGAGTTGGGAACGGGAGTAGGTTTTGGGTTCTTCTTGGTGGTGGTGGGATTGGTGAGAGGAGGAGGTGGTGTCTTTGGTGTCTTTGGGGATGATGGTGGTGGCGGTTAAGGTGGTTTGAGAATCGGACTGAGATTCGGATTGAGACGGAGATTGAGATTGAGATTGAGGAGACTGAGACGCAGAAGGATAGGGACTAACGGGACTAGGACTAAGGACACCGATGGGCCTAAGGCCACCGGGGGGAAAGTCGCGCATGGGTGTGTTAGTATACACCGCGGACGCGTTTGTCTGAAGCCAGAGCCCGACGAGACCGACTGCCTCGTCGCTGGTGAGACAGTCCCAGAGGCCGTCGGAGGCCATGATGAGGAAGTCGCCTTTGCGGATGCGGGTGGTGGTTATCTCGGGTTCCGCTATGAGGTATACGAGTTAGTTATGAGTTAGTTATGAGTTATCGACTGAAAAGACTGAAACGACTGAAAAAAAGAAAAGAAAAGACACACACCAGTAAGATACGGCGGCGTCTTCATATTCTCCCTCACCCTATCGCCCAAATACCGTTCATGCAGCTCCCTCTGCACATCCACGCTCCACTTGTACGCCGCGTCCCCAAACGCACGCGCCATCCCCCACCCCATCACGCGGCCCTTCTCCACGACCCTCTCCCCCGGATGCTCCCTCTCCAACCTCTCCACCTCCTTGGGGTTGTACCCATTTTGGTCCGCGGACAGCACGTGGACCTGATACGTATAGCCATTACTACCATAGTTGTTGCTGTTGTTGGAGTCCTTGGGGTCAGAACGCACTTTGCGGCCCAGGACGGCACGGGAGTCGCCGGTGAGCGCGACGCGGAGAAGCTTGGTGTCGGATTCGTAGATGGAGAGGAGCGCACAGGAGCCGGTGTGTGCGTACCGCAACGAGCGGACGGCGTTTGTTTTGGAATTGGAAGGGGAGGAGAGGACGTCGGAGACGTCGATCATGGCGTCGTCGATGTCTTTGAATGCCTGTTTGATGGTGTCGTTCACGAAGGTCTGGTCCGGGATCGGCGCTGAAGGCGAGGAAGAACTTGCAGCGGGAGTATGGGCATCATCGTGGTCGAAGAATCCGGTGGGTTCGTATTGCTGGGGAAGCTGGGAGAGGGCGTAGGCGACGTATTCGACGAGGTGGTCGCAGAGGAAGTCGCTCATGGCGGGCCCGTTGTGGCCGTCGAGCAGCGCGATGTACGACCGGCGGTCATCTTCGTGGTCGGGATTATCCGGGAAATACACCGTGATGGAGTCTTCAGATGGCATGTTCCTATAAGTAAAATCTGATAAGAAAGAATTGCACCATAAGAGATACAGAGAACGTACGCAGGCACAATAAGCGCATCGCATCTTACAATCCCAGATTTTTTATTCGGAAACCAAGTAGGCCCAGACGCAAAAGTTGTATCCGCAGACTGATATTCCTCCTCCTCCCATCTCGGCCTCTTAAACTGCTCTATCAACCCGTTTTTTCGTGATTTTGTGTCCCTCGCAGTAAACTCGTCGTCGTCCAATCCAGAGTCGCAGCGAATAGTGTTGTTCCTTCCAGCCACGGCGAAGCTTGTCACGCATATCAACGTCGTGGAAACGCCTACTGTCACGGCTGTTCTGACCGTTTTGCGCGTACGGCTGGGGTGGATGTGACGCAGGACATGGCGGAACATTACCAAACGGAAAATGTTATATAGCCGCCCGGGGCGCTAGTGGCCCGGTTTATCCGCGCACGGCGTTTACACATCTCGAAATTGTATTGTATTGCCGCTGCGTGAGGAAAGAAACAGCTCTTTTGCCCTTCTATAGCTAAGCTTGTAATCGTGTTTATTTAATCTAATCGGACCGAAACTTAACTACACCTCTCGCGATGCCTTGGCAAACGACTATAGGACCATAATAGGATTCCACGCAAACGGAAAAACCAACGGCTGGTTTATATAAAAGCCTTCGCGTCGAGTAACAAGTCCAACGGACTTGTATGTTTGATTAGAACCGTATCAAGGCTCAAGGCTTCTCAAAGGTCTATCAGATTCAAAGTTTTCCATCTGAGCTGGACGTGAACGAAACAGCCCTTCGTAACCTTCGTTAGATACTTGAACACGAAGGAGCGGAACTCTCTCCTCCTCTCGGAGCTCTTCCCAGTGTCGACTGTAATCAACTGTGCTAAGCTCCTCGGGTTTTACCTCTATTGCTGCTGCATTCGCTGCTCTTCTTTCACTTCTTCTTCGACTTCTTTCTTTCACTTCTTGCTGCCCCCCAGCTGCCTTCTTGAATCTTGCTGCCTTCTTCCCTGTCCATCCAAAATCATACCAAGAGCGAAGATAACAACGTATCCTTATTAATTGCTAATGGCCTTGTTCTGCTTCAGTAAGCAATCAGTGAGTATTTTACACTTTTTGTTACACTTTTTTAACACTTTTTTTTAACACTTTTTCTTTTCAACTTTCAAGAGCCCCCGCTTACGGCTATCCAGTTCCTTACGCCTACTGTATCCAGTTCCAAAAGCTTTGATTCATAATTGTGCTACCCCCATTTTGGGCTGATGGAGTCGCAAGTTGTTGAAGAGAACATTGAAGAGAACGTTGGAGAGAACGAGAGGTTGTGTTTCTATTGGCTTCTATTGGCGCGGAAGTTGCTCTTTTGGTCTGCCTTTATGGGTTACACTATCGCGCTAAAGCTGTAGGCCCATATACTGGATATACTGATACATAAAGAGGGTTTCATAACTTTATTTATGGGCTACATATGCCAACACGTACTAACTGCCCTAGCAGCCCTACCGATAGCGCGGTGTATTCCTTGGTATTTTTGTGGTAATTTCTTTTTGGTTATCTATCATGCTCTATCATTGTTCTATCATCCGCCGGGTGGGAGCATTATTTTCGGTTGGGATTGCTACATTGCTATAACACAACTCATTTCATTTCTTCTCATGAAGTTTGTTTGGTGGATCTCATTGGAACGACTGAATCGACTGAATCAATTGAAACGCAGAACTTGAAGAGTACTTAACGTCACGGTGGCGCCAGGTTTATTTATCGAGACAGTACTCAGCCCAAGTGCAACCGTGCTGGCCGTCAGAGATAAACCAAAGATAAAATTTTTGAGGAATTTGAGATAATTTAGATACTATTCAGGAATATTTGAGCTGTACGAACTATCTCCGTTATCCATTTATTTGTGACATTTCAACTAATACATTGAATGTTATTCAAGGACCAATTTTCTGAAGTTGGGGCAAAAAATAATAATGTGTGAAAAGGTACAGGTTATTTGGTAGCTGATGGGAGTGAACTGAGGGTTTTACAAAGTTAAAGCTAGTATATGCCATTGATAACTGCAATCAGGGCATTGTGAAACTCTGCTTGGGATTTACATTGCTTTGTGCTCCAGAAGAAGCTGGACAATGGCCTCATTTCCTTGAATGGAAGCTGCCTGGAGTGCATTCTCATACTCTCCCCCTTGGGCATTTACATCAGCTTTATGCTCCAGAAGAAGTTGGACAATATCCAAGTTGTTTTGGCGCCAGGAAATTGCAGCTGCCTGGAGTGCATTGCCATAGTATCCCCCTTGGGCATTGATATCTGCTTTATGCTCCAGAAGAAGCTGGACAATATACTTGTTTCCACTCAAGCAAGCTGCCTGGAGTGCATTCCCATACTGTCCCCCTTGGGCATTTACATCTGCTTTGTGCTCCAGAAGAAGCTGGACAATATCCTTGTGTCCCCTTAAGGAATGGGCATTTACATCAGTGTAATGCTCCAGAAGAAGTTGGACAATATCCAAGTTGTTTCTGCTCCAGGAAACTGTAGCTGCCTGGAGTGCATTCCCATACTTTCCCCCTTGGGCATTTACATCTGCTTTATGCTCCAGAAGAAGCTGGACAATATCCTTGTATCCTTTAAAGGAAGCTGCCTGGAGGGCATTCCCATACTGTCCCCCTTGGGCATTTACATCTGCTTTGTGCTCCAGAAGAAGCTGGACAATATCCTTGTTTCCTTCAATGGAAGCTGCATGGAGTGCATTCCCATACTTCCCCCTTGGGCATTTACATCTGCTTTATGCTCCAGAAGAAGCTGGACAATATCCTTGTTTCCACTCAAGCAAGCTGCCTGGAGTGCATTTACATCTGCTTTATGCTCCAGAAGAAGCTGAACAATATCCTTGTTTCCCCTCCAGCAAGCTGCCTGGAGTGCACTCCCATACTTCCCCCCTTGGGCATTTACATCTGCTTTGTGCTCCAAAAGAAGCTGGACAATATCCTTGTTTCCTTCAATGGAAGCTGCCTGGAGTGCATGTCCATACTGTCCCCCTTGGGCATTTACATCTGCTTTGTGCTCCAAAAGAAGCTGGACAATATCCTTGTTTCCAATCCAAGAAGCTGCCTGGAGTGCATTCCCATACTTTCCCCCTTGGGCATTTACATCTGCTTTGTGCTCCAGAAGAAGCTGGACAATATCCTTGTTTCCACTCAAGCAAGCTGCCTGAAGTGCATTCCCAAACACTCCCCTTGGGCATTTACATCTGCTTTGTGCTCCAGAAGAAGCTGGACAATATCCAAGGTGTTTCTGCTCGAGGAAACTGCAGCTGCCTGGAGTGCATTCCCATACTTTCCCCCTTGGGCATTGATATCTGTTTTATGCTCCAGAAGAAGCTGCACAATATCCTTGTGTCCCCCAAAGGAAGCTGCCTGGAGTGCATTCCCATACTCTCCCCCTTGGGCATTTACACCTGCTTTGTGCTCCAGAAGAAGCTGGACAATATCCTTATGTCCCCCAAAGGAAGCTGCCTGGAGTGCATTCCCAAACGCTCCCCCTTGGGCATTTACATCAGCTTTATACTCCAGAAGAAGCTGGACAATATCCTTGTTTCCACTCGAGCAAGCTGCCTGGAGTGCATTCCCATACTCTCCCCCTTGGGCATTTATATCTGCTTTGTGGTGCAGAAGAAGCTGGACAATATCCTTGTTTCCTGTCCGAGAAGCTGCTTGGAGTGCATTCCCATACTCTCCCCCTTGGGCATTTACATCTGCTTTGTGGTGCAGAAGAAGCTGGACAATATCCTTGTTTCCTGTCCGAGAAGCTGCTTGGAGTGCATTCCCATACTGTCCCCGTTGGGCATTTATATCTGCTTCATGCTCCAGAAGAAGCTGGACCATTTCCTTGTTTCCCCTCAAGCAAGCTGCCTGGAGTGCATTCCCATACTGTCCCCCTTGGGAATTTACATCTGCAAGTTTTTCCAGTAGTACATGTTCAAAAATGCTAAGGACATTCAATCTAGCCATGTAATAAAGTTGGCTTTGTATTTCACTTTGGTCTAAAGTTGGATCATAGCTTTCTTCCCACATTCCATCATGTGGGGCACGGATCCTAATCCAATTCACATAAGTGAGTTGACTACTGTCTTTCAACAGTGAAATGATCAGATCTTTGGCAGTTTTGTGATCACTGGGGACCTCATCATCTAACCTTTGCATATGTGATGGCCAATGCTCTGCAGCATATATTCCTAAAGGATATAACTCCTCAAAGGTTTCTTCCTCCTCAGGCAATATCCCCTCTTTGTTAAACTGGAGGAGATAAATCACACATGTTTGACATATAGTAGCATGGGCTAAGTGCTCATTAATTTTAAACACTTTGCTTGTATGCATCTCAGCATGGGTTTGAGTGAGAAACTCTTTCACTGAATTGTGTGCAAGTTGCACAACTTTTCCCACATTCACAGTAATCAAGGTGGAATCCAATATGTCATAAGTTCCATTCACAAGCTCCAATGACCGCATATCAGGATCAAATGTTTGATCTTCCAGGTCTACCGCAAGAATTTCTGTGACCTGTGCAATTGAGAGTGGTTCAAATGCATAGACCAACCACATAAGGAGTTGGCCTGCATCTTTCACATGTTCTCCTTTACTCATTCTTTCAATGGCTAGTGTGTATGTTTCCTCGAGGGTATTAGGTAGCTTCTTCAGTGCCTCCCGCATGGACTTGGGTGTCTTGCACCGTTCAAGAACAGTTACTTGGCAGTCAACCCAACGGAACCTTTGAAATACCAAGTTAGTTATGAGGCAGTTCATTGTTTTAGAGTACTTACTGTCCCTGGGCACCTTCACTTAATTGATCAACTATTTCAGTCAAGAGTTCGGGCTTCAATTTTCAATGCCTGAATTTTTCCTCCAGGTATTGGGCAATATCCTGATGAAAATATTCTCTATGATCAAGATGGATATACCAGGAGACATCATAATCTGTAGCCAAATATCGACTGGTTACAGCTATGCAGAGGTTCTTTTTAAGATGGGCAAGATGTTTGAGAACATCAAATGCCTCACTGCATTCATCCATGGCATCCAGCACAAGGTATACTGGGCTCAAGTCTTTAGAAACAACTTCTAAAGTGGCACTTAGTTCTGCTGTAGTAGGCTCCATAAGGCCCTCTGTGCACTTTGTATATAGCCCATGAAGGGCAGGATGAACTTCTCCGCTCCTTGTAGCCATTTGAAGCAAAAGGGACTGAAGGAGGCCCCGAGCATTGGTCTTAGTCTGTGAGTTATCACGGTTGTCAAAATAGTAGTAGCAGCACAGTGATGCAGAATCAGCCTTGAGTTCTTGAATGATAGCTGTCCTAAACAATCACATGAGAAATATGAAAAATGAGATCATACCAATGTTGTATGCATACGAAAGGAATGTTTTGCCTGAGCCCACTAGATACACTATGATTAGATTTGAAATCATTCTACAAAAGAGTTTTACCTTTGCCCTGAATCCATAAGATTCCAGATGTAGCCTCTCTCCATTCAACAAACTGGGGATGAGAGAATATCCACTCTCCAGTCCCAGGTGTTCTCTTATCACATGCTGCTACAAAATTAGTAGAGGGATCAGGTGCTTTTAGCCATTTCCGGATAGCGAACACATCATTGGTATCTTAAACGCAAGTGTTAATTAGAAAATATCAATAAAAGTAGTCAAGATGCACTCACTCCATGTATGATAGCTATTCTGGATGTTCTGGATGTTGGTTGCTGCTTGAAATTGCGGGTTTACCATAGAAAAGTGGGAGGCACCAGCAAACATGCTATTGGAAGTTGCAAGCGAGATCCATGAAATGTGATAAGTCTTACCCTGGCCTATCTGCGCCAGCCTGAGGGTTGCTTTGCTGCTCTCTGATTACAACGATTAGCACTCGACTGATGAGTGTGAGCTGATCTCTAAATCCTACCTGAAATCTCTGCCGAGTGAAGGTTCAGTACGTTCAGTCATGGTGGTAGGAAGTCAAAAGAGAACAGATTCGATAGCAGTGAAACACGCGGAGGTCACATGCAAGGCCGTGTACAACAAAGTTACGTACCGGCACGAAGTTACCCAAATTTAAACGCCGATCACTCTGGAGTCTGACCTCCGACCTCCGACCTCGAATGGCCTCGAATGTTTCTTGGTAGTTGCAATTGCTTCAATTCCATCAGTTTTCTCTCTTTATTCTTTTCTTACCGGCCTCGAAGACCTGCCTCCATTCCTGAATGAAGTATCTCCAATCTGTGATTCCCAGCAGTATCCTGGAGAGCAACTGGAGAGCATTCGATGTTCAAGCTCAAGTTTTGCCACTTTTCTCACACACGGTGCATTGTGTCTAGACAGAATGATTACAGGTTATGATGGAATATTTGTAACCTGTGCGACAAGAGCGGGCCCGGGGACAAGGCGATAGTATAATTTTTTGGACACGGTACGTGATCGGTAACGCCGCGCGTTGCACGGCAAGTCCCCGACTCTGCCTAAAACGAGACGCCCAGCGCCGTTTGGCGGCGATGCAGTGGGCCTATATGCCAGACAATAAACCGACCAAGTAGGCCAAAAGGCCGTAAGAAAACAACCCGGTAGATAACGAAAGGCAACCTGGGAGGATTCTCCCACACTATGCACCAGTTACATTTGTTACATTTTGTATTTACATTTTTCTATAATTCCAGACAACAGCATCGAGTCAGCATGCTGTGTAAATGGGCTATGAAACGAGTCATATTCCCACCAAGAGAGTGTGATATGTCATGTAAAGAAGGTATGACCTGCATGTACAGAAAGGGCTTGCCCGCACATATCAGCTAGAGTGAATACATTATGCAAGATACATGACAACATAGGATAATCACCCACTACTTTTGCACGGTGTAATTGAACTACTGGCGGCATTATTTTATAGTGTACAGTTTCTATCCAGTGTCAACGATTCTCCACTGGTGCCCTGAGTCATCGTGCATTGACACCAGCCCTGCAAAAAGAGAGTATTGTACAGCTCATATACACCACAGTTGATTTCCATTCAATGGGAATACTGCGCCATGGAATAGTTTACCACGGGGTGCTATGGTGTGGACGTACCATAGCCTCTGAAATACACCTTGTAGCGCAAACTCACCATCCACCCAAGATATTCCAGTACATTATTTACACCACAAATACTAGTCAGAGTTTATGATAAAAATGGTTGTGGTGAATATGAACAATGCTATATACACCAGTTCATGGTGCTGATGCACTGCAGGACCTTATAGTGCAACCTCACCATTGACCAAGATTTTTTCTGGGTCACTGGCATCCCAAAACCGAGGTTGTGGTGAATCTCCACTGGGATGATATTGTGTGCACAATAATCCATCAAAATTCCTAGTTCACCTACACCACAGAGCCTAGTATAGTGCAAATTCACCTTTTACCGATTTTATCTGGTTTATTTACCCCGGTCCCCGGCTAGTCAGGGTCTGTGGTAGGTATGAACATTGACTTCTAATCTCAATTTGGTGCGTACGGACTGCGGATGGTGCTTCATTACTGGTATGGCAAACTCACAATCCGCCGAGCCTCTTGGATCAGTGAAATGGCCATCAAACCACTGGCAAGTTAACGATCTCCGGTGAGATAACTTCAGCATATCAACACAAAGATTTTCTGGATGACGCCACAAAGCCTGCCGGCTGTCATGTATATTAGCTGTGATGGATACGTGAGCCACCCATCAAAACTTTCTAGTTCACTGACACCACAGAACCTGGTGAACAAAGTGTGGCATTTTACCGAAATTATCTGGCTTGTTTACACTATCCAGGCTAGTCAAAGTCTGTGGTGAGTGTGCACTGTGGTTACTAATATCGGGATGGTGCATATACACCACAGGGTCCCTACTTCTTATGTAGTGCAAACTCACCGCAGCCTGAGTGTACTGGCTTTTGGTTTGTTTACACCAGGATAGTCAAAGTCTGTGGTAAGTGTGAACCATGGACAGCAGTCCAGATCTATAGCGCATAAACACCGCAGGGTCCCCTATTTCTTAGGTAGTGCAATCTCACCACAGTCCGCTAGCACCACAGGGCCTAGTCAGTGCAAACTCAAAAAATTACCTGGCTCACATGCACTGCATACAGATTCCAGGCTCCCCTGTTTCCCTAATAGTACTGTAAACTCGCTACCAACCGACTCGGAGGCTTTCTAGTTCACTGACACCTCAGAGCCTGATGAACAAAGTGCAGTTCAAACTCCCCATTTACAGCAATGGTTTATTTACCCGAGCTAGTCAAAGCTTGTGGTGAGTATGAACTGTGACTCATAACGCAATCTGTGGTGTATCAGCGCTGCAGGCTGCTTCATTTTTCCTACAGTACACACCATCCACCTAGTAAGCTTCTTGCTTGGCCGAAGCCACTCGAGTTTAAATTCATAACTCTGGCCCTTGTAAAGAGTCAACGAGAGGTCAGAATTTTGGTAGCAAATTGGAATCTATGCCACAAATGATGTAATCGGTGATTTGATCAAAGTTTGATGCAAGCACTGATTCATGTACAAGGAGGAGCCACATGAGTAATCTGTGGTAATTGTGACCTTGAAACCAAGTATGGGCGATACTCAAGGTGTACTATGTAACTACTAGGTCCTTAGTAGCTAGTTGCACGATGTATAATAATGCTTGAGCCTAGGGCTCAGCACCGGAACCGTATTTACGGAACATACGGACGGCCTTTACGGTTACGACCAGGATTTGATTTTGGAAATGGAATGCGGTACGGTTTCTAGCTGTAGAGTATTCGGCTTTGCAAATACGGTTGTTATGACCATAAATACGGCATCAGAAATTGATGGAAAGGCGCCGTTCTTCGTTCCCACCGTTAATCTGAGTATTCAAGAGGGCGTAGAGGAAGGGGGATGTATGGCTAAGGTAAAAGTATTATCTGATAATAATTTGGTAGTCCATAGCACTGTGAATCTACAATAACTAGTAATAGTCTCAAATAACAAGCCAATAACAAGGTTCATAAGTGTGATAGGCTCATATTTACTGTTCTGCCATACGGTACGGTACAGAGCTCTATTATCACTGCAAATAAAGGAACAAGAATTTTCAAGGGGAGTCCCGGCATCAAGAGGTTTGCAGTTAGCTGCGATAGCCGATGAGTTCCTGTGCTCGTACTTGCTATGGTGGTTTATTCATCGATTCATATACTGGTATAGCACAGCCACCGTTATGGTTTCTGAATCGCAAGTTTAGTAACGTTTAGAGTGCCCTATCTGAGCTCATATTGATGCGTAACGCATAATACGGGGACCAGCTTAACCTCCAAGATTTTGGCCCTAAAGCACAAAATTACAAGTTACTGCATACACGGCGGCATACTTGTACAGGAAAACATGTCGCATGTGCCTTACTTAAACATTAAAGCAAATGAACGCATAAATGATAACATCAAAAACAATAGAACTTACGGTCATTACTATCATACACTAGTATCGTAAGCTGGTTCATGGTGTGCCTACACCACAACTTCTTATCTGGTCTGTGCGCAATCAGAAATATGTACTAGAAATACGTGCTTCTTGCTTCAACATGATCCAGTACAGCATCGCCACAGTGCCCCCAGTTCCCTTCCTGTTCACCAAATGTCTGACTCCTCTGTCACCCGTCCCCGTCCATACCTTCCCACCCTAAAGCCAAGTATTTGACCTTTGGATGAACTTCCGCCTGGCCATTGTTCATCTTCCAATTGGGATCATCTCGGTCGAGAGAAAGTTCTCTGGTGTGTGAGGAGTGATTTTGAAGAGGCTGGTTTGACCTGGGAGGGCACTCCCGAGCGTGATACAAAGTTAGATAGCTTGCCATTGCGAAATTGGTCCGCTTGTCAATGTATGTCTCCTCACCGCTTGCTGCTTATCCTCTAACCGATGAGACAGTGTTCCGCTGTGGGTCAGATGCAGGAGACCAGGACACACCCTTGCCCTCATTTACTGGCCTCAAATTGAGGAGAAATTGAGGAAAGTAGACATTGAAGAGGCGCAACGTCAGTCTTCCATCCAGCAACTAGAGAAGGAGCTTGCAAACCTAGAGAAAAAAAAATCGGAAATCACTGTCAAGTTGACCATGGAACGATGCATGTTGTGGGATGTACAACACGCTAGGCAGGAGCTCAGGGATCTCCATATCATTGCACATGCCTACCTACTTTGATTCATTTCTAATGAAGTTATATCCGTATTATTTTTAGTTTAGCTCTGTTCACACTGGAATGTATGGTTTTGCTTCACCATTTGGTTCAATTCAATGAGCCTCACAGCAACTATTCAATAGGGTGAAACACTGATCTAGAAGTGGAATGTAAATCACACGGGACATGTTGTACTCCACAAAACTCGCACCCACATGTATGCTCAATTAAAGGTCACGCACAAGTCAAATAAAATTGCTTTTTTACACTGCTACTATAAACCCTCTTTACGCTCCAGTCTCCTGATCTGCATCCGGTTCCAAACAGATAGGAAGACGCGGGTATAGATAATTGCATGCCCTTGGCTCATATAGCTCACCGATTTCCTGATTCTTCCTATTCCACCATTTCCGCACTCAGCAGCACTTGAATTTACTCTGGCAAGTGTTGAGTCAACCTCCATATAGCTCTTCAGAAATGAGGCACTTGAGCATCGGGTATGTCCATAGGCATGGAATCCATCAACCATAAATTTCGTGTCTGCAAAAAACTCCGGCTCTCTGGTCATGCAGTACAGGCCAAGTGCACAGGCAAAGTCGTATATCACCCTTTTTGGTGCCTTTTTCCATCTTGTTATCATCGCCGAAAAGACATCATTTCGTCCTTCGCTATCAGGAATGCAATGAAACCCATAACAAATACTGTGAGTGCACCAGCAGACCATGATCCCTCCTGTTAACCGCTTCTTCCCATAAGTTTCATAGTATTTTGAGCAGGTCCCTCCACGTTCATGGCTGGCATCAGTTCTCCCATCTTTCTGGATTCCTGGATATTGGGGTCTTTGCCGTACTTCGGGCATTCCATAACAGCATCCAGTCTATGTTAGCTGTTTAGCCTTCTCAAGGTGCTCTTTCATAGACACATACCGCTTCCCAGCTCTGATTGTTTGTACTTGCAACGTCTAACAGTGGAATTGGTGAATCCACTCCTGTCATGACTTTCGCCAAAACCTCACAACCACGCTGGTACACCCATGCACACAACTGAAGCACTGTATCTGAATAGCCCCCTGCTTTCCGAAAGTCCTGTTTGAGGATATGATACAGGGATGGAATGCATATTAACTGTGAAGCAGTCTGGGTTGATGGCATCTCCACAAAATTGAACAATGATTGAAGTGCCTCTCGGTTAACAGTTTGCAATGCGGAGTCCTCGGCACTGATCTGTTTACTTTATGTGAGTTGTGTTCAGTCCGACTCATCTCGGATGCTCACCACTTCAAAAAAAGCCTTGAATTCTCGTGCAGGTGACTGCACATACAGACCAAAATTGTTTCTGACCCCCGTCTTGCTGCTTCAAAATGAAACCAGTGTTGCTGCTTGCCTTGCTTAGTTTATTGGCCATCATCTTAGGAACTACTCACAGTTGCTTCTCTTTTTGCAGCTGACCATCCTTGCACAACATACATGTCTCCACCAATGGGGATGAAACCAGCTACATTAGACTCGACCGCATCGCAGTACATTTCATCGATATCGAGTTCATTGACTTCATTGCTTCTATTGTCCTGCACATGACTGTAGAGTTCTCCGATGCCTCCAGTATCTATTGTATGGGCGTCCATATCTATAGCATGGAATCCAGGTGCACTATTTTCCAAGGTGTCCGACACCTGAGAATCAAGGTTCAAGGTTTGTGCGTGGTAATTGCTCTCTGCCAACGAGTGAGTGGCTATATCCATATCCCGGGGCAGTGAGGTATCCACGGAGGTTGACTCTGCACGTGCGTCCGTCCTCCTTCACTGGGTCGAATGATGATATCTCTTTTCGGTTTTGTCCGGCATGCGTCTTGTTCGCTTAATGGGGCTGTGACCTTCAACCCTATCTCCATCTTTAAAACACAGAGGATATGCCAGCTGTTCTTGTGAAATGTGATATCTAGTATTAATATTCTCTTGATCTGTGTAATTTCGCCAGGACAATGATTGACTGAGGTCCTCAGCTGATGGCAATCTCCGCCAGGATGAGCATGAGCTAGAGGGGGACATGATGTGATGACAAGAGATCGAGGCACTGAAGTGGAAATCCTCGTGGTGTAGATACACCAGAGGCTCATTTGTATTTAAGCACCCTTTGTACTCTTGCGCTCTTATTCCTTTCCTTCAAACATGACCGCACGAAGAAAATCATCTAGTTCAAAGTCCCCATTGAAAAAGTCCGCCACTAAACGTGCACCTCGCCACTGCAAGAAGTGTGACGGTAAACCTCTCTGCACTTCAATTGAATGCAAACACAGCGCTGCGTACCGCAAGGCCGTACATTCTCTCTTAAGTACATACTTACATTTACTGATTCTCACTATTAAAGCGTTTGGCAGGTCATCAGTCAACTTTGAGTGAGCCTTCTCAGACGGTTAGACTTTGGTTCACTCTTGGGTCCACTTCTCAGCCTGTCGTTTACTCTACAGTTTACAGAATACTGGCACTAATGATAATGCCGCCTCTACCAGACCCCACACGGAGCAACCCTTGCCTTCCACCGTCCTGGGACTTCCCTCTCTCAGTGATGCCACTGTATCCTTGCAAATATCCACTCCCGGTTCTTCATTTGCCGGGCCAAATGCAGCCAATCACATGGAACCCAACCTTCCTAGCTCCGATATTCTGCATAATCCATTCCTTACTCCACATAGTCCATCAAGCCCTGTGAGTCTGCCATATTACTCTTGAGCTCAACCCTTGAAGTCTTTAACGCATATTTCAGGTTTATAACCCCATCATTGATCCTGCACTTTATCGCCTTGAGACACCCTCAACGCCAGGTTCATCTCGGTCAAATGTTATTTCAACACCTTCAAGTTCTACCACTGCAACTGGTCACTCCAGCCAGAGCGAAGAATTTTCCCTGGCCCATACCAAGGTTGCTCGCAAGAATGCTTCTCATCAAAATCCTAAATTTGGATGGGTTCGCGGTGCAGGCCGTGGCCGTTTTGAATATGGTATATAAATATTCTGTTCGAAAATTATAGTTATTGATGTCTATCAGGTATACCGCGACCTCGGCCAATTCGTGCCTTGTCAAAATCAAGTAATGCTCAAGGCAGGAGATTCCGTGAACTTATCAAAGATATCTTTGCCCGAGTAAGTCTACTGTGCCTCCAATGTTTGTTTCACTTCACAATCATATGTAGTGTGAGAGGTTGGGAATCGAGACAAATTGCTGGCTCTATATCGGAGCACAACATCCTTGTGCTAGGGACTCCTACGTTCATTTTGGCTCCAGGAAAAGCTTGTCACTGAGTTCAGCTGCGTCCTGTCTGCGAGAGCTCATGAGGGACGTAAACAATCGATCAGCAGTGCCGTGAAGCTCATCCAAGACAGATGGTCCTTCTTGGCGCAGCCGTTCTGCAAACCAACATATAGCAGAGCTCGAAAATGAGCGCAGGGAGCTACAGAATACAGTACAGTAGTGTAGGTCTGACCGGGGTATATGTACCGTACACACTATTTTAACTGTACAATACAAGAAGTTCCGTATTCTCGCCTACCACTCAGTGTACACAGTAATACTACCAGATCGCAGTGCACTGTAAATGCATGTACTTTAAATCATTCCAATTCAACTTCTACAAGCTTAATGGCGTATACAAACTAAGTAGAGGTGAACACAATTCAGATTTGAGAATTCCCATGGGAAGGGTCATCGCTCTAGGAAGCTGTCCAGACAGGTCCATTGATTGATTCATGCATCCAGATAAAAGGCAGAATCATGACATGCCCAAACTGTACATGTAGAAATCAAGAGAAGCTGCATGCAACAAGAGATATGCAATCTCAATTATGGGTAACTAATAGCAGATCCAGCATTTTTGCTGTCTAGTTACATTGAATGTATGCATATGCATCGTTGACGCGTCGCACAAGCTTGGTACAAGCTGTCAAATGTTCCGCAGCACAGTTTCAGCTGGCTGCAATCGTGGAGCCCTCCGGATTTCCAGTTATCGCATAGCAGCATAAATGTATGCCCGATCTGGCCTTCATATCTTAACTAGTAGCTAAGTTAAATATTGATGAAGTTGCGCGCGCATTGTAAACTGGGACTCATTGAAGTCGACGTGTTCCGTACCGGTGCGGCCCACTTATAAGGGCTCACAACTTTGCAGGAGCCAGCTAATGCGATATCAACTGCTATCTAAATGCTCTGTATCAGGGATGTAAACTTGTAATACTATAATAAACCTCCGCCCTTCTTCTGTCATGCAATCAATGGAGCAAAAGTTATTCTGTGGACTTTGACTGTATATGCTCCTTGTACGTACGAAGGCAGAGTTGTATATATGGAATAAGCGACAGTTTTCTTTTTACAGCTATGACTGCTACAATTTCAGCTGTCTGCGGATTTAAAAATGCAATTGTTGCAGCTGTACGGGTCGATCGGGTTGCAATTTCTCGTCAGTGATGGATGTGGGCGCCATTGCATATATAAAAACCTGTGGTTTTTCTACACCACTAATTTACTTGCTAATTTAATCATTCAAGAGGATGTGAGACCAGGGGGATGTATGACTAAGGTAGAACTACCATATGATAATGATATAGTAATCCATAATACCTCAAATATACAATATTTAGTATCAGTGTCAAATAATCGCCACAGGCTCTAGTGATCACCACGGGGGTCCTATGTGTCAAAAATTCCGACCCGCACCGGACTCACAGTTGGGAAACCCTGTCAGCACGGGTATGGGATTACCCGTGAGTCTGTGGGTGAGAGTTACTCTGCTGCCTCGCGCTGCCTTCACAGCTATCCTCTATGATGTCATGCAATTTCAGACAAATCGCATGACATCATTGAGCTAAATTGCATCTCCTATTTATTTTGCCTCGTTTGTCCACATATGCTAACAGGCCAGATGAGAACTTATAAAATCCGAGAAGAATTCTATCACTTGAGTCTTGTATACACTGTACTTTGTATGGCTGTAACCATATACCCAAATGGAGTTCCTGCAAGTCGCACCATTTTCATAAGTTTGAATAACCTTGATTGAAACCCTCAAACCATATCCTCTATGGTGCTGAGCCCCAGGACTCAGACGTAACATACTGTAGATCCATTGCTAACACCTTGCATGGCATACACTAGGGTACAAAATTGATGACCTCATCTCACGTGAATGATTCCGCTTTGGTTGCGCCACTCTGATGGGCTTTTTCTCTATGCCTCTATCACCCAATTCCAATGGGGCAAAAAAATTAACCAAGCACCAGCACTACTACCGCAAGTATGGTTTGGTTACTACTGGTAATTTTCATATCGTTGAATATCCAGCTAAATCCTACATGTAGAAATTCATCCAAACGAAAGGAAGCGGTCAAGCTTCATCGCCAGAGAAATACCAAGGTGCATGAGGTCCCAATTTCATTGCTTGCTCCTTCTCCATCAAGGCAAGTTATTTACTTAAACACTTCACTATACTGAGCCTCTACAATTAGTAGTCCGGATCATACTGCGGAACCACACAGCAACAGCGAAATTGTACCATGTCAGGTATGAGCATCATTTTACATTGGATTGTTCATTCTCTGATGTTCAAAAAGCTTTCAAGTCATGCGACTCGACAACTCCAAGTTCTCTTGACAGAAAATCATGGGCCACGATATCGACCAATTTATGAGAAGCTAGCCAGAATTCGTAAACGCTATGATGAATTGATCCTTGAATACGGAGGATATCTGTGTTGGCATAATAGTAGCAGCGAAGATGACGAGTTTGAGTTGAAGATGCATACATACATTGGCGAAGAGCTTCTCACAGATATTCAACATCTACTTGATCTCCATTTTCCTGCTCAAGCTAGAGATATGCGTACAATTTACACCGAAGTATGTATAATGCTGGTAGCCATTGGAGATGGTTTAGCCCGGTTGTCAATTTGTCATTAGTATTCCATATAAAGTGTTAACTCTTGACTGAAAGGCCAGTGAAGGCTTTAAAAATCTAACTGGTGACCGTTAAGCAGGAACTACTACGCAACTCTGGTAGGTGACCATTCAATTTGGCAACCTTGTTGGCGACCTTGTTGGCGACCCTGTTGGCGACCTTGTTGGCGACCCTCTTAGCGACCTTGTTAGCGACCTTGTTGGCAATTATTATCGGCCACCACCTTGCTTAAATGCAGATATAATTTGGGGAATTGTAGCCTGAATCCGAGACAGAGGTAAAGCCCTTTGAATCTCTTGAGGGAGTCCAGAGAGGAGTCCTGACCCTAACGCCATTGCACTTCCACCTCAAAAACATCAAGATAGGCTTATATATGTTTTGATTATACTTCTCCCATCTGAACCGTATTATTATCCCAGTATCTTGTTCTCAAAACAATGAAACTTCCTAAGGAGCATATCTTGTCGAATCTTCTTAAATCTTGGATGCGTTGGTGCAAGGCCCATTAGTACTGGTAGTCATTTGTATAATTGGGTGAGCGCCTGCGGGCGTATATGGCCTGACTCCTGACTTAGATTGGAGCACTGATATCAGTGATACGTATCTGATATCTCCAGACATTGCTTATCCAGTTAAAATGTACCGTAGCTATATATAATATGGGCCATTCAAACTTTGTACGATCATGCACATCTGGATACTGAGGACATAACTTACACATAGTATGCATGGTGTTATTCCAGTAATGAGTGTAGCACCAAATGGATTGCCAATTAGTGTGCTCCTCGAGGCGCGGTAGCTATTATTATAACCATTCACCTTCAGGACGAGGTTCATGAGATTTGCATTTGTTAATCCCTCCCAAAGGTGCCCCTCAAGTCCAGGGTAAGATCTGGATTCTGGAAGCAGAATCCATTTACATTATTGCACTTGAGTTCCAGGACTGACCATTGTATAAGAAGCAAACAAGTGCATGTTCTTATCAGTAATCGTACAAGGTTGGACTATTACATCATAAAGCGCAGATTGGCGCCAATATGCCATTTTTAAAAGCGCTTAATTGACTTCCTAACTTCAACCATACCTCATGCCTGCCCCGGTCGAGCTTCCAACGTCCAACCAAGGCTTACCGCGCACAGAACATCTAGGTCGCCAGACCAGTCTCTCGCAAGGCCAGGCCAGTAATAATACCCAGGCTAGCTCTGTGCAAGAATGGGGAAATTCCAGCATGAATAGCTCAGGACCTGAGGAGGGCCAGAACACTTGAGGATGGGGGAGTTGGGATACTGGAAGGAGCACACCACCTCCACCCAGCGCACTCCTCAATTCCCCACTTAATCACCTACGCTCTGACTTTGACCGTGCAGCACTCAGCTGGAATGGAGTTCCTGATCGCCAGCTCACTTGGATGATATTCCTACTGAGATTTGGGCACAAGCACAATGTACGTCCCTTACAGTTAGGGGATGAATATCTTCTGATTGATACACAGTGTTTTGCTGTAGTGAACGCGCTCAACAGACCAACTCAGAGTTTCCAACATTTACAGGCCCTCAGATAGAGAGCCGTATAGAAGTGCTGGAGCAGGATATCCGGCATACCCAGATCATGCAAGAAATTTTTCAAATGGAGGCTGGTGTTGCCCTGGTTCACTATCATGATATGAAACAAGCTGAGCATGAGGAGGAGGAGAAGCTTCAGAAACTCAGAAAGACAGAAAAAGAGCTTGCGGATCTACATTTAATTGCTCACACTATGTTTGCTCCTTCCTCTGTGTAGTGTTATTTGTGTATCCCTCATAGCTATGGTATACATACACCACATTCCCTTGTTCAATTGATGGAAGGTTTCTTGATTTGGTAAGATCTTTTCAATTTTCCTAGTCATCTATACAACATTATTTTTTACCCGAGGTAGATAATGGTGCGAAGGCTGTTGACACATTCAGAGATTAGTTTGTGAAAAAGCTGCCAAGCTCAATAACAAGGGTCCGGGGCTGAGTAAGTTCCAAGGAAGCTCCGAGATTGAAACACATTCATGAACTAGTTTCACATACTGGCATTTGTGTCGTTGCAGGATTGAAGACGGCGCAAAGACGGGCGGAGTCTACCAGATTATATTACTGGCATTTGTGTCGTTTGCAGGACTGAAGACGGCGCAAAGACAGGGCGGACTACCCGATTATATTACCCATAACAGACTGACAAAGTTGAGATGTATTTTACATGCAAGACATGCAGAAATTAGTTTAGGTTTGGTAAAAAAAAAAGGGGGGATATATTTTCCCATACACCTATTTCCGTTTTATCGGGTTGACTGGCCAGCCGCTACCTGTTTTAGAAGCCACCAATGGCTGAGTGAGCGCCACCAGGGTAAATGTGTTGCCCTTACAGCTAACACCCCCACCTGCAGAATGATCCTAAAGATTTAAGACTGGTTGAACATCTCTATCCCCCCCTTGCACCAGAAGTCCCCCACGCTATTTGTGTTCTCTCACAATCTATCTCAAGTCTTTCTCTTCGACTACCACTTTACGTGCCAAACAGAATTATGTCATTCTCAGAAATTCTCGAAATGGACCTTGCCACAATGTCCATTGAGCAACTGAAGGAATGTAAGTTGCTATTGAATGCACTCGATCACAAGTACACTGAGTATGTATAGTCATAGTGAATGGAAGTGACAGTATCCAGAAGATCAAGGACAAACAAGACAAGCCCACAAAACCCCAGACTCGAAAAGCTGCAAAGGCAGAATTGCCAGGAAAAGCGCAGCAGCTCACCGCCACACTGATTCAGCTGAATGGAAAAGTGGCATTGGCCCGAACGCAGCTTCTCAGTAAATCACCTCTTCATCTGATAAGTTGACTTTACTTGATTCTTTTCGAACAGAGATGGAAGCAGAATCTGCTTCTAAAGACCTGCACGAGGAATTTACGCCAGATGGCGAGTCGACCAAGATTGAATTTTGAGTGCAAATAAGCTGAGACTTTGCAGAACAGGTCCCTCATTGTACTCCTATGCCATCCATGCCTGAGAGTGCACCAATTCAAAGAGTTCCGCAAATGCAGCACACAAAGGTGAGTTCATGTACACGAGAAGGGAGAAAATCATAGAGGACAACATCTACAGAGAATATCAACTCTCCCAATACTACAATGGCACCAGCACTAGAGAATGGAGCCGAAGTCACTGTTGAGAATATGGGTGACTCAACGGAAGACGGTGAGCTTATGCATTCCATTCTATTGAAGCAATAATTAACTCAAGTTTCTGAGTCACAGTGGGTACAGATACCAGCACTAATCTGCCAATGTCAGGACAGGAGCCAGTTGCTGCAGATGGCACCAGTCTTAAAACAACATCCCCGGATCAGCAGGCTCCAGTTATGGAGGGACAGCCTCCCGCATCTTTGCCCCAGGACACTTGTATGTCATTGGACCCAAACATTCTTCGGATGAATCCAAATCGCCCACCTCTTGCATCCATTAGTGCGCCCCGCATCTGCACGCAGGCTCTCATCATCAGATCAGCCCAAGTTCCCAAATCTCATACACAGAAGTCGTCTGATACTATGGCTGGGCTGAAGGATTAGTAGCGGCTTTGAATAATGCGCACTATTGTGAGTTCAGCTAGTATCAGGCTACAAGTGCTCATGATGTACCTATGAAGATTTTCCCCCTGACGAGCCGTCTGGCACTACCATTATTGGCCCTGAACTTCAGGTCAATCTTGAGGAGCAGAAGAAACCAAAATCCCAAAGTAAGACTTCGATCCATTGTCCAACTGTTGTATACTAATCTCAGCCCCAGAAAAGCGCACACTATCTGTTCAAGATGAGGCTGCCACAATATTAGCTCCAGGCTCCAAATCCCTGCCAAAGAAAACGCAAACTGGAAGGCTCCACAGAAGAGTCAACAAAGAAAGGGAGAACTGGGGTGAAACGGGCGGCCATCAAAAGTCGTGAGATGAAAGCGGCGACGACTCCGATTCCGATGATGACAATGAGGGGGTGGTAGATATAGATCTTGTTCCGAAGCAGAACAATGAGTCCGATTGTAAGGTTCCAAAACTAGTTTACCTTTCCAACTTTGCTAACATGCATTTACAGGGGCATGGAATGTAAGGAGGAGTTGATCTCCAGCGTAATTAGTAAGTGTTGTTGTATTTTTGTTCCTATTTTACTTCCGCATTTTCTAATACAATAATTTCCAGAGGCTGCAGCAGAAGCGATTGCCAAGTTTCACCATGACCCCAAAAACAAAATTAACTATGGTCTCCGTCGACTATGCTTGTACGCTGGCATGGTTTGCCCCAGAGAGTGGGACTTCCTCCCGCCCCCTTGCTATCCATGTCATGACAACAAAGCAGGGAAATTTAATTTGCCCTTACCACACGATCAGTGACCATCGGGGATGCGCGTATGATGAAGATCGAAAGACCGTGCGGCTAACCGGTGTGCCAAAAGCCCCAATCAAGAAGTCGACCAAAAAGAACCCCAAAAATCCAGATCCTAGGTACATGCACTGTGGGTGCCCTCTCGAAACTGTTCTCCTTGAATTCTTCTTTTGGAAGAGTGACACCATCTATTCACCAACATTGCGACGTACTGAAGGCTGGGGACGGTTATTTTGAATCCAAGGGAGCGGGGGTTAATCTATGGTAAATGGACGGAGAAGAGGGCAAAAACTTGTGCATTTGTATCGTTTGACAGAGGATTGATTCAATAAAGGTAGATACAATCAACAGGTGCTGATATCAGAGGTTCTTGAGGTGCAGATTAAGGAACTGGTTGACAGGATGACTCGTTTCAGGAATGAAGGGAAGTAGTAGAGTGGTAGTTGATTTCGGTACACTCTTGACAGAATAAAAATTGTCCCCCTGGCTCCAATCATGAAGGTCTGAGTAGATGGTAAGCTTCCACCACAGCAATAAGTGGATCCGATGTATGACTCAGATTCACACATTTCTACCGTGGTATGAGTCTGCAATGGTGCATATTCACTGTGTTTATCTCCCTGTGGCTATCTCCCACCTCAGAGGCATTCGAGTCTAAGTGGTGAGGCAACACCAGAGCCAAACAAAGGCTCCATTCACTATGTGAACCATCACCTCAATTTTCACATTTAATACATAACGTGCTTAGCAATAAATAAGCAAATCTTGCGCGAGGGCTGAAACCACAGATAAAATTAGACATGGTTTGCACAGAGTCTTTGAACACAGTACCTTGGCAAACACTTGGAACATGGTCCTCTCGTGTTGAGTCGCGGTCATAAGACAAAGAGAATTTGTTATAAAGAGTCTGCAGCCAGCACTGGTATGTGAACGCGCTAACTCCCAGCTCGAGGCCTTTGACATCTTCCTGTGGGAGGATTACAGGTACCTCAGTTGGTGGTGTACCGTCTCATTCTCCAATGCACAAGCAATAAGCAAGGGCATATCTTTAAGCGTATAATCAGGATAGCCAAGTGATGCGTGAAAGTTGGAAGAGGGAAGGAAATCATCGACTGTGCGCCCGGAGATATACAATGTCAGAATGTTATTGTGGGACAGGAATAACGGGGAAAATGCCGGTGGGAGAAAAGGATACGCGGGATATTTGTTCTGAATATGAAAAACAAGCAACTGGGTGTTTATTAAGTAGATGAGCCACGAAAAAGAGTACCAGCTCACTGCCAGGTAAAATGGGTTGGTGATGTCAGATAGTTGAAGTGTTTTGTTGTGATTATCATGAGTAACAAGGTCGCCGGCAACATGGCAGTAGAGGAAAGCAAGACGTTGGCCAAGTCGAACAGGATATGGAGCTTCAATGAGCTTC